>OY293303.1:20854273-21454273 GCA_958502075.1 Orchestes rusci
GCCATTTAAAAAGAAAGTACACTCGTCACTAAAACAAATATTTTGAACGTATCTCGGTTCTCGGCCTATTCTATCGGCAAAGTTTACTAATAATAAACAGTTGGACCACTTTCGAAAACGCGCGAAACCGGCTCCACCCTTCTACTTCGTTTCTCTTGGAGAGCCCAGTTCCCATTAGTTCGGAACGTCTGTCGGTCGCTTTGAACCATTTTCGCTGGGCGGGTTTCTTTGAGCGGCATGCTTTGACGCCGCGGCCGCGCTTGTATACTGGTTCCAAAGAGCCGACTTCTAAGTGACCCAACTTATTGTATATTAGTAAACTTTGCTATCGGTCATAATTTCTCAAAATTCCACACGTCTCTCAGGATCATCGTCAGTCAACTGGTGCACCATTTGAAATTTATAAGGATAACATTTCTGTTTTTTCAGCAATCGTTTCACAGAAGCAGACGAAGTATCACAGATGTCTGCAACCTGAGAAGTCGACTGTTCAGGATTTACCACCATCTCACCAATGATTGCAATTTGTTTATCTTCCGAAATAGATGGTCGCCCTTGATTCTTCTAGCTCTGAACACTACCAGTCTCGATAAATTTCCGCACTAATTCGCGAAGATATTTCCTCCATATCGGACGGTCCGGGAAGCGCTCATTGAAGATTCTTTCCGTCTCATGGAAATTACGATTACCGCCATAAATAATTCTGCGAGGGGACGCGGATTAGGCATTTTTGTAACACTTCCTAATTAACACAATAATCAAACAACTGGCTCATATCGTTTCAAGATTTTCACATTTGGTTAAACTTTAGTGCTGTGGCGAGGTAGTGTGGAAACTGTATCTCCATCTTAATTTAGATTTTAGTATTATAATGCTAATAAATGCTTTCCAAATTTTTTTTATCATCTTGAAATTCTTTATCCGCTTTGTATCAGCATTCCTATTTGTTAACCTGTACTGTTTTGCTCAGGTTCACCATCATTTTTCCGGAATCTGATGTGTCAGCTCGTTAAAAAATTTAAACTTAATGTAAACGACATTTTTAAAAGTTAAAAGTTTTGCAGGCTGTCATATCCGCACGGATGCGTTTAATCCTATGAAATTTTCACACAATAATCTACTCGATAAGACCTTTCGAATGATGTGTCACACGACCTCCCTTCCCTTTCCATTTAAAAAAATGTTTTAAAATGGCGCCCAGCCGCCATCTTGAATACTAAAAGTACGTCAGTAACATCAAAAAGTAGTATTTCGACAGCAATTAAATTAAAGTATGCCATGTTCCAAAATTGTTGGTGCACACATTAAAAAAAAAGGGGGGGGACCTTCTAGAGCACTGTATACACGTACACCTCCAAAAGTCTTGCACCCCTCATGTTTTTCCTCATTTTTAAAGATATTGTCACGTAAGGTGTTGGACTGGGTCTTCGACTGGACCCACAACACCTGTCGTGCTCTAGGGAACGCAGCTAGGCTGAACAGTAGAGGTACTCCGTTTAGGTAACTTCCATTTATTATCGTCCATGGTACATCTCATCTATTCTCACCATAACACTAGGAGGAGCATGTTCTTTGGGGCTGAGATGGGTTACACTACTCAGGGTGAGAGGGATTACACTACTCACAATGGAGAGTAGTTGGCTAAGCCAACCACTAACCATCATCTCGCTGAACGTGTCTATTTATAGCAACAAAACTGCTCGCTCAGCGATTTTACCAGTGGCAAATTGGGTAGATTTACACCAAGTATTTTTGCCTCCAGTACTATTGTGACATATGCCCTCACCCCGTGAGCATTGGACCCCAATGCCAGAAGAGAACATGCTTCATCCCTTACAAAAAAACTTACAAACTATCAACAAATTTTGTGGCCAAAATCTCTTGCTCCGGTCCTGCCATCCATCCGTTTAGTTTTCCCAAGCCCTGGCCTGTGGAACTGCACCGCCGTGCGTTCAACGCTTGTTCACTGCTAATAGTGCTGATGCTTGCGTTTGCAAAAAATTGTTGGCCAGCCGATCTTCCTTGACCTCGGTAATAGTTGCCTATAACAGGGTGTGTATATGGTCCCCTTACTCAGTTCAGAGGGCCAGTATCCCTGTAATATGGCTGAAGGTTGTGGATTCCTGGCCGGTTTCGTGTTTTCCAGTTGGATGGTTGTGGGGACCGGTAGTAAATCCTTATCTATATCAACTCATCATGAGGGACGGCAATAGGCAAAAGTATTATCCTGTCCACCATGTACATTCGGCAGTATGTGACGTATCCGATTGCGCTCTCTCTAAATCCCTGCTTGAATGGACCGCGTCCGTAGCGAGTTGAATGGGCTGACATCCTATCGGTCTCTTGCTCTCCTGCTCGGCTATCGTCAGCAAATAGGATCTCCTTTCCTTGGCTCTGTGCACCGTCTCGTGGGTCAGGCCACCATAACACTGGAGGAACGGACTGCCGATCCCTTTGTATGCATTCAATGCCTCGCCGACATATTCCAAACAGTAGACACACCAGGACTAGGGACAGTGCCACACACTTTGACACAAAACTACTATCGTGTCGACGCCGATCTGGGACGCCTTGTGCCAATGAAGGATGGACGGTGGCCAGAGGCATCCATTGGTTTCTGTGGAACAACATGTAAATGAGAGCGATCAAAAGTACCATGCTCCAAATCATCAGGACCCGACTCTCTTCAGGCCCACTACAACTATTGATGAGGGCTTCCATCTTCCATCCCTTGATGACTCCCTTGAACACTTCCGTTCA
Source organism: Orchestes rusci (assembly GCA_958502075.1). NCBI lineage: Eukaryota > Metazoa > Arthropoda > Insecta > Coleoptera > Curculionidae > Orchestes > Orchestes rusci. The sequence goes on from OY293303.1 coordinate 20,857,034, forward strand.
GATCGACGCTCGAAGCTTGGAGCGTCCAGCTCTGGTCCAGGCAGTCATCAAACCAAATTTCTTCTCGGGCCTTCCTGTACTCTACTTGGCAGCGGGGGTGATCGTTGGCGCCTCCACCAAATGTCACGTAAGGTGTTGGACTGGGTCTTCGACTGGACCCACAACACCTGTCGTGCTCTAGGGAACGCAGCTAGGCTGAACAGTAGAGGTACTCCGTTTAGGTAACTTCCATTTATTATCGTCCATGGTACATCTCATCTATTCTCACCATAACACTAGGAGGAGCATGTTCTTTGGGGCTGAGAGGGGTTACACTACTCAGGGTGAGAGGGATTACACTACTCACAATGGAGAGTAGTTGGCTAAGCCAACCACTAACCATCATCTCGCTGAACGTGTCTATTTATAGCAACAAAACTGCTCGCTCAGCGATTTTACCAGTGGCAAATTGGGTAGATTTACACCAAGTATTTTTGCCTCCAGTACTATTGTGACAATATTGAAAATCTGGCCACATAAATAAATACTCTATTCTTTTTCCCACTTTAGGTGCTCAGACTTTTTTTTAGTTAAAAAGTAATTTTGTAGCTTTTTGACCTCTGGAAAAAAGCCACTCTTGTTTTTTCAAAGTGGTTTTGGAAAAAAATGGCTAACTCCATTCGAAATAGGTGCAAAAATCATACATATTCTGAAAATTATACTACGATTGAACTTTTGATAGACTAGATACGCAATTCAGAAAATGTCAAAAACAAAAACAGAAATGAAAGGGATACATACACAAAAAACACAATTATATTGTCTCCCGCTGTTTTCGTTTGCATTTATCAAATGGTTCAAAAGTTAGAAGGAGGGGACCTTTTTGAGCCGCACTGTATACCCAGTCCCCCATCGCCGAAACTGCGAAAAACTTCAACAATAACATTTTCTGCAGAACTATTTTCAGTAAGCGAGAAACTTTTTTGTTTCAAGGAATTTTGCTATACTATCTGCGTACGAAATAAAGCCAAAGGTTCAAAAAAGTTTTTGAAAAAAGAATCAACTTCCTAAGTTGTACAGTTTTCGACTAATTTTTTGAAGTTGAGTTTTCGCATGGGTGGCTCGCGGCGCGGCGGCGTATAAACAGCCAAGCCATGCCGCGCCTTGCATTATATACTATTATAGCGTTATTATGGGGCCGTTCAATTGGTTTTATTTGTGAACTAAACTCGAAACTGTAAATACAAGTTCAGAAAGATTCGGAAGTATATTATAGCCTTGGATCAATAATATTCACAATCTGTTGAGCTTTCTTGGTTTAGGCTGTTAATGCAATTCGCATATTTTTCACAGTCGTTGCAACATTTTATTTCTGATGCAATGCAGGAAATAAACTTTGACATCTTATCGTCAAAGTTTTTCTCACATCATCGAACACTGATTCTTGAGTAGGAAAAATTGACCCTCCAAGTATCTTCTTTCTGGCTTTATTTGAATTGTACCAAATTCTTGATTAATACAGACATCTAAGAAAACATGATACATAGAATAATTTGAGTTATACTGGGTGGTCCATTTGAGTTGAGACAGCCTCGAAGTCACTGTAATGTATGTAGTGTATCATAATGCATTGTAAACAGTTTAAAATTAACCCTACAATTGTAATAGGGATAACTTTAACCTAAGTGAGGGGGTGTGAGGTCGTGGCAACGTTGTAAAGCAAGGGCGCAAACGCGCATTGATACAAACCACAAGGTTCTCGTGAACAAAAGGCAAAGGCCAGACCTCTTCTTTCCCAACCTTCTAACAGACAAGACTCATGTAGGCGACTGTGATAATAGACAATGTAGTGACGGCACGTGTATTGATTAATGAAAATACCCCATGGTTACGAATAAAGGTCACAACGAGGCACTACAAAAACAATCCAATTCTGGCCCAAATACGGAATCTTTATACTGTTTAATGATCCTCTCTACTCTTGATCTTTGATCTTTCCTTTGGCACGTCCAGAAAACAAAGGTCTCGCAGTAATTTGTAGGTTGAAGCTCCAATTAAGTTTATCAAAGTAGCTGCTTGCTTCTTGTCGTCTAAAATACCATTTGCTACAAAATACTGTTCTAGTCTTTCCTTATACAGGTCCAATCTTCAACTTCTCCATTGAACTCACGCACGTGGCCAATAATGCTAGCTTACGCCATTTTTTTTTAGCAGGAATGTGGACGGAACGGAATGCGGCACTACTTTTTCGCGTTTTTACGTTAAATTCAACCGATGCTAGTGTATCTCGTCTCCATTGTAAAACCGGCTCCACACTATGTGGCCAACTGGGCCAACGTTGGCGATGTGTGGAGTTTGAAACATGTCTGGAAGTCGCTGAATGAAATATACATCAAAGAAATATTTTTTACCACCCCATATGGCATATATTTCATTGAGTTATAAATCAGTTAGAGATTCACAGACATGTTTCAAATACCACGCATCGCCAACATTTGCCCAGTTGACCACATAGTGTGGAGCCGGTTTAATGTTCTTTGGTGGTGGCCATCTGATTAATAGACTTTTGTTCTGGTGTTCTCATTTATTATATCACAGATTAATCACAGACATGTTGCTTATTGTTGTATAGGCGGAACAGAAGAGAGGTCGTGCTGAATTGTGTAGTTCTTCCAAAGATTTTCCTTGCAGTCCTCCAGGTATCACCACTCTTTGTCCCCACAGGATGATATCATGATCTTAAACAAGTTCGTCCCTTTTAAGAAAATACGGTTTAACATCGTCCTGAATTTTACTCGGCCATCTGTTTTTCAAAATATAACGTTTTACTTTACTCAGTATTCTGTCTTTGCTTGTTTCTAATCTCACTTGTTCATTATCGATTGGCCATCCGTCATTGTTATCCACAAAATTTATAAAATTACCTTTTTCTTCACATTCATAATCACTCATTTTACTGTCAATGGTGATCTTGATAAGTAATCTGCCATATGATTATCTTTTCCTTTTATGAGCTCTACCTTATAGTTGAATCCTGTTAGATACAATGCAAATCTCTGTAGTCGATTTGCATAGGTGGTAGGTATTTGCTTGTGTTGTCCAAAAATGGTTGTTAGCGGTTTATGGTCTGTTCTCAAACAGAATTTGTTTCCAAGAAGGTACTGTTCGAACTTCTGGACTCCATAGTAGATGGCTAAACTTTCCTTAAGGATGGTAGAGTAATTTTCAGCTGATGTTAGGGTGCGTGACGCACAAGCTATAGGCCGTTCCACTCCATCTGGCATCTTGTGCATTAGTACTGCCGCTATTCCTACATTTGAAGCATCTGTCTGTAATATTAAAGGTAATTTTGGATTGAAATGAACAAGAGTGATATCTTCAGTGATTAACTTCTTGACTTTTTCGAAAACTTCTTGGTGTTTGTTTGACCATTGAAATCGTGATTCTTTCTTCAACAAAGCATAAAGGGGAGTCAGATGAGTAGCTAAGTTATGGATAAACCTGCTATAATAACCAACCATACCCAAAAAAGATCCAAGTTCTGTCAGGTTTCTTGGTTCTGGGGCTAATGAAATTGCTGCCATTTTGCTATCTAACTTCTGCAATCCATTCTTCGAAATTCTATGTCCCAAATATTCGATCTCCTCCTTGAAGAATTGACATTTATCCTATTTGGCAGTGAGACCAGCATTCTCCAATTTTTTAAGTACAGCATCTAAAGTTGATAAATGTTCTTTCTCGTTGCTTCCTGTGAGAATAATATCGTTTGAAAAATGAATTACATTCTCCATGCCCTGAAATAGTTGTTCTACAAATTTTTGACATTTTGCACTGGCAGGTGATATTCCAAAAGGCATTCTCTTTGGAGCAAAAAGACCTTTGTTGGTACCCACAACTAATAATTTACTGGCTTCATCGTCCAATTCAAACTAGAAAAGATCAATTTCAGTAAACATCTTACCATTATGCAACTTCAAAAAAATGTTCTCAATAGTTGGTAAAGGGAAAATTACTTCTTCTAAATATGGGTTAACTGTGGCTTTAATCTCCACAAATACTGATTTTTCCATTGGCCTTCAACACAATTACTATTGGTGTCCCCCATTTGCTGCTGTCCACTGGTCCTAATATACCTTGGTCTTCCATTATCTGTAATTCTTTATTAACGTCAGCTTCATATGCAAACGGTAAATTTCTAGGTTTTCGATAAACTGGTTTGGCATCTGGTTTCGTCTGTAAAGATACTTTAGCATACGACCTAGCTTATCTCCGAACACAGTGTCTCTATATTTGTCTATAATTCTTAGCACTAAAGGTTTTTGAACAATTGACACATTATTAATTGACTTTAGACCTATACCAAAAATGTTCATATAGTCACGACCGCCTATTATTGGTCCACCATTGTCTACAATGTAAAATCTTACGTTCCTTTCCAGCCTATTACACTTGACTTATACTGTAACATAACCAAGTGGAACTATCTTCTGATTATTATATCCTGTCAACTGAATACCGTTTCTTTTAATATGATTAATATTTGATGAAAAGTTTTTAAAGTCGTATGAACTCATCGCACTGATACTAGCACCGGAATCGATTTGGACTTCGCACTTTTTACCGTTCATTTCTGCCTCCAGTCGAAATGAATCGTTCATAATGTCTTTTTTATTGTCCATTACATAAACATGCTCTGGTTTTTCATGTTCAAAGCTGTCTTCCATATTAATAAAAAAATGTTCCCTTTGTTTACATACAAACTCGATATGACCCTTCTTTTTGCACTACACTACTTCTACACATTGAATAAGCAAATCTACATACCCCGTAGTGTTTCTTCCCACAATGTTTGCAAACCTCCAAACTATTTCTACCATTGTTACCATAACTCGTGTTGGATTTTGTCAATGTCGATGCACCATTGATACCGCCATTATTCCACTTCCGTTTGACATTGGCAAAAGACGTCCTTCGTTGCGGAAATTGATTGCGCACTGGTTCAGCGGTGTTGCCGTTGTTATTACTTTGACTTTGGCGATTGTGGGACTTTGAGATGATGTTGATTTCCTCTTTTTCGGTTGATTCCTTCATCACAGCTAAATCCACAAAATGTGATCGCTTGATTAACATCTTCTTCACAAAGTCGATCAAGGATTCGTGTATTCGTGAACCCGGATACAAATTTGTCCTTCAATACATGTTCAAGGTCGTTCCCAAATTTGCAATTGACCGCCATGCTTTTTATTCTGGCATAGGTACCATTCGCTGACGCTCTCGCTCCTATTTTGGCGTGTTTCGTAGAATTTCATCCTTTCTCTCCATGCTGATACACACGGACCGAGTTGTTTCCCTAGTAGATCACACAATTGATTGTAGTTTTTGTCCTTAGGAAGCTCTGGATGAGACAAATCTCGTAGAAGTTCATAAGTTGGGGCTCCTATCAGGCTAATCAAGGTAGCAGTTTTCAGTTTTTCGTCTTTTATACTGTTCGCAACAAAGAATATAATAGTAATAATGATCTTTATTAGCAAAAGCTATATAATTAACAAATTAATAAAGATATTTCTACAAAATATATAAATGAACAAAGCGAGATGACTGAATGAGGGCGTACTAAAACCTAGAATAACAAAAATAAAAATTAAAATTGTATAAATGTATAAACGTGTGAACACCCAAGCTTAAAATGACATAAAGTGTAGAGTGGATAAAATGCGAATAAAATGTTAAATCAAACAGTAGGTACAATATCAAAATGACTAAAATGACGACAATAAACTAACATGCTAGTCAGGAACAGTAAAAGGCGTTTCTTGAAGGAACTTAGGGTATCACAGGATTTTAATTCGACAGAAAGTTTATTATACTCTACTAGTCCTTTGAAAAACAAACTTTTGGTCGTTTGATTCAGTCTTGTTGTCTTAACGTAAAAGTCTGAGGCACTTCGCGTGTTATAGTCGTGCACTTCACAAACCAGTCTTAATTCTCTACACAAGTAGTTTGGCATCAAACCATTTTTCATTCTAAATATTAATACAAATGTTCTGTACATAATAACATGTTTAACACTCAATACATCCACAGTTTTTAACATAAGTACGCTTGGGGTATAAAAATTACAGGACAAAATTGATCTTAAAGCCCGATTCTGGATCTTTTGTAATAACTTGAGTTTTTCTTGTGTCAATGAAAACAGCATTGTCGCACAGTAATCCAGATGTGGGGCAATAATGGACTTGTAAAATAAAAGTTTTATGTACATACTGCACTGAGAAAATTCAGTTAATAATTTTTTTTATGAGACAATATTTTCTTACCACTATAATATTTTTATTCATATTGAGGAAATCAATTTTTGGATGTCAATAACTGGATCTTTTCAGACTGACTCTATGACCACCAATAATATATCTTTTGATGATGATAAAACTTTTGCTGATCCAAAAAATTCTTTCTTGCTGCAATTTATTAGCAGTCAAAAATTTTAACTCATAGTGACAAATAAAACAAAAATAAATTCCTTTACTGCTCATCACAGTAAATTTTTTGTTCGTTAAATAATATTTATTAGCCCTCAAAACTCGTTTATTAGCTAGTCTTGGCAAAGCGTGTTGGATCGGTCATTTTCGTGAGTGTTCGTGATATCCTGACCAATGAGAGAAGTATTGGGAGAAAGCGTGGTCGCCATGACACGTCTCTGATCTGGAAGTGGAACGAATGATTAATACGTTACTTATTGTCGGTATGTCCGCATCGTCTTGGTATTGTTGCCGGAACAATATTTTGAGTTTGCGCAGTATTCGTCATAACAGTTCGTTCTATAGCTCTTCTTCTTCTTCCGTAGTGTCAGAAGTGAAAAATGCAGCCGGATTTCAAGGAAATGCAAAGCTTTCAACCTTCATCAGTGGCAGTGGGCTTTTCACACCAAAGTGAGACTCGTTGCAAAAATGCTACTTATATTAAAACCTCTCCAACCATATACAACCATCGCTGTATAGGTTTTAATATAAGTAGCTTGCTTGTGCAACGAGTCCCACGTCACATGATTCTTTGGTGTGAAAGCACAATAAAATTATTTTAAGCATCAAAAATAACTTTATTGATGACTACAAAACCTTTTCTTTCATAATAAATAAGAATATTCAGCATGAAAAATAATAATTTTCGTGGTGATAAAAAGTCTTTTTGACAGTCAATAAGTTTTTTATTAATAGGTTGACCTTTTTACCGCTAAAAAGTAAAAAGTAACTTTTATAAAACTAGTTTATTAGGGACTAAAAATAATTTTGTGAGTTCCTATTTCAATACAGATTTTGTTAACAGTCAATAGAATTTCCATCATGGATAATAATTTTTTTCCTCGGTGTGAGGTTTTTACCTATTCTTTGTAAAAAGTAAACTTTTGTAGAAATTTTCTTAGCTACATAATCAGCGTGCTGGTCGAATTTCAAGTTTTCATCCAAGATGACTCCTAAATATTTGAATGATGTAACTCTTTCAATTGGTTCTTGGTCAATGCTGAATTTGATCTCACTTCCCAGTTTTTTGATTGTGTGTGGTGTGCCGAGTACCATCCATTTGCATTTTTTCATGTTCAGTGACATACTGTTATCACACAGCCAGTCTCCAATGTTCGTCAGGTCACTTTGAATTTGTTTCTGCATGGCTTCGATGTTATTTCCAGATATATAGAGCATTGTATCGTCCGCAAGCAGTCTTATAGAACAATACTTGATGTGTCGAAAAATGTCATTTATATACAATGTGAACAGTAGTGGTCCCAGAACAGTGCCTTGAGGTACCCCGAAATTGATTTCTTTCTCCTGTGAATATTTGTTGTTAAATTTTACATTTTGTGTCCGTTCCGAAAGGTATGAGGTCAGCCAATGATGAACTTTACCTCTAAGACCAATTTTCTGTAGCTTCTTTAGTAGCAGCTGCCTATCAATGGTTTCGAAAGCTCTTTTGAAGTCGAGGAAGATGGAGATGACGAACATTCCATTATCTATACTTTTGAACCAGTCATTGCATATATACAGTGGGGCAGTTTCACAAGAATGATTTTGTCAAAACCCAGATTGATTCTCATTTATGATGTTATTTCTTTGGCAATACTGCAAGATTTGTTCCTTGGCTGCAATTTCCATCATCTTCTCATACGGCGGCAATGAGTTAATTGAGCGAAAATCCTCGATTTTTATTGAGTTAGGGACTTTAGGTACTGGTGTGATCAGGTATAATTTCCAATTGTATGGGAAAGTTCCACTACACAGCGAACTGTTAACAACGTCTAAAAATCTGTTACCGATTATACTGAAAATTTCCTACCAGTCAATTCTAACCAATCATAGGCTTGCATTTTGTTATGTTGCTATGGCAACGACCTAATTTTATCGGAAATTTCCCTGCTCATAATCACGTGACTGAAAGATTAATAAGTGGGAATTTCCCTGGCTTTGGCTTTGCGCATCTGGATGTACTGGATGTAGCTCCCATATGATCACAGTGTTGCCGTCCCCACTCTCCCTAACAATCCCAACCCAACCCAACTTTCACAGACAGAGATAAGGCAAACGGCAACACTGTGGTTGGTGCATGGGAGCTACATCAAGCCGCGAGTGCTTGACAGCTGTTAAAGACAAATATTTTTGATAAATGATTTATTTTCAACTTCCAATACAAAGTTGCAATGTTATCAATTATGGACAAGTTTGGTTATAACTTCCAAATGTTTTATAAAATCCTGATTCCCTTCTTTCTTCCTCAATGGCGATTAGAGTAAGGAGCCGTTGGTTTCTTCCACTAAATGCGAGGTGAGTCCAGCCGCTACTATTAAATCTTCTCAAATAGTTTTGGCACGAAATTTTCTTGCCGAATCTCCCTAGAGCTCGAATTAATAATCCGGAAATTTGTTCTCGTTGCGAATTTTTCAAGAAAATTCGCAACTCGCCAAAATTTCCGGAAATAATTCGAGCTCCGGGGAGATTATAAGTGAAAATATCCTTTAATATGCGTGTTGACAACATGTCGCATTCTCCCGTGTTTTTCAATCCCTTCACAACGTCATCCAGGTACTTCATTTCGACTGGCTCAAACGTATCAAACACTTCAGATGTCTCGATAGCTTGTAATACATAATCGTGGTCGTGCTTTGGTTTAACAGATTCAACAATATTTATAATACTGTTCACAAAGTAATCATTGAAACTCTCGGCTATATCATAGTCATCAGTAATCCTAATACCGTTGCATTTTATTTCATCAACAATACATACTTTTTGTGGTAGGAGTGTTTTCAGATTTTTCCAAAGCTGCTGAGAATTATTCTTATTTCCGTCCAGGATCTCGAACAAATACTGATTTTTTGACCTACGTATTAGCGATATACTATTTCATTTCTGATGCTTTTGAATTCATTCCATAGTTGATCATCCTGATGAAGTACTGCTGCCCTGAATCTAGAATCCCTGGATTTCATTTTCGCCAAAATCTCCGACGTCATCCAATTGTTGTGCCTATACTTCGGATTCACGGCTTTTGATGTGATAGTAGAGAATGTTTCCAACGATAAAGTGATTGATGATATCAAGTTATCGGCTAAGAAGTTTGTCCCTGTTATTGAATTATTCCAATCACGTCCCAGTAGGTCATTTTTGGTTATTTCACTGTCATATTTCAATGTTTTAATTTTGACAACTCTGCTTGGGGTGACTTGTTTCACCATTTTAACCAGAATAATGTTATGGTCTCCGATTCTTGGTGTTAGAAGTACTTCGCATTGTAAATGTTTATCGTTGGTGATGACATAGTCTATGAGTGTTTTGGTTTTTTCCGTGATTCTAGTGTAAGTATTAACTATTTGGTACATCCCATTCGCCTCAATCAACTGTTTACATTTAATTGAATAGAAACTGTTCTTTTTTAAATCATAATTGAAATCACCAGCTATAAGATGGACACCCTGTATATTGGTTAATTCCTCCAGCAATGATTCGAACTGCCCCATGAACTCAGCATTCGACCTGGATGGTGATCGGTACAAACATGTAAATACAAAATCCACCTCGTTGATTTTGGCAGTTATAGTCAGTACCCACAACTTATTATCCACATTTCTCTTAGACAGGAATTTGAACTTGATATCTTCTCTAACATAAAAAGACACCCCTTCCGTCCTATTGTTATCGGTTGTGCAATTTACGTTTTTATACCCCTCAATACTTAATTCGCAGCTCATGATTTCTCTGTTAACATGGGTTTCAGATAAACAATATATCACAGGCTTATATTTAACGAATTCTGATATGATATGATCAAAATTATTTAACAAACCTTGACAGTTACAGTATAAAAACATACCCTCATTCAGCGTTTGGTCCCTCTAATTGCTATAATGCAAATTTCCTCTTTTGAATGTCCTCGTTCCTCTTGAAAACGGTGCAATTCCTGTCCCACGCTGAATGATCCGTTTTCAGCCTCATACCATACTTCTGATTCGACATTGAACAATTTACGCATTTCAAACAGCCCGAGGTACACTTGTTCTTCAAATGATTTTCCCCACATTCTGAGCAAGCCACATTTTCGGTACAATTTTTCTTGATATGACCGAACTTGCAACATTTGAAGCACTGGACAACACCAAAGTCTGGATATGCACTACATCGACTCCATCCTATGTTCAATTTTTGTTGATCCGTTATAAATTTAAAAGCTGTCTCATCAACTTCCAAGAATAAATTTGATCTGTTCTTGTAAATTTGAGTTCTTCTGATAACCTTGAGAGCTGATTCACTTTTTATATTATTCTGCTTTATAATTTTCATTAATAGGTTCTCTTCCGTCTCGGCATGTTCAGTTTCACAAATTCCAATTACTTTAATTCGTTGAGAACGAATTACAGGTTTGATGACGTCATATTCATTCCCGATCTTTTTTTGAATTTCCTCTTGGATTTGCACAAGTTCATTTCCTTTATCGCAATTTATGATTAATCCACCAGTTTTCATTTTCCGACCTATAGAGATCCCAACTCCCATATTAGTTGGGTTAACTTTTTCTTTAAGATCAGCTTTAATTTTTTCCGGATCTTTATTCTCTTTGTGTTTGATCAACAAAACATTCGTAGAAGACGTTGCCTTAGCATAATTTTTTTATATGTGAGGAATGATTTATTTCCTGAGAAATTGCTGGCATGTCAGTCCGTTGTTGTTTTAAATCTAAAATTTCTTATTTAAGGGCTTGATTCTCACTCATCAATAAATCAATCTTCTCATTGAGTTCCTTAGTTCTTTCATCGAAAAGAGTCTGTAAACTTGAAGTTTTTTCAACCAGATGCTGCAATGTCGACATGATTTCATCAGCTACATTCCCTTCGTTGTCATAGATACGGCTTCTTTTCCGGGTTCTCTCTGGTTTATTTACCTCGCATGAACCACACTTCCAACTTGCCTTTTTCATGTGTAATCCCCTCATTTTAACGCCCCCACATTTACCATGGTAGTATTGTGCACACACACGTACTACATTGAATGATCGATTTGAAGTCATCAAATGAGAGTTTGCACTTGGTACAATTATTATTCTCCGTCTCCGTATCATCCTCAACCTCAACTACACCTCCACTGGTCGCCATCCACCCTCTTCCACTAAGAAGAAAACGTCAGACACTTTCCTGAATCCCCGAGCACAATAAATATCGCACAATCTGGCCACTCCGCACACCTGTGTACCGGTCTAATACTGATAATAGCTTTTCTACGTCGGCAACATAAAAAACTGTTTTGGTTAGTTTAGGTGCGGAATTGATATAACATTCCAGATTTGATGTTCAAAAGACACTTTCCAATTCATATGAATAAAAATCACCTTGGATTGATAATAATTCGACTCACAAAAACAGTAATTTTAACTTTTACGTGGACGATATTTCACGGCGATGAAAATAGTTCGCGCGCAACGTTGCCAATTAATTGCCAATAAATTAATTAATTGAATTGTTCAAGACGTTCGACGTACACGGCCCAATCTTCCAGATCGGTGTTAAACTCACGCACTTGACCCACGATACCAGGTAGCGCCATTTTCTTTTAACACGCGGCGTCGGTTAACTTGAAAAAAAATTGCAGACCTCGATTTCACTTTATCCCGTTCTACTTGCTTCAATCTCGTTTATCCTCATCGCCATTTATTTGTAGTGTCTCGTTGTCACCTTTATTCGTAACCATGGGGTATGTTCATTAATCAATACACGTGTGCCGTTACTACATTGTCTATTATCACAGTCGCTTACATCAGTCTTGTTAGTTGGAAGGTCGGGAGAGAAGAGGACTGGCCTTCTGTTCACGAGAACCTTGTGGTTCATATCAATGTGCGTTGCGCCCTTGCTTTACAACGTTGCCGCGACCTCACAAATAACAAATGAAACAAGACGAGGCAGCTAGACAAGCTATCTGTTCGAACAAATCAAATCACAACTCTAAATTTGTTTCTTTTCAATTTTCAGGTGCGGACGAAAAAAGGGTCCTCAAGGAAAAAAATGCGTCAATGAAGATGTACTACATACAGTTTCTAGCCTCTTGACGGTCGTTTATCGTAGGAAAAGATCTTGAATACAGTGAAATGTAGCAAATTGAATACTCTGTTACAATTTGTTCATAACCAACATTTATCAAAAATGCATAGGCGTTTAGTCATTCCAAAAAACTTGAAAAAGATATTTTTTTATGGAGTTTTCCTGAAAAAAAAAATGATTTCCGGTCAAAATTCGTGTTGGCAAACTTGATATTCGTTCAAAGCAGCCATAAAATACATACAAACAAAACTTTCCACTATTTCCCATTTTTGAACACCGTTTGACTAGACTATTATACAAAGTCAGGATTCTGAGATGTTTTGCACAATTCTGTAAAATAAGTCAGAATTCCGACTTGTTTGGAAAAAATTCAAATAATTTATTGTGTATGGCCCACTGATCTGAATCGGTGGTATGGCCCCTCTACTCTTTCGTAATTTTGACCTACAAAAGTATTAGCATAGGTTTTTTCAGCCAATTATCGGCATTGTGCCCTATGTTTACGTTCACCTACCATATCCGTTTTTTAAAGTTACGTTTTTAGCAAGTGGAAAATCTCCATTAGTAATAAATCTTGAACGAATACCTATGTAAGCGTAACGTGAATGTTCAATCAATTCAATCATAGGGCACATTGCCTTTTATGGGGAATCTTTTATAAAGTTTATATCACTTTATCGTTCATTTAATCGGTGTATGCACAATTTTCTTTTTTAGATGCATACATTTTGCATCTGAAAAAAAATGTATTCATTATTATTATCGCACTTGAATGTGAAGGAAATGTTATTCTTGCCGAGTCCACACCTGAATTTACACCGAGTCCCGGTCATGGTGACCTGCTAACGTTAAAACGTTTCAACTTTTCACTTCATTTCGAACTTAAAATTGGGCCGACTCCAGTGGCTTCCTAAATTCTCTTGTTTTTGGACAAGAGCGTTGCCCTCGAACCTTGACTGGAAAAGAAACTAGTGAAAGGTCAGCGACCTTTTTTTCAGCTATCGTCAGCGACGTAGCCTTTTGGGCCAGAGCTAATAGACTCGCAAGTCGTGATTTTGTTTTTTTTATTAGTTCGGTATATCATATTTCAATCTTGAAATAAAATATCTTTTTTGGATCTGAGAGTTATTATAATTAAAATTTCACTCTATTTAGATCAAAAGGACATTCGTACGGTATTATATCTATATTTTTGACTAAGTTTTATTGTAAGAAAATAATAAACCATTTCAAATATTTGAGGTTCCTTTTTTATACCTGTGTTTTCAATCTCCTTTTCAGATTCTTCTCAAAGTGAAATGCTTAAGACAAGAAAATAAACCGAATCTTTCATTCTTTATATTATTACCTATAAATGTTTACAGCAGATTATATACAGGGTGTTTATTAATTGAATGCCGATACTTAGGGGTGATAATAAAAAAAAAAAAAATCATTACTTTGATACTATTCTAGATATATTTTTGAAATTTGGTACACGTCTTCTATGCATCAATATGCATGGGAATGTTGGAGAGGGCGCCACTGATTTAAAAATATTGGAAGACACAGCAGGTTTCAATGCCTCGGTCCTCCGTCAATGCAATTAAGTAGATTTTATTTTTTTGCGCGAAAACCATGCACCGGACGAAAAAAAATAAAGAGAACAAATTGGCTCAGAAATAAATAGAGATAATAGAGAGATTTCAAACATAATTTTTATTTTGAAAGGAAGCAGTGGCGTACACGTTTTTTCTCCAAAAATATTGAGTGCAAATCCCGTACGGACGCCACTGGTCAAAATAATAGAATTGTTTGTACATCACAAAATGCATATTGATGCATAGAAGACGTGTACCACATTTCATAAAGATATCTGGAATAGTCTCAAAGTAATTATAAAAAAATCATTTAGTTTTTAAAATTTCAACACCCTGTATCTTGAAAATTAGGCTCTTGCGGACCTATGTCTATATGAAGTTTTTGCCTTAAAATCATTCAAGGATTATCACCCTTAAGTATCGGCATCCAATTAATAAACACCCTGTATATAGATAGATAGAAAACAATTCTAATGGCCGATTGCACCAACCTATTTTGAGGATACTTAACGCTAAGGAACCCTTAACCCCGACCGGGCTGGCGCAGCGTGTAAAGCGTTGGTTCAGTGGGAACCGGTCCGGTGTTGGGTTCGAACCCCAGCATTGGCAATAGACCGGTATTTTAGTGGCACCCACACGGAAGAGTGCAAAAGGTAAATCCCTATTCACGCCGGTAACCAGGCCGGGGAGAATCGGATATTCTTGTAGGGAACGAAGGACAAAGATACACACTCTCGGAGGCCGGGCTGGCGCAACGTGTGAAGCGTTGGGTCAGTAAGTGGGAACCGGCCCGGTGCTGGGTTTGATTCCCTGCAATGGCAATAGACCGTGAAAAGTCGAATGCCTGGTATTTTAGCGGAACCCACGAGGCAGAGTGCAAAAGGTATAGTTGTTTTCCCTATTCACGCCGGTAACCAGGCCGGAGAGAATCGGATATCCTCGTGGGGAACGAAGAACAAAGATACACACTCGCCAGTCGGTAGATTCCACCGCGAGCGCGGCTGTTTCTCCGGTACACACTGGTAGATCAGTCTGTGCTCCGATAGGGTGGAGGACCGTGGTTCGGAGTCCACGTTAAAATGTAGGTCCTATTGCAAGGAGGTCCCCCCTCCCTACCCTACGATGCCGTCTGCCGTCTATAACGTGTCCTATATCTATATATACTGAGCTGGCAAATTGCCTAGCAGCAGTGCCAACCGTCCCTACAATCACCAAGATACACACTCGCCAGTCGGTAGGTTCCACCGCGAACTCAGCGGTTCTCACGTACAGACTTCATGAGAACATGTGTGTGGTCCGATAGAATCGATGACCGTGGTTCGGAATCCACGTTAAACTGTAGGACCCATTGCAAGGAATGTAAAACCTACGGAAGCTCTGAGGGGCCACATATAGCGTGATTTATTAAGACGATTGTTAGACGTGTTGTGTTGTAACGCGACTGTTTGTCGTGTTGTAACGGGACTGTTAGTCGTATTGCAACGCAACTGTTAGTCGTGTTGTTCGAAGAATCCAAAAATTGAATAATATACTGGGTGTTGTGTATTCAAATTAAGAAAGTTGGTACCAGACACTGCTACAGACACCCTGTATAAAATGTTTTTGCTGAAAAAAACGTACAACCAAAAATATCAATCGACGTGTCCAAGCGTTTTTTTGAAAACGTGCCCATTCACTATAGTTGTCGAATTTATTCCATTTGGCTATTTCATACTGTTTACTTTATTTTATTTTGTGAATACATATTTAATTGTCATTGTTATCACTGTTATCATTTGGAATGAGAATTCTGTGGCGTAAACATTTGAAATAAATAAATAAAACGTAAAAACTAAGATCAAGCGGTGTGCTACTAAATTTAAAAAAAAAACAAAAATGTTCTCAAACTCTCTCTGGAAGTTGAACATCCCGAATCATCTAACTCTTAGGCATGTATATCATGAATAAACGTCAACAAAAAAAGAAATGATGAAAAAGACTAGAAATATTTATCAACAGACAAAAATAAACATTATCTCTCTTTAATGAGGATTTTCAATGAGTTACAGACGCTTCCAATTACAAACGAGAGCATGAACTTTTTTGACAAGATAAACATCAACCTCTCTTGAAATATCTGTACAGGGTTATCCAACGAAGGGTGAACACCCTTGGAATCTCTTTATTTTAAAAGATATTGCGAAACGTCAAATACAAAAGTTGTGGGGATTTAGGTGAGGAATAAGGAACATTTATTATCGGTTACGCTTTGTCTTTACAGGTTTGGTTACGATCTCGATACCAGCTTAGGACCAAACACCAAAACATTCTGGTAATCGATATTAACAACTTTTACTATAGAAAAGTGAATAATAATAGTACATTTTAATCACTTTTCTATGCTTGGAACATATTATGGTCTAACCTAAACCACCTATTTCAAAAGAGTAGCTTTTATATCGTCATAAAAATCAAATTCATCCACAAAGTATAAATATGTTGACTACATTATAGGTACCTAAATACTGAAGACTAAAGACCAAAGAGAATGCGGAAAATATCACATCAAACTTGGCCGACGCAAACTATAGTCGACGCACAAAAAAGAAGAATAAATCAACAAAACATGAAAATAATAATATACAAAATAATACATCAACATTTCACGTATATCAGTCAAGAGTCAAGAGTAATACCTGCCCCTTCTTTTACGAAAGCGTAAAAGGGCCACCAAGAAAATTTTTATGAAATTCCGACTTCGAAGCCGGAATTCTGACTTTGAACTCGGAATTCCGACTTCGAAGTCGGAATTCTGACTTTAAACTCGGAATTCTGACTTCGAAGTCGGAATTTTGAAACACTTCAGGCACATCAGCGCCTCTCCGTGGATGCAAATCAAAGCTTTCACTCAGGCCCCGCCCTCCATTTACGTTTTTGTTCTAAACTTTGTATATGTGTTCTGTGGGTATCTATCAAACAGATTGTCCTGTGTTTTGTAACATCTTCAGTGCACTTCCTTGATTTCTCTAAAAAGAATAGTTCCGCTATTTTCCACCTACCCTGGAACACGTTCTTGTACTAAGTTTTAATTGTTTTAATCCTTGACCATCAGTATTTTTGTCGTGCTAATGGTTTATGCCTTTGTGCTTTACCGATAAAATGTAACAATTTTCATGGTGATAAAGTATTATTTGATTTCATTTATAGAAAGCGAACTCTAGAAACTCTATAAGATATTCGAAACCGAAGGCTGAGATTCCATCTGTGCTTGGCGCCTTTCAATATTTGGATCTGCTGCTGGCATTGATAAGTTCTTCCGGGGTTATTGTGTCGCAACTTTTTGCAGATCTCGAGATGATGTCCATATCTTCCACGTTCGTGGTGACTTTGGTAATAAGGAGCTCACCAAATGTTTCTCTTTGCTGAAAAATGAATAGAGTGGTTCCAGGATTATCTATGCCGAGCCTGTTCTTCACAATCCTGTACCCTTCTCCAAAGATGTCCAACTCATTACATCTTCATTTAGCATGGCTTGTTCTCGTATTTAATCAATTGATCTTATTAGTTTTCTTTTCTGTTCCTGTGAGGTCAGTCTTCTTTTCTCTCTTGCGTAACGTTCTTTGGCTCATTTCACCAGTACGACAGACTGTTTTCCTACATGCACAAAATAAGGGAGTACTCTTCTTATTTGCGAGTTGAAGAACCATAGCAAGGAGTTGTCGAGGTCAGCCAAGAACTCCACAAGGCTGCAGTTTGGGCTAATATAACAACTACTATAGTATAGTATAGTTGGTTATAGTAGAGGGTAGACAAGAGGCTGGAATGCTTCTTTCGGTATTTTGATGCGATGGTACCCGTTGACGTTAAAAATGCATTCAACTGGGAACTGATCACCAAGAAGTTGAAGAACAAAGGTGTCAGCGGGTACACATTATAGAGTTTTAACCACCTGTCGGACAGAAAAAATCTGTAAGATAAAAATAACGTTGAGAGGGTACAGCGGTCGGTCCTCGGTCCTACAATGTGGATCATTTTCTACGCTGATTTAATGGACATTGAATTGGACCAGGTGGTGGAGATGAATTGCTATGCTGTATTCTTAACTATTTATTTACTTACAAAGATATTTTTCTCTACTGCGTGGGAGTTTAAATTTCTGGAAATGACTAAAAGTGATAGCGTTGATGACTTATTATGTGATTGTTGTATTAAAAAACGCCAAAATAAAGAAATATACGAAATTTTGGGGCAATGAAGTCATAACCGCCTTCGTGACTAAACTCTGGAGCTGGGTTACGAGTCTTTTTCCTATGGTTACGAGATTCGTTACCACGACCCGTATTCCGTGTACTGTGGAATTTCATAGCAATAGCAACACGTCGCTCTCTGTGTAAAATGATGGAAAAGCGACATATGTGATCTATCAGTATCGTGAACTAGAGGGCATAGCTTTTCACACTGCGACCGTTCTTTCGAGCTTATCGAAAATAAAAATAAATGAGAAAAACAACAGGTTATACAGAATATTTAAAATAGCGTGTAACACTATTGCTATATCTCCGAAACGATAAGTGTTACAAGGTCGCTTAATTTAGATTTAGAGAAAAGTTGCCGTTTTGGATGTTCATTCAAGATCCATTCACCCAGTTGATTTTTTTTTCAGTTTCAAAGATATATACCGGGATAAATTATTGTGGAAGTGGTCCAAATTTATCTCGTTGAATATTTCAGAAGCTTTTCATTTTCGAGACACAGTCTGAATTGGATAGGTAGTTCTTCAGGGTGTCGCCCGAGGTAAGGGTCAAAATTTCACTATGTGTTCTTTAGGTAAATGCGAGTCGAAAATGTTCTATGAACATGGGTTCGCAGATGCGTCGTTACAGAGCTACAGGGTCTTGAAGTTTTTTCTTGTGCGTGTGTGACACCTCTACAGATTAGAGCCATACTAAGATCAATAATTCGAATTTCGCATATCAGGAAAGTCCTACATATCAATTTTTACCAACATATTGGCACTAATTGGTTCAAATATTATTTAGAAAAAAACATAAATCAAAATAAAACTTCAACACCCTGTAGCTCTGTAATGAAGCATTTCCGGACACATGTTCATAGAACATTTTCGACTTAAATTTACCTGAAGAACACGTATGTAGTGACATTTTGAGCCATACCTCGCGGGACATCCTTTTTTTCAAATTTATTTGAATATTTGAAAACTTCAACCATTTGTTTTGTCATTTGTCAAATTCAACTGCGATTTGTCACACCAAAATCTTTAAAACTAAAAGTCATGCTCATGACTAGTGGTTGATTGACCAGCGCACATTTTTTCGCTGTGAAACGATATACATGCCTTATAACAATCGGTTACTGTGAATCCATATTTGGTAAGGTCACAAAAAGGTGACCAGGCATTGTGAAACTTGGCTTAAATCTTTAAATCAAACTAATAAAGAAGATATTCCAATGACAACCTTCAGAGTTATATAGTGATGACAACCTACAGAGTTATACAGTGAATTCTTTTCCGCTACTAGTCACGCACTGTTCTCTAGAGATTGCAATGTTTTCCTTTCATCAAGACGGATCCACAAATATCCATTGTCATGACCGAGAGGAACGACATAAAAAAAGATTACATAACGTTGGTCTAAAATAGGTTTTTGAATATTTGCAGCCGAAGTCGAAAGGTCACGTAGATAACCTTAATTCAAGGAAAACGATATAGTTACTACAAAATAATATATAATATATTGTCATCGTAATAATGGGGTGGAAAGTACGCTGAATAAATCCACTCATTCATGTTACGATGATGTTATGACGCATGACCTACAATGCTGACCCAACAGTTTTTTTATATAAATTCGGCCACGGAACGATGGTTCGGGAGGAGGGAAAAGTAGTGTCAGTCAAGCTTCTAGCTTGGCAAGAATTTCTATTTTCCCTCTCGAGCCATCGGCCCATGCTGATCCCCCGGCTGTAATTGTTGACCTTCAAAGAAAATAGAGATGTTGTGAAGTGACACGAGTTTCCCTTCTGTCTGAGTGCTACGTCCCTAGCGCGCAATAAGGGTAGGGTACAGTTGAAGACCCCACAAGCCCTTATTGTGACATTTGGTGGAGGCGCCTAACGATCATCTCTCGCACGCCAAGCGTGTATAGTGTACAGAGTGAGTACAGGATGATCCACGGCCCAGAATTGAGGATGGCGTACCAGAAGGGGTCTGAACGAGTCCAAGAAGTACCACAGCACCGAGGGAAACCACAGTGATAGGAAGCTTGACTGACACTACCAACCTCCTTGTGTTTGTATATATTGTGTTTTTATTATTTTGAGATATCTATATATATTTATATTTTTTCTTTTATAAGGCATTCAATGTCTGCTTCCGGTCCTCCGATACCCAGCTGAAGAGTATGGTTCCAGGATCGGGTATACAGGTCACTCCGGACTGAGTAGGAGTGTCATGTGTCACCCTGTAGTTCCATACTTACGGAACACAACACCACCAACAAGGTCAAGCTGCAATTGCAAAACCCTGATGAGCCAGCCAGCAAATCTTCGCACCGTCAGCGAAGCTCAGAAATTGGGGGCACGGTGACCGCTGACAAATAGATTGCAATTGTAGTTGTTTTGCTGTTAGTGATGGTCAGGGACAAAACCATACTCAGCAGATTGACATAATGTAACACAGGACCGGAGCAAGTTAATTATTGTTTTAAGTTTTAAGTCATGTTTTGTAAGGGGATGGAGCATGTTGTCAGTTAGCATTGGGGGCCAATGCTCGCGGGGAAGGGGCATATATGTCATCGTAATAATGGGGTGGAAAGTACGCTGAATAAATCCACTCATTTATGTTACGATGATGTTATGACGCATGACCTACAATGCTGACCCAACAGTTTTTTTATATAAATTCGGCCACGGAACGATGGTTCGGGAGGAGGGAAAAGTAGTGTCAGTCAAGCTTCTAGCTTGGCAAGAATTCCTATTTTCCCTCTCGAGCCATCGGCCCATGCTGATCCCCCGGCTGTAATTGTTGACCTTCAAAGAAAATAGAGATGTTGTAAAGTGACACGAGTTTCCCTTCTGTCTGAGTGCTACGTCCCTAGCGCGCAATAAGGGTAGGGTACAGTTGAAGACCCCACAAGCCCTTATTGTGACAATATGATTAAAAGTTACATTTTAAAATTGAATTTTTCAAATTTTCTCGAAACTTCGAAAAAGTTCAACTTGCACATTGAACTCCATATACGTACCTGAAAACGGACCCGCTTATTATCGAGGGTGAAGCAAGTAGAGATAGCGATAGTTACGGATATCTATCTCTTTCTAACACATTGGCCCATATGGACAGAAATCACATAAATACATAAGTTATATATTTATTAGACATATTTGAGAAAAATATTGTATTATCGCTTTGATTATAGGAAATTGAAAAGACATTTTTCTACGAGCGTGCGCAAAGTAACCAAATGTCAACTCAAATAACTACCTACCAATTTGTTGTTTTAAACTTCGTTTCCATACCAACCAAACTGTAGATAATGCACTTTGTAATGCACAAAATAATGTTCTTGATACTTTTCCCTTTTCAGTCAAAATCAAAATGAAACACACAATTCTTTTTTTGCGTTAAAAACGCATTCGCCAGTAACGTAAACAAACATTGATAATGACGACTTTCAATCGGCATTTGTGAGTTGTTCTTGCTTGATTTTGGTGCAAACTACTGTGTTTATCGGAAATCTTCGAAAGATTTGAGCTGAATACTGGCATCAAAAAAACCTGATCATGTATACAAACAAACGGACAATCAAATTTATAAAAGTATAAACGATTAAACGAAGACTGACTGACGCAGCTGTCTAGAGTGTCATGTCAAATCAAAACAGTGTTGCCAATAGCAGGGAATAAGGCGACAAAAGAGGAAATTTTATGAACAGTCATCGGACATGCCCTTGCATTTCAAATATAAAATAAATCAATTATGATTTTGATTATACCCATATTATCCAATTTCCAGCTGCCGCCACAAATTGTTCTTTCAATATAAATATATTGTTAAGCATAAATAATCATTATTCTCAAGTTCTATGTTTTTAAGTGCGTTCAAATAATATATTATCTAAAGTTTTTCGTGTCTAATCTTTGAACGCTCGTAGAAAAAATATGGTTCCTAAAACGTTCGCAAAGTGTCTTTCCCGCCCTTAAAGCATATCCGAACTCCGCTTCGCGTCGTTCGTCTAACTGCTTTTGCGTGCGGGAAAGCATCACTTTGCGAACTTGTTAGGAAAATAACTATTACCATTCACGTGCAAGACTTATTCTAATAAGGAATAAAAAATGAATATACCCGACTCTAGACGGAATAAATTGAGTATATTTGTGTCTTGGGACTTTCCTCTCCGAAAAATAGTAGCTCAGTGAGCTAAACTCTCACGATGGGTGATTTTAATTCTGCTCCAAATTGTGGCATATGAAAAAAATAGATTTAAACGATAAATAAATTAAATAAATAAAATAATTATTAATTTAAAAGTAGGCACAATAAATATTTCCACCATTTATAACTTTTGGTAGGTATAACAAAGACCTATATATAATTTTCCATTGCGATGGAACCAACTTTCCTCATCAGATTTTGATGAGGAAATCATATCTTTGAAAATAAAAAAGAAAACTACGTATCACCTTCACTATATGAGTTATAATTTGTGAAGAGTAAAATCTGTAGCCATTTTTTCACTCTACATGAAGAACACAACTTTTTGTTTCATAATATGTCTTACATCGCATATCATGATACCTACTTAATTATAGCATTGTAACCTTAACAATTTTTTTTATGATTGTTTTAACTTTTAGCCATGAAAAGACAATTATCTTTCATCTTGCAAGTTTTTACATCCGACTGCAACACAATAGATCACCATAGTTTTTCAGTCCTTTTCAAACTTTTTCCGATAAAACCAACCTATCTAAAAGAAAACAGCACATAAGATGTACAATATTATATTATTACTATGATAACATGTATTTTCAACACCAATAAAATAACACAGAACGCCAAACTATATACCACTGAATTCTCACAAAACAGTTTTTTTTGCCCTTTAACCGGTAACCATAACCTTAATACTCGGTAATGAGTTCGACAAGGATAGGTATCCGTAACACTGCCTATCTCTGTCTAACAAAAAAGGTTAAATGTTCAACCAAAAGTTTATTTGAGGAAAAAGTATGATTACATGGACTTATTGTTTTGCTCAAGACAATGATAATCTAAAGAGTGCGTTTTATTGATGGAAAGTCATGAACCTCTCTAAGATTTCTTTTACAATTCTTCTTGGACGAGAAGGTTTTTTTATATACTTCGCATATTCCGGACATTTTCAGATAAACTCCCATCCAGTACGAAATAGTATAATCAGCTTCACTGTTTGTTTTTAGCACCTTAGAATGTTTTATCAATGCCAACAACTCCGACTCCGACTGATAAATAAACTCAACCAATGGACAATTTGCACATTTTTTGGAAATATGAAAAATATAAGGATGGGTTAGTACTGATGCCATTGAGGTTTAAAAAATCAACCTACGACCTCTAATAATGTAGTAATTACCGATTAAAGAGCGCCAATCAACATCCACTACGTCACAGAATACACTATCTATCTTCGTCTGTCGTATTGACAGAGATGACTCTCTCTTTTTCGGGAGGGTAGTATGGCCCCACCCCGTTTGCGATCATACAGTGAAATCTGCGTCTTCTTTTTCATTTATTTAGTATATTTTTGGGAATTCCGGAAAACATTTTTCGCTGGTGACTTTCAAATAATGTCTAGAAAACGTATATAAAATCTCAAGTCATTTTAAAATGTATGCAAATTGTCCATTGTTGGGTTCGGCATTTTCATCGCAGATGTGACAGATTTTTAGTCACGTGATAACAAGCAAAACATATACGACCAAATCACGTGCCAGACTATTGAGTTTGATCAAAACTAGCGGAGGCACATGATCTATCTTGTATGACTTGACTGTTATCACGTGACAAAAAATCTGTCGCATCCGCGATGATAATGCCGAACTCAACAAATCAACCAACCAACAGAGATGTCAACAACAACATTTTTCCCGCTCTGCGCTCTTCAAGAATGTGTCAAATTCACAACTGCGTCATGACCATGTCAATATGACATTTCGAATGCTGGGTAGTGGATTTAGCAACAATGGAGCTTGGTGAACTATAGCCTAGTTTACACCGACAACTTGGTCCGCGGACCAAGTACTTAATTCGAACTATATCAGAACCAAATATTTGATTCGAATGGTGTAAACAGTTGCGGACTAAGCTGGTCCGCTTTTGGTTCGGTATTCGCATAGAAATAATACTAGTAGTGTTATTTGTATGGGTATTCGCCAGCAGGTGTACCGAACTAAATTTGGTTATGTTGTCTGTTGTTGTGTTGTGATTTTGTTGGTTCTGAAATCTAAGGCAATCTGAGCGTACTTACGTATGTTTTTTTTGCTTACGAATTGTGTTTATAAATAATCTTGATTTGTTTTTGACATTTGACGAATTGCGCGCGTACTCATTTAGTTCACGGGTTGCAAGACGGTGTAAAAGGGCGAGAAGCAAGCATTGGTCCTACCGTACTATCCCCACCCACTTAGTCCTATCACTCCTATGGGACCGAACTAAACGAGGTATCGGTGTATACTAGGCTTATCATCTCGTTACTTTTCAATCAATCAATGCCTGTCAATTTTTTTGCTTTTCGAGAAAGCTTTACACCGCCTGGCAACCTCAAAATGACACGGATTACACCTTAGATCATCTAATGGCTGATTGCACCAACCTATTTTGAGGATACTTAACGCTAAGGGACCCTTAACTTGACAATTTTGCATGCAAAACTGTGAAGTTATAAGGGTTCCTTAGCGTTAATTATCCTCAAAATTGGTTGGTGCAATCGGTCATAAGTATAGATGATCTAAGGAATACACCCACCAATCGCAACGCTAATGTAAGGTTTACATTCAACTTCATTTCGATATGGAGCTGTCAGATTTCCGCTTGGTAAACGGGAATCATATGCTACCACCAGATTGAATTGGCGTTCAAAGTCACACTGACGCCAAATACAATGTGGTTCGTAGCATATGATTTTTGTTTGGCATGTGAAAATTTGACAGTTCCACTTCGAGATAAAATTGAAGGTAAACCTTACATTACGAAATCTCCACCCATTGAACTCGATACTACCGTACCTGGAAGGGACCCATCCGTGCTATTTACATCGAGTTGACTGAAGACAAATTTTCGAGTAGAAAGAGATAGAGACAGAAAGGGGTGTCTATCTTTGTCATATCTGTTGACATAATATATGCTGTGTTTGTTTTGCACCACTAGTGCACACTTTTTCACACTGCAATACTCAGTACTCAGTGTGCCTTTGTTTGTGAAATGTTTGTCTGTTTTTTAGGATAGAATCTTAGTACGTTTAGTAAAGATATTCTATCCTAAAAACCAGACAAACATTTCACGAAGAGAGCCACACTGAGTGTTGCAGCTAATATTATGTTCAATCAATATGTAGCTTTCTATAGTTTGGGTGCCAAACAAAATGGTTAATTTCTGCAGTGCATTTGGGTGTATTTATTACATTTGACTTTAAATACTATAGACTGGGCATCCCATTCATAAAATGGTATTAGTCTTGACGCCAACATCACAATAAGTGCGAAAGAGACAACACTATGAGTGGAAAGAGATAAAACGAGGAATCCGAACCCATCGGGCAACACCGCATGAGAACATGTGATTCTTATAATACGTACGTTCGAACTCGATTTTCATCTGGAACAGCGGCGGCACATTTCGAGTTTCAACCGTTTTGTATGAAAAATATAAATGAATATTAATTTGGGTAGGTACCTATGTCGTTATTGTTATATGACAGTATATCACATTTTTGACTTTCTGAATCAATAAAAATTGAAATTATCATAACATTAAAAATTAAATCTCCTGCTGTTCTTCCGACAATAATGAATTACGGTTCCGAACAAAATGACAACCAAAATACAAAATATATTTCGCCTTTCTTACATATCTCTAAGGCTATTTTACTCAATTTGCCATATGATTTTTGTTTTTGGAGACGGGAAACTGTATGGTCTGCCGGTGAGTCATGATTGGCAAGCTTCCCGGTTTTAAATATTTGATTCCATCAATGTCACGTAAATAGTCTTGTGGGTTAAAATGGGCCGAACACAAAAAGGGAGGTTTGATTCGAAGTCGGTCCTCGTCAATCCTCACCAGAGAACACCAAATATTTCGCAGCTCTTCATTTTTTAAAAATCTAAAATTGGATAACAAGAAAAAAATATAAAAAATACGAAACAGCAACGTTCCACTTTTTTTGTTTCTAATACATAAGTATATGTACAGGCGAAAAGTATTATAAATAAATGGCCGAAAAACTATTTTTAACCATACCAAAATGATTATCAGTGCTGGAAAGTGAGTGGAGATAAATTCAAAGAAATATGGTGCAGGAGTCATACTAAACAAAGACCGCAAATATTGGTATACCTGCAAATTGAAGCAATATTGTTTATTGGTCTATTCTTCTTTTAATAAATGTCTAGACATAAATTTAATTTTGTATGTTTAGACATAAATTTGGCCCAACTACATTTATGTCTAGATATACATTCAAAGAAGTATGGGCAAATAAACAATACATAATGCGTAGGTACCCTGCTTCAATTTGCAAGTACCAATATTTGCAGTTTCTATTCACTTTTCGCATTCTCCAGAAAATTAAACATTTTTTATATATCCTATACCTACCTTAAAAATAAAATTTGCATTTTTTCTGGCACGTTTTAAAATGTAAAGGTTTATTCGGAAGCCTTGGGAACAGGATAAATATCTATTTTCAACCATTGAACTTTAATTTAAAACTTTTTTCCAAACGTCAAATTAAAAAGTGAATTGCGGGGTCCATTTAGCTGTGCCCTGTACAAGGTTTTTTTATATATTAATTTAGACCCCCTTAATCTTTTTTATTTGACGTTTCTGACAAAAATGTCCCTTCATAAAAGTCTATTGATTGGTTTCGAGCAAATTGTTGGAAAAACTGTATTTCGCTTTAACAGGAAGAAAGACTGGGCGTCGTCAAAATTTGTAATTCCAATTGAAAGGTACAGGCAAAGAGGGCGATAGGTATGTCAAAAAGTTAATTTCGAGATAAACGCGAGGTTTTAAGAGCTCTAAAAAGTGATTATAATAATAATAATTGTAAAAGTAAGCATTCTTACTGAAGACTTCAACCTTATTGTAATAAAAAAAACGAAAATAAGACAGTTGAGGAAGTATCCAATAAATAATTCATCTTGACTGTGTATGAAATAATCGAGGAAATAATGGAATAGGTATTCAAGTAATATGAATATCCTTTCTTATTTGAGAACAATCGGTTCCTATTGCATAAAACACTACCATTCAGGCTTTTTTTCCAAATCAGTTTCATTTTTTCGTTGTTACCTATTCACGAATAAAAACAAACATTTAAACTTCCTGAAGATTGAAAAATCCTCATTTTCATGAATGAAATATGATGATGCCTACAATCTACACCACTG
Organism: Orchestes rusci; assembly: GCA_958502075.1. Taxonomy (NCBI): domain Eukaryota; kingdom Metazoa; phylum Arthropoda; class Insecta; order Coleoptera; family Curculionidae; genus Orchestes; species Orchestes rusci. Next base: position 20,884,814 of record OY293303.1, read on the forward strand.
GATCCCTCTCCAGTCAATGCTCAATGCAAATTTGACACTTACCTGTGAATGGTGATTTCTGGATCCGAATGGTCCAGTTTTTGACACAGCAAGCACAATCTTACCATTTTTCACAAATAAAGTCACAATACAACACTTCACAAGCACGATAGTAGAAGTTTTCAAGTTGAAACCCCATGGCATCACCGCACTACCTTCAAAATCGAAACCAGCTGTTTGAAGGCAGCGTTGCCGTGTACTAGGACTAATATTTACTATGTATCGCCTGTATCCAATGCACAAAAAATCATTATTTAATGAATGTTAGTAATTAAGCTTTGAGTAGCACAAAAATGGTTTACATTATTTATGATATGGAATAATATCACCGTTGTTCAACATTGAGTTGATTCACACGAAATCATGGTTGTAAATGTGTCTGATTATGCGATAATCTAGAATAGTGAACCTTGAACCTTGATGCACCTTCTTGAAAAATGAACAATACTCAATCCTCCTTAATTTTCATTGTATCATGTCTTATCAATCAATTTCGTACACAGTGGAATTTTCATTGATGAAGATTTGCCCAAATCGGCAACCGCGTCCAAAGCAGGTCAGTTTTCGGCGACGCAGATAGATATAACTCGACAAGGATAGCGATACAGTGAATTTCTCAAGACATACGTCCAAAATTGGATGATGGTGCCATTATTTTTGAAGGTTTCCTTCTCTAAAGCCTTATAAAACTCAATGATTTATTACCATACACTCCAGAAAAGCAGATTTCATTTTTTGGCTAAGTGATATAACTCCAATCATTAAGGACAAGGGCATGCACCTTAAGTATACCTACACGAAATTGTCCTAGTTAAAAGGGCCCTACTCACACTCCTGCAGCAGGGGCAATCTAGGCTTGCCGCAGGAGAAACTTTCTTGTATAAAGTACGTTTTGTTTTGAAAATGTGACAATTTCACATCCTGTTCGAGTTCGTTGGTACTACTAACATTATTTCCAAAGTTTGTTTTCTCATATCTTGCTTGAAATAATGCTAGGAAGGTATGAAGGGGCCCTTACCGCCCTGCTTAGAAGGCGATCTAGGAAATTGCCCCAATCGCCCTGCCTCCTAGATTGCCCCTGCTGTAGGCGTGTGAGTAGGGCCCTTTAGAAATTGACGATGGTAAACACTCCAAGAAATGCAAAAGTTCTATTCGGACATTCCTCAAGCCCCCTATCAAAAAACACCATATTTATTAGTTTTAATGTGACCTCAAAAATAAAAATATTATCTTTTTTATTTTAAGCTATTATAGTTTTCCAAGTTTATACCTTAATACCTTTACTTTACTCAATACACAGGTTAAACATATTATCACCCTGCACCTACTACCTACCCTTTATTTTCTCAACTATTTAATCGAATTACGGATCATCTAAGTATACTTCATTATTTACTTATTTGTTTCTTATTTTGCATTTTTCCAGATAGTTATTTGAAATATATAGATCCATCATATCATGATAATTAAGACTACTAAGTATGCACATAATTGTAGTCATTTTTTCCAAGCAAATCAACCGCTTTTTCAATTTATCTTCAAACTATTTGAAAACCTCCGACTTCGCATAAGGACAATGAGTGTGACAAAGATAGCATCCCCTTTTAAGTCCAATCAAAATATACCTATGCGCCAAAAAAATACGACTCAAATTGCCTCAGTTGTCGACACGACAGGGGCCCTTCCAGTTACGTAGTATCGAGTTCAATGTCTCCACCTAAAAACCTAACCTCAACTTTCTCAACTTTCGATGTTTACATGAGAAAAATGTCAAAACCCTTCGAAACTGTCATGTTTAGTTGACGGCGGGTGTATTTTTCTTTTTCTTCGAAGACAATACCTCTAAAAAAATCATTTTCTACCGAATGTTAAGTGTATAAATTAAGTCTATTCAAAACCGGGTTAAAAAGATTAGAAACCCAACATGACCAGCATTTTCAGCATTGAGTTCACCAGGATAAACCTGAGACCTCCCATCCCTTGATCATGACGAAGACGAAGGCTCTATAGTGTTTATGTTCCTAGCTATGCAGGCTAAACGACGATATCTCTTAGTATTCGTCGTGGCTTTTTTGACAATTTGGTATTTTGGTGGGTACCATCTCCGGCATAAACCTCGAGAACCAGTCAATGAAGACGAATTACCCTCGTATGTCAATTTAGATAGTTATACCACAGGCTATATCTTAGGAAAAGAGATCCGAATAACGCAGCACGATGCGAAAGTCCTATGTCGAATGGAAACTTGCTTCGACTTTAGTAAGTGTATGAAAGACTTCAAAGTTTATGTGTATCCTCAAGAGGAAACCAATACTCCCAGTCCGTCCTATTCGAAACTCCTAAATGTCTTGCTCGAATCGCGTTATTATACTTCTGATCCGAAAGAGGCATGCTTGTTTGTACTGAGTATGGACACACTAGATAGAGATCGTCTTAGCAATGACTACGTTAGAAATATGCAGAGTAAAATACAAAGGCTTCCTTATTGGAACGACGGTTCTAATCACGTAATTTTCAACTTATATTCAGGAACTTGGCCTGATTATACTGAAAACAATCTGGATTTTGATTATGGCAAGGCCATTCTGGCTAAGGCTAGTATGTCTGAAGATCATGTCAGGCGTGGATTTGATATAAGCATACCTCTTTTCCATAAAATTCATCCTGAGAAAGGAGGAGAACCTGGCTCAAGCACAGCAGGAAATTACCCTTTAGAGAAAACTTACCTTCTTGCTTTCAAGGGTAAGCGTTATGTGCATGGAATTGGCTCAGATACTAGGAATTCTTTGTACCATTTGCACAACAGAAAAGATATGATCATGGTTACAACTTGCAAGCATGGGAAAAGTTGGAAAGAGATGAAGGATGAACGGTGTGATGAAGATAATCGGGAATATGACAGGTAAAAAGAATCATTTTATTAATGGAGTAAATTGATGGAAAACTTGAATGGACAATTTGCACATTTTTTGGAAATATGAAAAATTTAAGGATTAGTAAGTACTGATGCCATTGATGTTTAAAAAATCAACCTACGACCTCTAATAATGTAGTAATCACCGATTAAAGATCGCCAATCAACATCCAATACGTCACAGAATACACTATCTATCTCCGTCTGACGTATTAACTGAGATGACTCTCTCTCTCGGGAGGGAAATATGGCCCCACCCTTTTTGCGATCATGCAGTGAAATTCGCGTCTTCTTTTTCATTTATTTAGTATATTTTTGGGTATTTCGGAAATTTTTTTTCACTGGTGACTTTCAAATAATATATAGATTACCGAGGGGTATTTCGCAGGGCAATTTTGGTGTACAATCTCTAGGAATTAGTGAGAAATCAGAGGAACTCGTGGAGAATTAGTGATGAATTAGAGGAATTAGTGGGAAATTGTGAGGGAATTGCAGAATTTATGGGAAATTACATGAGAAATAGAAGAATTTGTAGGCATCCATGGCCGGCCAAAACTACATCGGAACTCTTGCTCGTCAACTTTACCTCACTCTTTGTTTGTATTTCATGATTTTATTTTGTTCTAGAATTGAATTGAAGAATAGGTAGGGTAGAGGCACCACTTATAGCCAGCTTAAGAAAAATATTTGACTTTTGTCATTGTCAGTGTTAAAGAAAAATTCTATACACATTCGTAAACTTCCAAGTGTTCTCTATCGAGGTAAATACATGAAATAGTCCATTTTTAAGAGTCAATATTTTTTTTACAATTTGAAAAAAAAGGTGTAAAATTCCCTACTTTTGGTTATTGGTCTCCCGCTTATGACCAGATAATTTTACCACTTATGGCCAGATATTTACTAGGTTGAATATTATAAAAAAAAGGTGTTGAGGTTTTAGTATTTTTAATGTATAAAAAGGTTGCCAAAAGATAAATCAATCAAATCAATCCTCACCCTTCTCATAACCTTCTCCCCACTCCTAACATTCTAACGCGTCGGTTCGCGCGCGGGATTTGAGGCTTGTTTCGTGATATTTTATTTGTAAGTTTTTTATACGTTTTCCAATAGTACTTGTCATAAAAACCATAACCCTAAAGTTTCACCTCGAAAGCTTTTTGCATTTTCGAAATATAAGTGATTAAAGTTAGCGCGAAATCCATACGGGTTGTGACGTCACACCACTCCCTGGGAAGCCGGCCGCACGCGAAATCCCCATATAAGCGCTCATTTTGTCGAAAAGAGACGTTTGAAATTGAATCAGCATGGCGTTTGGTTATGGTTTCGTAAGTTTCTTTATAGTTATTTGGGTTGTGTCAGAGCCGTCTTTGTGTACTTTCGTGACTTCATTGGAAGCGGGATACAATAAGGTTGACTCCAGTAATCTCCCAGAGGTGGACATGTTTATTATTATGGACTATTTCAATAGAAATATGGAGTACTTTGGTTCTGAATTGAAGGGAATAAAGCTTCAAAGTTAAGGGAACTTTCTATAATTATTTATTATTTATTCTAGGTATCATACTGCAGTAAGATAAACAGTGTGTTTCATTTTGATTGGCGACAATTCGGTATTTTATTAAAAATTGGCCGATTTGAAAAAAAAAAAATTTCAGTTCATAGTACTCAAAAAGCTCTATCTTATAAAAGGGCACCAAAAACGTGAAATGTTATTGGGCATTGTTTTATTCAAAAAATGGATAGCGGACATATTTGAAAACCCCTATAACGATAATTTTGAAATGAAAATTTCACAGGATGCTCAAATAGTCAGGTCAAATTTGGAAAAGTCAATTTTTCTTTCCACCAAGAACCACCAGAAACCAAGCCAACGGCAATATTGAAATATGTTTATTATTGGAAAATACCGGTTTAAAAATTAATTTGGAAATACATAATTATTAAAAAAAAAAAATTTTTAACCACAACCAATATTATCAGTACAAATTTTGTTCAATTATACCAAGTGGCTCAAAAGTTAGAGGGGGGGGGAACTTCATGTCCGCACTGTATATTTGTATGTATATTTCAAATCAGAAAAAAAAAGTACTATAAAAGATTTTGAAGAAGTTCTCCAGGTTGAAGTGATGTACTATAAAAATTCGAAAGGGATCATCATCATCAAAAATCATCAACCTGTCAAAATTCACTCAAATGTGTTGACATTTAAGCGTGAAGATCCCTAAAGTTCATGAAAAATCATGAAACTTTTGTATTTACCATATTTCAGTATCTTTTAAAATTAACCGCTCGTTTCAGTGGTGTGGAAAAATATCGGGGTGGGCATAAGTCAGCCGGGAGCATAGAAAACAGTGCATTCTGATGATGAACGGTGAACATTTTCATAGTAAATATTTTTGCGGTATAAGAAAACGAAACCAACGTTTCTTTCTTCCTAAATGTGTGCATTTGCCAGGTTACTTATGCCTAGTATATGGGGTTACTCATGCCTAGCTATGCCAGTCGTACTTTCGATTCATGGAATAAAAAAAAAAGTGAAACAAGCCCATTGTAAGCTGCACCGAATCTTATCATTTCAAGAGAATAGAGGAAGTGGCCATAAGTGGGGTAATGGCCATAGGTGGTCCCTTTGCCCTATATTGGAAATAATCAGATTTTGTTCTTCTGATGATAACATAAGCCGGTTCAATATTGCTCATTTTGTTTCATTAATGGAAGCATGAACGTCTGTGTACAGAGTAACTGGGATATAAAGTGCTTATGAGAGGCAGAGTTCCAAAACTAGTCTTATTCAAATGATAATACGCGAAAAACGAACAAAAAAATACAATTTTTAAAAATTGTTTTGAATTTTGGATTTTTTGTATAAAAAACATTGAACATTGAGACATTTGTCAAAATTAGCGTGAAAACGGCGTTTCCGATTCCCCCTATGTTAATTTTCAATATTTTCCATTCGAAACAACATTGCATAGATTACTTCAAGTGCAAATATCTTGAAACAGGTCACTCCCATCGACTTTTACAAATCATACCTTTTTTACGTAAAAATTACGGAAAAATCATGTTTTTAATTTAAAAAAAAATCTTCGGGTGCGTACAAAAAAGTTATAACTATTTGAATGAGTGGAAAGATGTGTAAGTGACAGGCATGTCAAACAAACCCTTTGAACAAAACTTCATCAAAATAACTTGGTTATTTCAAAAGTTATTTGAAAAGATCAAAAATTAAAATTCAACTTTGGCACCCTCTGTATCTCTCTTAATACCAACTTTCGGAATAGACAAGTTGGGGTCTATCGCAATATTTTGCTGTGTGAAATCTACTGTTAACGTATGTCCCATTACTTCTGGTCCACCCTGTAGAAAATCAGGTATATACAGGGTGTTACAAATTCGAGTGTATGCATGGGGATCCCGTAAACCCTCGCGTAAACCGTAAGAGATACAAGGTCGGTTATGTTGAGGCAAAGCTGCGTATTTTGATGCTTAACAAAATGCCGTTTTGAAAGCCAAGAAATCCCGACTACGTCCGAAATTATCCGAAAAAAAACAAAATTTTTCAAAATCGTTTTCATTTTTTTCTGACCACATTTGAAGAGATATTTTAAAATGAATGGAACTTTTTCGTTGCCACTTTTTGCCCTTTACAAGATAGCGTTAGTAAATTAAAAAAACGACGTTTCGTCTATCATCAACTTTGTTTTTTTTAATACAATCCTTCATTTTTTATTACAGATTTTAAGAGCCTCTAATGTTCCTAAACCAACGATGTATCGCACTTATGTTTGTTTTTGATCCTATTGAAAATACATTGTTTGTCTCTCTCCAACACATAAGTTCTTATGGAAAAATCCATTAATATAATTTTTTTGAATAATTTCGATACATCGTTGGTTTAGGAACAAAAGAGGCTCTTAAAATCCGTAATAAAAAACCCAAGACCGTATTTAAAAAAATAAAGTTGATGGCTGCTCATAGACAAAACGTCGGTTCTTCAATTTAATAACACTATCTTGTAATGGGCAAAAAGTGGCAATGAAAAAGTTCCATTCATTTTAAAATATCTCTCCAAATGTGGTAAGTAAAAAAAGAAAACGATTTTGAGAAATTTCGGTTTTTTTCGGATAATTTCGGACGTGGTCGAAATTTCTTGGCTTTCAAAACGGCATTTTGTCAAACATCAAAATACGCAAATTTGCCTCAATTTAACCGACCTTGTATCTCTTACGGTTTACGAGATCCTCGTGCATACATTCGAATTTGTAACACCCTGTATGTAAACACTAGTTCGATTGTTCTCTGACAGGGTGTGGCGAAATACCCAAAAAAATCTGGTAAATCATGAATGCGTTACAAAACTACAGAGCATATTTGCTTGATTCATGTTTGACCATTTTGCAAGCCATTTTGTGACCTCCAAGGGTGAACTAGTAGTGAATTAGTCAGGAATTGGCAAAATTAGGGGATTCCCCTCGAAATTACTAGACATTCTTTAAAGTTATTATAGAATTATAATATTATGTTAGGGAAATTGGAGGAATTAGTAACATCTTTGGGAATAAGTGTACACATTTTTTTCTGCGGTCTACCCCTCGACTCGACGCATTCATTTAGCCCCGGAAAGAAGAAATTGATATTGTAGATAAAGATTTCATCTCCTATGATCCCATTAACATAAATGGCGTCGTCCTATTTTATTTAAAAAGAGCAGACCAACTTATTATTAAGAGCAAATATGATGAGTATAAAAGACAATAATTTTTGTTTCTTCGAATTAGAAACATTTTTTTTGTTGTATGTTGTATGTGAGAATAAATTGTTTATTTTTTCCACCTTTTCACGAACTTTTTTAATTTTGTACATTGCTTGATCCATATATTTGACCATTTTGCGAGCCAATTTGTGGCCGCCAAGGAAGCCTAGTTTACGTTATAAATTTGGTAAATTAGTAGGAAATTGGTCGGGAATTAGCAAAATTAGAGGAATTACTCAGAATTACTACACACTCGTTAAGGTTCAGGTTGATATGGAATTATAATATGTTAGGGGAATTAGAGGAATTAGTATGGAATTAAAATATGTTAGGGGAATTAGAGGAATTAGTAGCAATTTTGGGAATTAGTGTACACATTTTCTTCTACGGTTTGCCCCTCGTAGAATACGTATATAAAATTTCAAGTCATTTGAAAATGTATGCAAATTGTCCATTCTTGCGTGAATTTCTCTTTCTACTGAGACACCTATTTTTTTTTGTTAGGTGTAGGAATTTGCTGGGGTGCTTTTTGAACGTCGTCTTATTATTCTAGGAAGTAAAATAAGGTTTCTGTCAACTATACAGGGCCATGTCAATCTTGAATTAAGCCTAGGGCTACATTCCTGGATAGATTTTTTTTCAAATAACTACACGAACATTTTACAGCGCTGTACCTATCATTAAAACATAAGATTAATCGTTTCTCTGTCAGATATCGGTACAGGGTGTCCCATAACTTATCCGCCATAGAGCAGCAGGTGATAATTAAATGAAAATGAGAAGATTTTTCTAATAAATGTGGTGGCAAACGCTATTTGTTAAAAAGATACAGGGTGTTGAAAGTGAAACTTTATTTTCGAAAAATTTCAATAGTTTTTAAACATATAAAGATAACAGATTCAAAATTGATATACTAGCATGTTCGAAGGTGAGACATCCCAGATCGGTTTGGTTTGAACCTAATTCCTAGAGGGCGGCTTCTAATTACCTAATGATGAATTATTTTTTTTATAATCTTTTAATCTGTAAAGGTGAGACTGTTTTTTTATTTATAGTCTAAGGTTTTGCCTACATACTTGGAAAGAGACAATCTTTCTACGTAGAAAACGTACTCCTGCTGAATATCGATATCTCAAGTCGTTTGCGAGATATTTGACTTTGAAAATAAAAAAACGGAAAAAAGTTTGTTTAAATATACAGGGTGTCGCCTCCTCGCTTCGGGTGTCGCATAACTTATCCGCCATAAGGCAGAAGGATAATATAAGTCCAAGTAATAGTGATTTAGTGATAGAACGATATCACTTTTCTTGTCGATACGATATATGATGATTTATTATTATTATTATTATTTATTATTATTGTTGTTATTATTCTCATTGTTGTTGTAGTGGTATATTGTGTTTCTTGAATCCTGCGGGTAACTCCGGTGGTATGAGGCCAGTGACTGAGACGACTACGAAGAGAATGAGGACTTCTTCCATTTTCCACATTGATTTTATTTCCTCAGCTAGGTCCGTGTATTTTCGTATTTTCTCTGTTATTGTCTTCTGTATGTTGTGATCCAGAGGGTGTGCAATATCTATTAACGTTGTGATTTTGTTGATTTTGTCTATTAGTGTTATGTCTGGTCTATTGTTTATAGTTGTTTTATCAGTTATGATTCCTCGGTCCCAGTATATTTTATAATTTTGGTTCTCGTTGACTTGGTCTGGTGTGTATTTGTAGTACGGCTATTCTATTGTTTTTATGTTATGTTTGTGGAGTAGGTATTTATGGAGGATCTTGGCTGTCAGATTGTGCCTGTTTGGGTATTCCGTCTGTGCTGAGCTGTTATTATTATTATTGTTATTATTATTAATATTATTATATCGACCGATACCGATATTTACCAATTTACGTGCCGATATCGTATGGGCAAAAATAAGGCCATCTACAGACTGTCCACGGATAATGTTTACAAGAGCACAAATGAATGAAAAATCTTATTTTTCGGCAAAAACTAATTCCTGATAAAAAAAATGGCTTGTTAAAAAATACGATCCACGAAGAAAAAAATTTTGACTTTTATACAGGGTGATTTTTTTCCAAGAGAACATCACTTCTATTTATTATTGAGCATAATGTAATTGTGAACAGTTATTTAGAATAACGCTTGTGAGCGAAATCCGAGATTTAAAATAAATCTTCAAATTTGTTTACCGTTTTTTCGCATTTTGTAGAGGGCTCATACGAACCTATACTTTGATTTGCTACACTGTATGCGACTTTTGAGTAGATATTTTGAGTAGATTATTTCCCAACCTCAGAACATAGAACCTATAATAAACTATAATAAACATGTTATTATTTACATCTCGTCCGTTGAATTCGTTCAACGTTGCCTTGTTGCAAATAAAAAGCACTCAGAATTTTCACTTTTTATCAAAAGGGATCAACCAGTGTATTAACGAGGATATGTTTTAATTTTTTATTTGTTTCAATATCGTTGTTGTTATAAGACAGTTATAATTTACTGATTATTGATAAGTTTTCTTAACATAAATCAGCTGTTCGGCCTTCAAAAATATTGAATTTTGAACAAGCCGACAACAGTGTTCCAAGGGAGTTACAGGCTATGATTGGTTAAAATGACTATCAGCTGTGCTTGGTTGATCTCAAATAGGCATTTGTGTCGTGTTGCCAGATGTATTTCGTTGCATGTCTACATAAGTAACTAAGGTTCATAGAAAAATATGGGTCTTATTGAAAATGTTTTATCATCACTAGTGATCTAAAAATGTACATATTATATAATTGGTAACTACCGGTGATGCACTTATAGAGTATAGAGAATTTTTAATTAGAATAAAAATACCTTGAATACAAGGTAGCTACTTATTAAATTTGCAGTTTGGCAAACTCGCAAGAATTCCTCTCTCCCCTCAATATATAAACATGTGACACACAAAGAGACATCGGGCTATATCTAGTTGTTGGAAAATCATTGGTCCCAACCTTTTGACATGAAAAAAGTATACCACATTTGTTTCGAGAAATCTAACCGTTCTCGAGAAATACGTTGAAATAACTTTGCTTGCATGTGATGAATATGAAATTATTTTAACTTATTTTCAACTTTTAAAATTGCATGCTTTGGAAACATGCGCTATAAGTTGCCGTAGAAACAAATTTGATTAGAATTAGTTTTGACAGTTGGTTATTTTTTACATTTATTTTATTTATTTTTTTCAATTATTTTTGTCATTGACCACCATCAGCGTAACGATTTTGAGAAATCAAGATTTATATTCAAATTCTTGATATAAAATGATTTTTTTTTAATTTGTCAGCATTCGCCATTCCCATTCAATTAATGACAATGACAGTAATCTCATTTTACGTTGAAGTTCAAGCATGTTCTATTGGTACATACAAAACAGCAAGCCGCGTTCACATTAAACAAATATTTTTTGCTTTGTGTGGTGAAGGTAAATGAGAAAGAATAGTAATATTGTATTGAGTGAATGTTTGAAAACATATTTTTTTCTGAATAAAGGACATTTATTATAATTATTATTATATTATTTGTAATACTGTATACATAATCTTTTGTTTTATAAAAACTTTTGAACCGGAAATTTGTTATTAATTGAGGGTTGAGCAAAGCTTGATTTGTATTAATAAAATCAAAAATCACTAATGAACCAATCAAAAAAATCATGATTTCTTTTGATTTTTATTAAATCAATTGATAAATTCGCTTAATTAGCTGTATTGAGTCATTTTGAAGACTATTGCTGTTACTCTAGATATACTCCAGAGGAAAAATGCCACAATATTTGATGCCGTAGAGCAGTGGAAACTTTTACCAAATAAGTTTGAAGAATCTCTGAAGTTATCATCAGTTTCAACTCCGCTATGAGCGAGCTCTGACACCTTATCACTGAATTGCTTACATGTTAAGCCCAGAGAAACAAAACTACGCTTTATCTCCTGAAGAGAAGAATCTGGCTTTGAGCTTCATGGAAACTCGGGATTGTTGCCACTATAAAACAGTTTCTTTGTGCAACTGCGTCTGTCGAAAGATGTTTATGCACATTCGAATTTGTTCATTTGGATATCAGGAACAGATTGGGAATCGAAAAAGGCGGGAAATTAGTGTCCCTCTTCAGACTTTACAACGAAAATGAAGAGAAAGAGAAATGATTTCCGTTTTAGTATTATTAAGTTTACCATTAATACCATTTAATTTTTAAGTTTACATGTAACGTTTTCTATGTTGATTTTCATTTCTTAGAATTGTTTGTATTCTGTTATCTATTTTTTTAACAGTGTATATAATGCAAAATTATGTCCGAAAATGCTTCGTTTCCAAGATACAGGGTGTTAAAGTTTTAAGAAAAAAATAGAACATATAAATATAAATAAAAATAAAAAATCACCTGGTATATTAACTTACAGACAGGCAAACGGAGTCGTGAGTTTTCAGCTAGTTTGAGATAAAATTATTGTATGCATTCCAAAATCTAACGCTGTCCAATCAAAAATTGTACTGGAATTTTGCTGAAAAATTTATTTATTTATTTATTTCACTTTGCAAACACTCCAGAACTAAGTTATTACATGTGAAGGATTAAAACCTAAACAGGATTTAGATCCTGATGCAGCAGCAAGGTTCAAGCACGCCAAGGATAATATTGAAAAAGTCGGGAACAATATCATTGGAGAGCATATTATTATTACACACTTTGAGCATATTGGCAAGAGAAGAAATCGAAGGAAAGCCTCCTTAAACTAATCTTTGGGACCTTGAACTTAATATTATCTATGAGATTACAATCGGAATATCTCAAATTATTTACAATGTTTTTTTTTTGTAAAAAAGGAACACATATTGAGAGTGTCTTACATTAATCTATAGGAGACCATAAAGGGATATGCACCATTCTTTTTGACCTACACATAATGCAACGCAGAAAATGCTTTTGCAACATTTCTATCTCATTAATGTGAGTTTGTGTATTCGGTGACCAGATTTTGGAGGCATATTCGAGATGTGGCCTTACGAGCGAGGAATAAAGTCCAATGGTGGTTTGAATGTTGAGATCTTTGCTACTGCGTATGACAAATCCAAGAATTTTTTATGCTTTATTGACAAGATAGTTGTAGTTCACATTAAATTTAAAGTTGCCCTGAAAAAGTACTCCCAGATCTTTGACCTCATCACATCTCTTCAGCTTGTAAGTCCCTTTGTGATAATCGTTAATGACTAGATTGAGTTTCCGGAAAAATGACACTTCATTCACATCGCAAAAATTAATCATTTCAACGAAAACTCTAATCTGTTGAAATGTTCATTCAAAACACAATGTTATTCATTGAACATACACAAACTTCAGTCTTTTTTATCGATCTGGGTTAATGACAGGTTGGCATAGTAATTAGCAGGATAATTTAACAATAATAATTGGTGTTTTTCTTAAAAACTATTCATTTTTTCGATGTGATTTAAAAAGTACTTTTTTTATTTTAAATTAATTGACGAACCTGAATCCAAAATTGCAACTCAAAAAAAAGAAGGCGTATCAAAGTTGAGGGCAATTTTACGGAAGGGGGTGATGCGCTCCAGGCTTCAAGAAAAGATTGAAATATTGCCATTATGTCAACTCTTCAGAACTTAGGTAGTGCGTATACTGTCCAAGTTTCATTAAAATTGATCTCACCGTTTTGGAGCTATCACGGAAAAACGTGCTTCAGGGTGTAACTTCAAAGTACGAATAATTCCGAAAAGAAGGTCCGTACGAAAATATTTTATAGAACATTTTAGACTTATTTTTGTCCTAACTAGCCGTCCCTAAAATATCTCCCAATAATAATAATAATAATATCTTTATTTAGCCTGAAGCTATAAAAATTACATAAGGTAAAAGTCTAAGAGAAAATAAAAATATTAACAACCAAGTACAAAGAGAAAAATAAATCTTAAGAGTATTAACAATAATATTTGTAAATATATAACATCTGTCTTCTGTGACATCCTGTATATTTGGTAATTTATTGTGAATAAAATGAACACTGAGAAAAAAATTGAGAGAATGTCCGTCAATGTGCTAGACAAGAGAACATAATAGGTGTATCATGAATAAAATTTTTTGAGGTCTTCATAAAAAGTTTTGCGCGTAAAAAAAACCATTCATCAACTGTCGATGTTACAGGGTGTGCAAATTTTGAAAATTGAAATTTTCTGAACAATAAAATACATACACGTATTTCAAGGTTATCAATCCTACCTAGAAAAATCGATCAAAATCATCGTATCATTTTTAAGGAGATATTCGCACCGTGTATTAACTTCTTATAAGTTTTCTGGGCTCATTTTTTAACCGATTTTAACGAATTTTTGTCAAAATATTTTTCGAAGGATTCTTGAAGGAATGCCTGATGCCGATCTATGATAAATTAAAAAATAATCTCTCAAATACCCTCAACTTCATTAAAATAAAATTGAGGGTCAACCATCCTCTAGCGAATGAAATTTATTACTTATTTCACCAAACAAATATTTTCGAAATTTTTAATCATACCGTAAAATTTATGTAAATCCTTCGATAATAGCAAAAGAAATTGTTTAATTTTTATTTGGAGGACCGCCCAGAAATCGCGTCACCACTTTCATGTCAACGAAGGCAAACGCCAACGTCAGCTAGAATAATGGAAATAAGCAAATTATTTTATTTATTGATTGGGGGTTGAAGGTGCTTTTTTGAAAATCGTGTTTTTAAAACTGAAGGTTTTTTCGAGATAATGCTTGCAGAGTGAATTCTTGTTTGTGCTCATTGTGTGCAGGCACGATGTCCAAAGTTTTTGTGGATTTCACATCATTTTTATCAAGGGCCGATATTGAACAGGGTTGAACAGCCAAATAAAATAAAGTCGATAACTCATGAAAGGTGACGTTTTCGGAAAAACTTTTGGAGACGTCGATTGATATTTTTCTTTGTACATTTTTTCCACCAAAAACATTTTATAGAGAGTGTGTCATGTAGCAGTGGCTGATATCAAATTGGTTTTCTTAAATGCAACACCCAGTATATCATTCAATTTTTGGATTATTTAGAAAATTCTAGATATTTTTTGTGTAGGCTATATTATCCTTTACCTATCTTTAACTGGTTTGGAAATATCAAGTGTTTTCAGACTTTTTGCAAAAATCAATATTACAAAAAAATTAACCCGAAAATTAATAAATACCAAGTAGTAATACTGTCTATTTCTTAATAATGTGAAGAAATTAAAAAATCCAAAAATCAAGCCTGACCAACTACAAAGTCACTCAAGTCGACAATTTTTCAATATTTTCATATAAGAAAAAAACACCGAAAACACTGAATATTCAGAAAACATTTGAAGATAGGTAGAAGACATTGTACGTGAAATATGCCTAGAATTTTTTGAAGAATCTAAAAATTGAATAATATAGAGGGTATTGTATTTAAAATAACAAAGTTGGTATCAGCGATTATTTCATGACACCCTGTTTAAAATCTTTTTGCTGGAAAAAATGCACAACCAAAAATTGCAATCGAATTGTTCAAGCGTTTTTTCGAAAACGTCCTCATTCATTAGTCAGTTATCGAGTTTATTCCATTTGGCACTTCCACACTTTATTTTATTTTTCGCACGCATTTTAGTTTTGAAAGTGTCACTTTTCCGCACTGCTTGCGGAAAAGTGACACAAAACCAAAATGCGTGCGGAAAAGTGGTATTTTCCGCACGCTTGTAGAAAAAGTATTGTACCTAACACGCGCGTGAAGTGCAATCGCGTGCGGAAAAGTGGCACTTTCCGCACTTATTAGGTTAACTAATATTGTATTTTATCTACGTTTCATCAATTCTAATATCATTTTGTCAGAATTATCAAGTACTTAATCTCATTAGTCTATCGATTCATTCGATTCGACTGACACTGTCACAAATATTACTTTTTACTTTTCATAGTAGGCATTTCTGAGTGCATTTCAAATTATTTTTGAATAACAGTTTTTAGACTATAAAACATTTCACAGAATAATGATGAGAGTAATTGAGCCAATTTTGAATGAGATGAGGTTTTTTATGAAATTCAGTGTGCGGGAAGACGAGATGCAATTTTTAAAATTTTTCGAATCCTGACATTTTACCAAAAAGAAAATTGTACCAAAATCATACAGCGTGTGCCCAAATCTAGCTAACAGATGGAAAACTTGTTTTATTATCGATTTTAAATAACAAGAGAAATTTTGAGGTGCATATCTGTTGTTTTTCTGGAATCAACCCTCTCACGTCCAGGGTAGCTACCCCTGAAATTTCAAATAGCAGCCTCCACTTATTCGGCGATTTTTGAAGTATTTATGCTATTCTTGATGAGTTGCATCACTTTTTTTCAAATTGGACTACATAACCCCAAAATTGTTTCCAAACGGACAGCATTAATTATAATTTCTTAAACTGATGACGGTATGGAGATTTTGTTAAAGATATCAATGCAGATATCAAGGGGGACAACTTTTGAGGTGTTAGCTGTCATATTACTTTCAACCCCCTAACCTCCAGGGCGCCTACGTCAAAATTTTGAATGAAAACTCCTATTTCGTTTGTCATTAATTGAGTCAATTTTTTTTGGTATTGCGGAATTAAAATCTACCTTGATGAAGGAAAGTTTTTTACTAAAATGATATAGTTCATATCAGAAAAAATATTTTATATCCCTTGCCGTATTTCTATGAGACCCTGTATACTACCGCTCCAGTTAAATCATCTTTTTTCTTTATACATACAGGGCTTTTCACTTAAAACTCCCCACGTCAATATCTCGGAAACGAATAAAAAGTAGTCAATGTATGGGGTCGAGTAGTTATTTTTCACAGTTAAAAAAATTCGACGCCTACCAAGAGTAAAGCGTCGCGACGCATCGAAAATATTAATCGATTGCAGGGACTTTGAAATTATGCGCATGCTAAAGTACATGTTATTTATAAACTTTTTTGTTATTCAGTCGAACTCATTTATTCTACACAGTTTTGAGATATACAGTGTGTCCAAGATAAGGATGTCTATCATGGGGATCTTGAAAACCGTGAGAGATACAAGGTCGGTTAAATGGAGGCAAAGTTGCGTATTTTGATGCTTAACAAAATGCCGTTTTAAAAGCCAAGAAATTCCGAGTAAGTCCGAAATTATCCGAAAAAAACCGAAATTTTTCAAAATTGTTTTCATTTTTTTTTGACCACATTTGAAGAGATATTTTGAAATGAATGGAACTTCTTCATTGCCACTTTTTGCCCTTTACAAGATACCCTTATTAAATTGAAGAACTGAAGTTTCGTCTATGAGCAGCCATCATCAACTTGGTTTTTTTAAATACGGTCCTGGATTTTTTATGACGGATTTTGAGGGCCTCTTATGTTCGGATATAACGGAAAAAATATAAGACTTATAAAAAAGTTCTCAAAATACGAAATGTGCGCAATAAAAACACCTTTCAAATGGTTCCGATCGGAAAACTCGTTCAAAAGTTATTGCAAATTACAGGTGAAAAAACCTTGTTTTTTAACGATTTTTCAATTTGTTATCAGTATATGCTTAGTTATCAAAATTTATTGCACATGCCCCAAAGCTGAGAGTTATGGTGGGTTTCATCAATGTGCACAAGATGGGCGGAGTAGGTCAAATAGTTTTCGCAAAATTCTAATTGTTTATCCCGTTTTGCAAGAAACACGCTCGGCGGAGGATGCGGTCATTTGAACAATTATAAACAGAAATTGTTCATAATGGTGTTTTTCGCAAGACCAGACCCTAATCCTACTTTCTATTTTCGTAGCATATCGATTTTTTGTTTGGGGCTTCTCATTTATTACATTAAAAATGGTGAAAAAAAATCTTTATAAACAAATAGAATTTCTCCGAAGATCTTAACAATATTTTCACGAAATTATTGTTTTTTGATAGCCAGTTCATAAACACAGAATTTCAAAAAAAAGATATGTTGTACGACTTGTGGGGTCTAAGATAGCCCTTTTTTTCAAAAAATCACAGCGCCTTTGTTTATCAAATTCGGGAGCTGAAATTTCAACATGTTGTAGAGAAAAAGTAAAACTTCATGGTGGAGTGTTTTGAAATACCACTTGCAATTGATAGTTTATACACGGGAGCGTTAAATTGAAGGTAGAATATCAACCGACTTTCCGAGTGGAAATGAAAGAGACGCAATCTCTCGGTGATCGCGCGACAATCAAACATAAAAATCATGCATGGTCCAAAAATTTCCAATATCTCGGCTTCTAATCAACGTAGAACCCTATTTTTTATTTAAACTGGGGTAGCTTGACAAAACGATTATATCTGGCTTGTTTTTAGGAATGTGAAAAGATTGGGAAGCCCGCTAAAAACGACATTTTGAAAATTTTCAATTTTTGTTGCATTTTTTCCATAGAAAATTTCACTTTCTGTTAACAATTGATTCATAACACAAAGCGAATTTATTTATGAAACTAATTGAAAAAATGCAATAAAAATTTAAATTTTTCATAATATCATTTTTTGGAGGCCTCGCAGTTTTTTTGTCGAGCCCCAGCACACTTCGCCATGAAAATGTACATTTTCTCAACATGTTGAAATTTCAGCTCCAGGAATTGATAAACAAAGATGCTGCGATTTTTTGAAAAAAAAGCCAACTCGAGCCCTATAAGTCGTAAAACCTTTTTTTGTTCAAAATTCTGTGTTTATGTTCTGGTCTTCATAATAGTATGTATTCTCGTGAAAATATTTTTAAAATCTTCGAATAAATTCTATTTGTTGATAAAGATTTTTTTTTGACCATTTTTAATATAACAAATGAGAAGCTCTGAACAAAAAATCGATATTCAACAAAAATAGAATGTTGGATTAGGGTCTGGACTGGCGAAATAAATGATTATGAACAATTTTTGTTTAAAATTGTCCAAATGACCGCATTTCCCGCCGAGCGTGTTTCTTGCAAAACGTGATAAACAATTGGAATTTTGCAAAAACTATTTGAAATACTGCACCCATCTTGTGCACATTGATGCCTCAAGAAAATCAAAAGATAACTAAAAATAAAATAAAAAATCCAGGTTCGTATTTAAAAAAATGAACTTGATGATGGCCGCTCAAAGACGAAACGTCAGATTTTCAATTTGACACCACCATCTTGTAGAGGAGAAGAAGTGGCAATGACAAACTGTAATTTATTTTAGAATGTCTCTTCAAACAAACGCAGGAAATAATAAAAACTTTTTTGCGAAATTTTTGTTTTTTTGGAATATCTTCGGAAATAGTCGGAATTTTTCAAATTTCAAAAAATATTTTCTTGAGTATAAAAATGCGCAACTTTGCATCCATTAAACCGACCCTGTATTTCTTATAATAACTGAGATCCCCATGCATGCGATCGAATCTGTGACACCCTTTATATCATTACATTTTTGGATTCCACGTTAAATTCTAGACAGATCTGATGCATCATATACCTAAGTATAAGCGTTTTTGAAATATTTTAGTTTTTATGTCAAAAATGTAAATTAAATTTAAATGTAAATCTTTTGTACACAAGAAAGCCTTTATTGTTCAAGTATTGGATTTCATGTTGAAAGAGACCTACTTTCGAAGATTTTTCACAAAATTTTGAAAACAATAATTACAGGGTGGCCCAAAAATAAGATCAAAAATTAAATTACGAAAACTGTAAAAAATCAATTTTTTTCAAACGGAAACCCCCAATTGCTATAATTTTATCTCATTGAGCATCTAAAATAAAGGTGAGTTTGTATGAGATTGTTCATTCAAAAAATGAAAACAAAAATAAAATAAAAATAAGTATTTCTGGAATGGACAATCTTATACAAACTTATTATTTTCAATGCTCAATGAGATAAAATTATAAAAACTGGAATTTCCATTTGAAAAAAATTATTTTTGGCACTTTTCTTAATTTAATTTTTGCTCTTATTTTCCAGGCATCCTGTTATAATGGTTATCAGAATATTGTGAAAAACTTTGCTAGTAGGTCCCTTTCAACAAATCCAATACAAATTGAACAATAAATGCTTATACGAAAAATTTACATCTAAATAGGAACATACAAACGTAATTTTTGACATAAAAACTCAAATATTTCAAAAACGCTTTTACTTAGATATAGGACATGATATATCCAATCGGTCTAGAATTTTTAATAATATATAGGGTGTTCCAGTGAAAAAAATACAAGTTTTGTCTGTCACATCTTTTGTGTGCACCCTGTATAAATAAAATTTATTCTCATGGATCCCCATTTATTTTGTATTTACAGTTTCTATCTTGCTCTTAGACACAGATGAACGGGGGACATTTTGGACATCTTTTGTAATAGTGTGATACAAAATAATAATATGTTTTATAGATGTAATAAAAGTAATAAAAGTGAATAAAAGTGGCTATAAAATTTGAACCATTGAAAATAGACCCCACAAACTATATTAATTTGGAATCAGGCGACAATTCTCCATCCAACTGTGATAAAATATACAGGGTGTCCCATTTAAAAAACTCAAGAATCTGTCAAAATTTCCTATTTCCGATTCGATTTTGGGTTTTTTGACCACGGATTCTGATTGCTGGTGAGATTTACTTCAACTTTGATGATTTAAACGTTTCTTTACGATCAATAATAAGAAAGGTATCCAATGGCTAATATATAACGGGACACCCTGTACATAACTTCACAATTTCAGCGTTAATCAACTATTTCTTCAACTGGCTAGAGTATGAAAATTTAGTGTAACACGACAATGCAGATATCAAGGGGTATAATTTTTGAGGTATTTGTTGTGTTGTTAGTACTTTTCAACTCCCCGGCCCGTTGTTTGTTTCTCACTAAATTATTCGCATTAGGCCAGTAATTTGGTCGAGTGGCGAGTGGCGAGTAATTTAGTAACAAACATGTGCGAGACTATTACTATATCCACAAAATTACTCGTCACTCGACCAAGTTACTGGCCTAATACGAATGAGGCATAATGCGAACAAGGCTTGAGCGCGAAATGTTGTCAGTAAAAAAAATATGGTAAAAGTGGACAGTTCAAAAAATTGAAAATTGAAAATTATTTACTATTTTGATCTTTTAGTTTGATGTTGGTCTTTGATCAATCAAATGGATATTCACAGTTCTAAAACTGAATTGAATATACATTTTTAGGTGTGAAAGTCGAGAATCTGATTCAAGAAAACGATCTTCACGATTTTTATGAAAGTTTCAATATCTCGAGAACCATAGATTTTCTACGTATGTCATTCAATATTTTTCTGAATGCTTGTGGGTTGTTCTCGCCTATAATCAAAAAATGTGATTAACTTAATTATTGTAGACAACAAAATAATGTTTGACGTAAAGATCGTGCCGCGATGATAAAAACCGTTGCCAATATTTGTCTGGTGTGAAACAACCAATTCAAGTTCATGAAATGCACTGAACGCATTTGATAAAGGAAGAGAAGATATGACTTTCAAAACTTTGAGAATCCATGTTTTGGTTTTGGAAATCTTATTGAAAATCGTTTACGAATAAATTCTATGCAATTATGCATTTTGTCTTGATTTGAAAAAGTTTTTAACCTTTGTTTTTAATAAAATTATCATTTTTGGAACGATGCAAAAATATAAGCTGTAATAGAGATACAGAATAAATGTTTCATCTTCCTCTTATTATATTCTATGTTACTTTACGTCAAATGTAGTTTCAATGTAATGCTGCGATCATTAAGGGTGTCCCGAGAGGTAAGGAACAAAAAAGTGTTCTTTAGGTAAATTCGAGTCAGAAAATGTCCTTTGAAAATGTGTACGGAAATGCTTAATTACAGAGCTACAAAGTGTTGCATAAGTAAAAAAGAATTAGAATTGAGTTTTATTTTATTATTCGTGAATTTTTGGGTGTATTATCAAAACTTTTCAAAATTGATCCAAATATTGAATAATGAAGTTTTATTGACCGTGACCATGCCTAGATATTTCTTTGTTGGATTTAAATTTAAATGAAGCTTTGTAATGTTTCTTTTCATTTCAGATATGACTATGAGACATTACTACAAAATTCAACGTTCTGCCTTGTTCCACGAGGCAGAAGGCTGGGTTCGTTTCGTTTTTTAGAAGCGCTACAAGCTGGTTGTATTCCAGTTTTGTTATCCAATGGCTGGGCATTACCTTTTTCTGAAGTAATCGACTGGAATAAGGCTGTTATTTGGGCAGATGAAAGGCTTTTGTTGCAGGTATAAAATAAAACATAACACTGATAGCGATAGAATGTATAATTGATCGAAACGTCGTGTTTATCAATTTCAAACAAGAAAGAATATGAACCAAACTAAATTCAATTTTTATTTTTGGATCATTTGATGAAAATATATTCATCAATGTCTTTCAAGTTTTTGAATATTTTGAAAATTACTCAAAAATCTTTTTTATCTGTTCCAGGTTCCACATATCATTCGTTCTATACCACCAAGCAAAATTCTCCATCTTCGTCAACAAACCCAAGTTTTATGGGACAGGTACTTTTCTTCCATCGAAAAAATAGTGTATACGACATTAGAAATAATAAGAGATAAGTTGCCGAACAAACAAAAAAGGGACGGGGTCATTTGGAACAATTTTCCTGGTGCTCTGGTCACCTTACCAACTTTCTCAGACTCTTTGCAGGATTTCCCTTTTCAAGTTAAGTCTAAAGCTGAGAATTTCACTGCTGTTATATACTGCCAATTAGGTAAGTTACTTCATATGAAGTTATTTGTTCCGTAATTGGTTGTTGTAGGTATATCATTGTCACCTGCCTCAACACTTTACAGACTTGTTTATTATCTCTCGCGTAGTAAATATGTTGCAAAAATACTCATTGTTTGGTCAAATGACAAAAGACAACCCAGTAGAAACCGATGGCCAAATCTACCGATACATATTCCTTTACATATCATTGAGAGTGGAAGTGGCGTTGAAGGAAAGTCAAGTATCTCACAAAGATTTTATCCCCATAAAGAAATAACGACAGATACGGTGCTATCGTTGGACGAAGATACCATTCTCACTACTGAAGAAATCGACTTTGCTTTCGTTGTATGGACGCAATTTCCAGACAGAATCGTTGGATATCCTGGAAGATCGCATTATTGGGATGATTCCAAGTCCACATGGGGTTACACGTCAAAGTGGACCAATGAGTACTCCATAGTACTCACAGGCGCGGCTTTCTATCACCGCTACTATAACTACTTATACACAGAGTGGCTTAGCCCACTACTGCATAAAACAGTCGAGCAAAGTCAAAATTGTGAGGATATTCTGATGAACTTCCTGGTCAGTCACGTGACTCGCAGGCCTCCAATCAAGGTAACTCAACGGAAACAGTACAAAGAACAGCCCAGTGCCGGTAGCTGGTCGCCCTGGAACGATCCAGATCATTTTATTCAAAGGCAGACTTGCCTTAATACATTTGCTGCTGTTTTTGGCTACATGCCGCTGATACGATCCAATCTGAGGCTGGATCCGGTACTTTTCAAAGACTCTGTATCGAACAAGAGGAAAAAATATAGAAAAATTGAACTGGTAGGAAGTTAGTGATTTTTTTTATGGACTCGAGTCCATTGCCATATTATAGTGATTAAATTACATGGAGTGAGTAACAAGCACGCTTTAGTAGTAGGCTCTTCCATATTTCGATATAGTGTATAATTTAATCCAAAGTTCCTTAATTCATGCGTAAGTTTTGCTTGGAAGTATAGGAAAAAATATAGGCATACCGCCATCAATAAAACTAATGACATATCTGTGTTTAATACAAACGTATTTGTTGTTCAACATTTCTGTTATTGTCGCACAAGTCATTTAAGCTGTGAAGAATTCGGCAGCTTAATTTCGGGATTGTGATATAATACATGGGCCATCATGTTGAACAATCTCATGATCTCATTTTGTTAATTTTTCAACCTATTATATTATTTGCAATATGTAATGTATACATGTTTATACACAGTGTTTATAAAATAGGTCGCATATTTGTCGGATAACATAAAACGTAAGATTTCCATGTGAAAAATATTCTTATAATCGCGAAAATATTTCCCTTCTTTCATCTGCTCTATAATGACGTTAGGTGGTATGAATGAAGAAAAATGGAAGCTTCCGCTCTAGTACTATCCTTGTCAGTTGCTTATAAAGTTTATAAGTCTATTTCAAGAAATGTTAATTAAAGCATTTGCTTGTTTTTCATTCATAACATCCATTGGCTTCGAAGTTTCATTTTATTTTATCCGATTGGAATATTTAAATTGAAGATGGGGACTTTCTGGCAATAAGATGAACATTAAGGCTAAATATTTATAAATGGAAGTCAAAGGGTGCAAGCTGTTGATAACTGTTTCTAAAAATGTGTTTCGCACGTCATATTAAACATCACAAACAGTTTTTGAGCACCCTCGCATGCATACAAGTTTCAAGGTTTTGTATTGGTTAAAACATGGGTTTCCTTCATGGTCACCGGTCGTCAGCGACTACGACCATTTGCCATGAACACAACGAGTTGAGTTAAAAAAATAAAAGTCCGTACAATTAATTGATTCTGCTATGAGAAAATGATTCAACAACTATAGCATACGTGAAAAAAGGAGAGACGTTTCACCGATATTTAAGAAAAAAAAGATTGATCTGCTATTTACAGGCTTTGTCTTTGCGATCATAAATTTGCGGATAATTGGATATTGAATCTACAAGTTTATCGTCTTGAGCATTTGAAGAAGTATCCATTTTTCTTATCCACCATCATATTCGGCGCAGAATAGTCGTTGGCGAATAGCGACTCGCGTGAATGAAGTGAGTAGCATCAAAGACCACAGAATAAATCGAGCATCGACTGAAAAATTACATTTAAAAGCATCGCAGATGTCTTAGCGATTCGGTCGCCGCTTCAGTACGTAGTTTAGACTGAAAAGATGCGTTTCATATTCAACTACTCCCTTCAGCTGTGTTATTATCTCGATTCATCAAACTTTCGATTTGAAAAGTTTGTGATAGATTAAAAAAAAAAAGATCCACTGAGGTGTAAGTTTCATCATTTTTAACAAACAGAACTGTTAATTGATTATACTCTATTTTAGGTTAAATACTTGGAATAAGACTGAAGTTTACTAATCATTAATAATTAAAAAAAAAATCTAAGCTGCGTTATATCGAAACCTGCGTCTGAATCTACTAACATAATTATTATGTCACATTCCCCATTATTTCAAACATCTTGTGGAAATGATAAAGTACATTCATCATAAATAATCGGTTTGAAAACAAAATCTGTTGAAATCAATAATACAATATAATTCGGTTAATCCAGGTATCCAGATCCTCAAATTCTCGATTGAATATGTGGTTTTTGATAAAAACTATTTTAATTTAATTCTAAACCAGGTATTAGTCGTTGGAAACCACAATGAATAATCAAAAAGGGACAATAATCAGCTAATTAGTTTTGAAAATTTTTGAAACATTCAAGTAAAAACCATATCTATCGATTCTTTGCAGTAATTAAGTTACATCGAGTAACCTTTGGGCTCAAGGTACGTGTTGCGATGATCGTTCACCGATCCCCGTTGTACATTTAATCTTCGAACGATAATCATTGATCCCTATTTTGCTCGGAGCCGTTGCCGTTCCAGTTCTCGTGAATTATTCGCCGCAGACAGACCATTTTTGTTTGTGGATATTTCACCCAACGCATATCGAATTACCAGTTTGGCTCGAAAAAGTTGAAACATTCTGTGGAGCATAAAAATAAAAAATTGAATTTTCTTATGTCAAATTATTATAGCTTGATTTATTCTGAACATTTTAATTTTTGAGTTGACATGATATCTTCTTTTTCAAGGGAGATACGAAACTTTGTATCATAGCATGTTAACATTGAATCTCAAGATTATACCAGGTAGTATACAGGGTGTTCCATTAATATGGCGAAAAAATTCGGGATGAGTTTCCCCGCTCTAAAATAAGAACAAAACTTCCTATAAATATGTATCCGGAAATGCTTCGTTACAGAGCTACAGGGTGTTGAAATTTTATTTTCATTTTTGTTTTTTCTAAATAATATTTGAAGCAATGTCGATCTTTTGATGAAAATTGGTGATTGGGGGTTTCTTAACATGCGAAATTCGAATTTGACCTCAGTATGGCTCTAGTTTGTAGAGGGCGCTACCTACACGTATTTTACCTGCTATGAACCGCCATAACTTTTTTTGGACGTCTCTGTATTATATCTTTTACTAAGAAAAACGATTTCTTCATCACTTTAGCGCAGAAAATGTATACTTGTTAGAAGTCGCTACGTGCAACTATTCTTGAGATATTTGGATTTAAGATAATGAATACCTGGATAATAAAGTTATGGCCAAGCATGATGTTTCATCGATAGTGCCAAAAATACAGGATGAGTTTGCCTGCTTTAAAATAAGAAGAAAATTCCCTACAAACATGTCTTCGGAAATGCTTCGTAACAGATCTAGAGTTGAGGTTTTTATTTTATTTAATTTTTTTCAGTTTTTAATTGCTTTTCTTTAAATAATATTTGAATAAGAGTTGTTGATAACATCACACACAGGTCGACTTTTATCTTTTTTACTGAAAATATGCAGCAATCATACGCAATATGTTATAGCTTCTAGCAGGATACCTTCGCCATAATTTCAAAATCACATGTATTAATTATTTCAAATCCAAATTTCTCGAGAATGGTTGCACGTGGTTCCATCTCAGCATGTCACGACTTACACAATACAATCACCCTGATCTGCTTCATGCTGCACACAATAGTTTCTTTCTGAATACAATATGTTAGTGACTGTTCCGAATTATCGAAGTTATGTTGTAATATAAAAATACTTGGATGCCATCACATGAAATCGGAAATATAAATCGTTCATCATGTAATCTATGTTGAAATGAATAACAAGTCAGAAAAAGTCTCCTTATGTTCCATAAACTAACCAACGCGCAACGGTTCAGCTTTCAAATACCTTGTGTTCTTCGAATTGGACCGAATTCCACTATGTTGTCAAATAGGAAGGGTATAACTGATTGTTAGCGTCAATTTTGTATCAGTGCAATATAAACATTTTCTAGCTGTAGGTGTAGCTAAATTAAACAGAAATTGAGCATATCACATCCATGAAATTTTGCTACCAGTCTTGAATGATCATAATTCTAAATTATTTTTCAGAATTTTGGAAAAAAAGAAATAACACCTCATTTCATATAAATTATGCTGTAAGCAATACTGTTGTAGTAACGTGACAACATTTTTTATCTTTATCTAGGTGCTTCGAAGCAAAATATCATTCCAAGCAATACACATTTTCACTTTTATCTTTAAAAAATAGTTTGGGGTTAGTTCCTCAGTTGACGACGAAATACCTGGGGTAATTTAATTTCAAAGTTGTATAAATTTGTTCATGTTTGGGAGGTAGTACGGAATTCTGAAAGGACTTCTAGAAGAGGTTACAACGATCAGAGATAGCATATATTGGGATTAATGTATGAATGTAGATTGTTTTTTTAAACGCCGAGAACTTTAAATTGAAATATAACACATTGTTTTTTGAATATCCAATAAATTGTCTCAAATTTCGCGTATCTTTCAACAAGTTCATTTCTTGAATGATTAATTTCTCGAAATGGTGCTGTTACCTTGTTCATGCGGTTTGACATAATTGAATTATTTTCTTTGAGGATATGTACAGTGAAATCGCATGTCGTCACAAAGGAAATACAATAAGCCTAATCAAAGGCTGCAGAGTCAGGGCCAACATTTCGAAGCAAATTAAAATCAGAAATCATTATGATGAACAGGAAACAATGGGGTCGTTGCACGTACTTTTTTTATTGCATATTCTGAAAATATAATCAAAAATATTAGACCCGTATTTTTTTTTTTTTTTTTTATCGATTTTTAAGGGCATAAACTAGCGTCGAAGTTTGTCAACAGTCCTTTTAAGCCTTTTAAATGATGACGCGTGTACGACAAAATATGGCGTCGCTTCTTGGATCCGGCGCAGCTCTTCCCGTGGGTCGATAACTGTAGAGAACGCAACGTTGCCGAGATGCTTTTTGCTTGGGGTCGAGTGTAAAGCGTGTTTTATTCTAGGGATTTCTCAATTTCGAATTCACGTTCGTGGTTTGGATCAACTTTGCTAATATACGATTCAATATCGTCAAAAAAGAATGAGCCAATAAATAATATTGCCTACCAGCTTTAATTTGCAGGTACCAATATTTGCAGTTTTTGTTTAGTATGCAACGCTCCTGGTAGTTATTTATCAGACGTAGGGATAAATTCAAAGAATTGTGTCTTTGAGTTTATCCCTACGTCTGATAAATAAATATTCTATGCGTCTGCATTAATTTGGGTCTGAGAAAAATAAATATCTTGAGGGTTTTATGATACGGTCAAAGGTATCATAAAAACCCAGTCTGGGTGGTGTCGTATAATTTCCTGGTTAATTTTTGTATTAAATCACATTATTTACCATCCATTTTAAAGTTAACCTAAATGTATCGATTATCTTTCGTTCATCATATTGAACTAGTAATTCTTGTTAAAATACCATCAATAGTACATCTCGCAACGCCGCATTTGTATCAAGCAGCGCGCGTGCATTTCAGTGTCAAGCGGATAAAGGATATTGATCTGTGACGTCAATGCGACAATGGGCTCAGGTTGATGGACTTATTTATTTCAAAGAGGCCTAGTTTAAATGTTGTGCATTATTTTGGCTAATTCATGTAACCCATCTTATTAAGAAACCCTCAGTTATATATTCTACACAAAATCAGCTTTGATTTTGATATAGTGCAACGACCCCATTATTGATAGTGGCTTCCAAAATTCGACGAGTCATAGCCGAAATACCGCCTTCTTTACTGCGAAAATTACACTCTTACGTATGCCTAGACGACAATTTTCGTTCGATTACAGCGAAAATTGCATAGTAGGAATCGAAAACGCTCCTTTACAATCACATAACAACGCCTTAGTTTGTTTATTTTGTAAGTGTGACAGTTCGTATTTTGATAGAGTTTTTCGATAAAATTTCACGTTTTGGAACAGAAACAATACAATCCATTGAAAAAAATGATAAAGATTATATTCTTTGATCCAATTAGTTACCTAATTCGAGTAATTTTCTACCTAAATTACACTCGTGCATCAAAATAATCAGATAATTTTGCATTCAAGCTTATTGCCTTTTAAAAACTACATTCGCTCATTTTCATATTTTGGAGAAAGAGCCCGACACCGAAGTCGAACTCATGCAGTTTTTAGGCAATAAGCGTTCAAGCATAATTATCGATAATTTTGATGCACTTGTGCAATCACCCCCGAAAAGTGTGAGGATTGCGCTGTTTGCCCGAAATCATAATCTAATGTTTCAAATGTTCAAATAAGGACAATTTCATGGATATCAAAAACATCGTTTGTGTTTTATTTCTATACAGGGTGTCCCGAAATTAGACGTAAATATTTTAACAACGTATTCTACGCCCTTCGTTTTCAAGATACAGGGTGTTAAAGATGAAGACCTGATGACGGTTTTTTGTAGATATTTTCGAAACCTGTCAAGATAATTGAATTAAATTTGGTACAGTTACTAAACCTTTTACATTATATCTAATGAACAAAAACTTAGTTTTGTATACCGTTTATAAGTGGGATATACAGAGACGGGTTTGACAAAAATAGGCCCCAAATTTTTTGGCTGTTGATTTTTAGTAGTTTTGCTCACAAAATTTTAAAATCTAGAGTTTTCTACACAAATGAGGTACTCTTGACGCACCATTTTCGAGAAAAACGCATTTGAAAATCTTTTAACACACTGATTTTAGTAAAAAATGTCGTGTGCATCTGGCTAGGCTATTACAGGTCAACCCGTTCTTTCGCTGAGAGTTTCGGTATATGCAATTTTGTTTATAATAGGATTTTCAAATGCATTTTTCTCGAAAATGATGCGTTCCAGCGAGGTAGAAAAAGAGTACCTTATCTATGAAAAAAACTCTAGATTTTGAAATTGTCCAGTCAAAACTACTAAAAATCAACAACCAAAAAATTTAGGGCACAGTTTTCCCAAGCCCGTCCCTGTATTTCCTAGTCATGAAGGTGTTACAATACTAAGTTTCTGTTCATTAGGTAGAGCTTGAAAAAGTTGGTAACTGTACAAAATTTTACTCAATTATCTTCACAGGTTTCGGAAATATTCACGAAAAACCGTGATCAGGTCTTCACCTTCAACATTCTGTATCTTGAAAACAAAGAGTCTTTGGCTACTAAATTATATGAAGTTTTATTTCTATTTTGGGGTGAAGAATACGTGGTTAAAATATTGACGTATAATTTCGGGACACCCTGTATAAAGTTATCCGCCCAACAATAGAAAACAAACATCCTATACAATTTATAATAATTTGTATGTTGTATGTTCATTCTATTGGGGACAAACTCCTAGATAAAAAAAAACATCGAAATTTACGAATATATCGAAAAAGAGGTGACAATAATAACTGTTTATTTAATCAAAATAACCTCTTGGAAAACAACCGAGAATTCCGTACCATCTTCTGAACACCTTTTATATTAATAAATGATCAAGACTAATTCTAGTTATTCTATTGTTATACATATTTAATATATTGAATTGGGCTTAATTTGCAAATAGTTAATCAACAGGACGTTACAAATAAATATAATATGCATTTGAAACTTCCTGTACATTATGTATATGTATAATGATTTCATTTTGTAAAACAAGAGACTGTGTGCACATAATAATGTGAATTCGACATGATACAAGTTAGAAAAGTGTCGCGCATGGGTTTCTGTAAAGTCAAGAATAGACAATATGAAAAGTCTATATTCAATTGTATAGTGTATATTTTGTGCCCCAAACGCTCCGAATATTCGTTTTGAACACCATGTATGACTGTATATCGCTAAGCATTTTCACAGCATAATGTACTATTTATGTGTTAATTAGATATTTATAATTTAAGTCTAGTCACTTTTGATGTTCACATATTCGGGGATGATTATTTCAAACAATGGGCTAGTCATTATAGACATGTTAAAAATAAAAACCACATATAGATCACCCTTTATAGACAACTTATCACTCAGCCTACAAGATTTTTTTTGCTTTTAGAAGCATTGGGTAATTGCTTGTCTCTAATGACTAATTCAAATCAAGTAAACCTTGCCATTCATAGATATTCAACATTATTCTTCTTTGTGAGAAAAAGAGTCACTTTTGAAGCTTTTTCTTATCAGATCTCAACATAAAAAGATTTTTTTTTCTTGTAATAATTTAGATGTTCACAGCTAAATGGACCCCTCATTCAACTAATTTTTTAAAATTTATTAAGATTCTAATTTTCTTCAGTAAGTTCGGAATCAGGGTTATGACTTAATTTGGTACAAGTTTTCTATTTATCATTTCACGCTGAAAGGCCAAAAATTTACTGTTTGCTCTTGTTTCATTTTATGTTTTTACAATTTTGAGACGCCCTGTATAAAAAAAATAATTTTCTCATCGTAGCTCCTATTTTCTCGACATGCAAAAGTTTCTATCAGGAATGACTCTTTTTCGTATCTTTTCAATTTTTGGTACAGTGCTTTCAATTTAATTTGTCACACTTTCAAAAGGCAGTAGAATATTTATTTTTTGAGCGTAAAGGTCGACCAACAGAGGAATTGTAGGGTTTTTCGTGAAGTTTTGTGCTATTGAGCCAAATAGTTTCTCAAATGTCAAAATTATTGTCATAACTTACTTTTTTTTAAATGGCACACCCTATACAATCATTATATATTTAGAAAGGCGTCTGTTTTCTGATCACGAAAATATAGCACACATGCCCTTTCTATTCACTAGTTTCGCGCAAATTAATATAAATATGATTGAAATTTTAATTTTTTAGCATGAAGATACACGAGTTCATTCATTTGTTTCCAATAATTGTCAGGGTTGCACTCAAATTGTCAAATGTTATACGTGAATACTGTTCCTTTACAGTAAGTTGCTGAAAATAAATAAATGTGCATGCTTCTTGATCTGGGTAATTCTGAGTAGTTGTACTGACCTGTAAAACCATGCAAAACAGGTACTGACCTGTACCCACTAACGTGTAAAATAGGTACTGATAAACGTGTGAAACAGGTTCTGACCTGTACCCACTACCGTGTAGGTAAAAAATGTTCAACGGCCAAGTCACATAACATCAAATATAATAATAAAGAAATTGCAGTAAGGAACCTTAGACTTGGCTCAACTTTGTCTAGAGATTTCATTAATTTTAGAGATAATCAAGCAGCTCTTTCGAGACTTGGCTATTTTTTTACAGAATGTTTTTGGTGGGATTTCACTTCTTTTTGCAGAAAGCTGACTAGACGTGGGCTGTGTGCAATCTGTGAAATTACTAATTACACTTGCTTAGCTCGGAATGGCTAAGCAGCCGGAAGTTGTAGGACTGCCAGTTGCCAGAAACTTATTTTCTGAACAAGTAACTCGTTTGAGTAACACAATGAATGGCTTAGTGAGTACTATTGCTTTATTGTTAAATATCACATATTATATTATATAATATGGTAAATAAAATCGACACGGGAATAAGACAAGGAGATAGTCTTAGCCCTTTGCTTTTCAATTTGTTGATGGATAAAATCATAGACAAGGGTACAGTATGGGACATAAAATCGTGAAGATCCTGTGCTACGCAGATGATGCAGTGCTGTTTGCGGATAGTGAAAGTGGTCTACAGTGGTTGCTGCAGGCTTTTAACAAAGAGGCCCGGAAGCTAAGCATGGAAATATCAACCTCCAAAACAAAAACTATGGTGATTGCCAGAGAACCGCGCCGATGTAAGCTAGAGCTTAACAGCAAAATAATCGAACAAGTCTCTGAATTCAACTATCTGGGCACGATGATCTCACCA
Source organism: Orchestes rusci (assembly GCA_958502075.1). Classification (NCBI taxonomy): domain Eukaryota; kingdom Metazoa; phylum Arthropoda; class Insecta; order Coleoptera; family Curculionidae; genus Orchestes; species Orchestes rusci. Next base: position 20,917,546 of record OY293303.1, read on the forward strand.
TATGGGAATTTGAAAGAAAGTGTGAGACACCAGATGAATAAAGCGGCCAGAATAGCAGGCGCACTAAGAAGCACAATTTGGAAGAATAACCATATGACAACCACGAGCAAGGTGAGAATTCACAAGGCATGTGTAAGACCAGTAATGACATACACGGCGGAAACAAGAGCTGACACGGCCGAAACAAAAAGAATGGCACGCACGAACGAGATGAGAATACTCAGGACAATTACCGGAAATACGCTAAGAGATCAGAGGAGGAGCAGTGAGATCAGAGAAGAATGCCAAACTGAGGATGCGAGCGAGAAAAAGATTCTGGAACGAGCACGTATCACGAATGGGAGATAATAGGCTGGCGAAGGTGGTGAGAAATGGAAAACCAGCATCAAAGCGACCGCCAGGAAGACCGCCAAAGAGATGGAAAGACAGTTGGAACTCAATATCGCAGGAACGAGATGAGGGGGGCTGAGATTGGGTGTAACAAGCTTTTAGCTTTCGCAAAGAAGAAGAAGAAGAAGAAGAAGAAGCTAAATAAACTATACATATATGTGATGAATGGAACATTTTGAATTGTGGACTGGTTTGGTTTGTATGAGTCTTCTTGAATGGTTGTGTGGACGGACAGATTTTGAATTGTGGACCAGTTTGGATTGTATGAGTCTTCTTTATGTACGGACAGATTTTGGATTGTGGACTGACTTGGTTTGTATGAGTCTTCTTTATGGACGGACAGATTTTGGATTGTGGACTGGTTTGGTTTGTATGAGTCTTCCTTATGGACGGACAGATTTTGAATTGTGGGCCGACAGACATTATCAAATAGGAGCCTGAAAATACGGTGAAATGGTTCCAGAAAAGGATGGTACGGCAGTTTGCTTCGCGCTCGACTTGGCGGGGGCACTGCCGTGCCTCCAGATCTTCCATGATCCAGGATGATAGTTTTTCTTATATGTGGGCGTTTAACTCTACCTCTGTACCAAATTTTAGCGCTCTAGGTAAATGGGAAGTGCCGTCTCTATTCTGATGATCAGTGAGTCAGTGAGTAAGTGTCAGTATCGAAAATGCAAAACTTTGTTTTCGCTTAGCTTTGGAACAAAATTATCTACCGACTTGAAATTTTGGATTTCAAATGTGTGATTATAGCTTAGTAGATGACGATTTCAGCGTTCTAGTCCCATCCAGACGTTCTCAAATAGGAGCCTGAATATGCGGCGGAATGGTTCCAGATAAGGATGGTACAGCAGTGTTGCTTCGCACTCGGCTTGGCGGTGGCACTCTCGTACCCCCAGATGGGGGGTATACCATTTTTCAAAGAGATTGGATGAACGGTGTAGAAGTTGATGCTACGCAGCGACATCTAGTGACGAGCTACAGCAAAACTGATAACACTAAAATGTTCTCCATCTTCAATAATCTATATATATAAATTCATATACCAATTTTCAAAGAGATCTGATGAACGGTGTAGGAGTTGATGCTCTGCAGCGCCATCTAGTGACAAGCTACTGCAAAACTGATATTATCAAAATGTTCTCCATGTTTAATAATCCATATATACGAGTTTTCAAAGAAATCGGATGAACGGTGTAGAAGTTGATGCTGGCAGCGCCATCTGGTGACAAAACAAAACTGATAGCACTAAAATGTTCTCCATCTTCAATAATCTATATAATATACCAATTTTCAAAGAGATCGAATGAACGGTGTAGAAGTTTATGCTCTGCAGCACCATTTATTACCTGGTCTTCCATGATCCGGGATTTGATAGTTTTTCCTCTATGTGGGCGCTCTAGGTAAATGGGAAGTACCAGTTCTATTTTGATGTCCAATGAGTCAGTGTCGAAAATGCGAAACTTTGTGTTCGCTTAGCTTCGGAACTAAATGATCTACCGACTTGAAATCCAAGAAATTTTGGATTTCAAGTGTGAGATTATAGCTTACTAAATGACGAAAATTTCAGCGTTCTAGTCCAATCCAGACATTATAAAATAGGAGCCGGAAAATACGGTAAAATGGTTCCAGAAAAGGATGGTACGGCAGTTTGCTTCGCGCTCGACTTGTCGAAGGCACTGCCGTGCCCCCAGATAGCGTTCTTTATCTGTCGAGCGCGAAGCAAACTGCGTGTAAATTCCAATTTTAGTCAGATTTATACCAGTTTCCTCTAAACTATTGAATAGAAAGAAATGTGTGCTATATTTTCGTGATCAGAAAAAAGACGCTTTTCTAAATATGTAATGATTTACAGGGTGTTATAAATTCGATGCTCACCATTGGTATCTTGGAAACGGTAGGAGATTTTGGTGCTCATCAAAATGCCGTTTTGAAATCCAAAAAATTCCGAATACTTTCGGAGATATCCGGCAAAAACCGAAATTTTGTGAAGTCGTTTTTATGTTTTCCTATGTGTACTTGAAGAGATATTTCAAAATAAATGTCACTTCATTGCCACTTTTTCTCCTCTACAAAATGGCGTCATCAAATTTATGATCCGACGTTTCGTCTATGAGCAGCCATCATCAACTTTGCTTTTTTAAATACGGTCCCGGATGTTTTATTATGGATTTTAATAGCCTCTTATGTTCCTAAACCAACGATGTATCGCACTTATTAAAAAAAAGTGTTTGTTTTTGATAGTAGTGAAAATACATTTTTTGTCTCTCTCTAACACATGAGTTCTTATGGAAAAATCCATTAATATAAATGTTTTGAATAATTGCGATACATCATTGGTTTGGGAACATGAGAGGCTCTTGAAATTCGTGATGAAAAATCCAGGACCGTATTCAAAAAAACAAAGTTGATGATGGCTGCTCATAGACGAAACGTCGGATCATAAATTTGATGACGTCATTTTGTGACAATGAAGATGTGAGATTTATTTTGAAATATCTCTTCAAATACACATAGGAAAACATAAAAACGATTTCACAAAATTTCGGTTTTGTCCGGATATCTCCGAAAGTATTCGGAATTTCTTGAATTTCAAAACGACATTTCAATGAGCACCAAAATGCGCAACTTTGCCTCCATTTAAACTCCGCTGTATCTCCTACCGTTTCCAAGATACCAATGGTGAGCATCGGATTTGTAACACCCGTATAGGGTGTGCCATTTTAAAAAAAGTAAGTTATGTCCATAATTTTGACATTTGACAGTTAAGAGAATATTTGACTCAATAGCTTAACTTCACGAAAAACCCTACAATTCCTTTTTTTGGTCGACCTTTTAGCTCAAAGAATAAATATTTTGAAAGCCTTTTAAAAGTGTGACAAATTAAATTGAAAGCACTGTACATTTGACTTCTTGTTATCCGCATCCGTGGACATACTGTATACAGGGTGTTTCGGAACTTCTGGGCATGGTCCAACTTTGTTATTTCAAATTACAACGTTTTTTTTTTTATTTGACGTTCACATTCTAATACCAAGTCTAAACATTTTTTATATACCTTCACCCAAATTCAACCAATAAGATATACACAGTGACATTAGAAGTGTTACACTAACTAGTTTCCCATAAGACTCAATGTGAACATGACCTAACACAAAGCTTCATATGTCCTTTGAAAAAAATTAATATCAAAAAACCAAAGAAGCAAAATGTTCAGAATGAATGAAACTTCAATATTTTAGCATAGGAGAAATTCCATTTCTATCAGGAAACTCTATAAAGTGTTTTAACATTTTGAAGTCCACCTAGCAATGCAATTAGCATTGGGTGGAATGTGCTGGAAATTCAAAACACTCTATACACTTCATACATACAGGGTAACCCAGCTAATATTTAAAATTAAGCCTCTACCAATTAAAATGAACAATTTTTATTCTTCGAACACTTTCCCAATTTCTTGTCATTTTCGAGATATACCCCTTCAAAGATTTGCTTTGAAATAGTCAAACTACAATTTTCCATGAACCAACTTTAGATGATACTCACTTTTTGTTTTATTCTGGAAAACGACGAAATGCTTTCTTGAACCATGACAAAAATCACTGAAACAATTGAGGTTATGTGCATTTTTGAAAAAGCTTCTAAAAAAAAAAAATTTTCATAGAATAAAAATTGTTCATTTCAGAATCTAAATTTTTAAAGTTTGCCGGATGAAACTGGGTCACCCCGTTTGTATAAAGAAAATATTTAAAAAATTTCCTCTTCGCAATATATCATGTTGAAATGTTTCTTGGCAGGTTGACATCTATTAACATTTCCTTCGTTTCCAAGTTTTCGAAATAATACGAAACCTAGATTTTAAAACATGCTCGAAGAAATGGCAAATTTCTGACGTTAATATCTTCTGATTGGTTGAATTTGGATATAGGGTATGCTATATAAAAAATGTTTAGAATTTGGGAGAATGCGAAAATCAAATAAAAAAAAAGGGTTGTAATTTGAAAGTTGAACCGCACCCAGAAGTTCTGAAATACCCTGTATATGTGAAAACGTTGTTTTCACAAAATCCATTTTGAACCATTGAACTTTCATTTGAGAGATTTTTCTCCCGAACATCAAATTAAAAAGTTAATGAGGGTTTCTGTTTAGCTGTGAACACCCTGTACTATCGAATGTGGTTAGCATTTCTGTACTCCGGCGTGTGGTTTCAAAGTGAGAACTATCAACTTTATTCTTACCGAGTAAAATTGTAAAATGCAATAATTGCCATTGTTTCTTTATTTTAAATGTTTTCAATTTCTTGAGCTTTTGCTTTCTGAAAATAGTTACACTATAAAGAAAAATCAAAATATAAAAATGAAAGATGATGAAAAATTGAAAAAATCAGTCGTTCCACCTACAGTTTTGTAACTGGAAGTATATTTATATCTGAAAGTTTGATATTGAATAAAGGTAGAGCGGGAATAATAATAAAAAAATTACACAAGTTCGCATTGTGGTATGCATCCAGGAGTTTTAGTACTTTGAAACTGCAAAACTCGACTGAGAAAGCTGGGCGCTCGCGACGCCGGTTGGAGATTGTCCAAAATGTCACAGTAGCGATCTTCCGCCGGTCCAAAAAATCAGGTCCAGTTAAATAGTCTGATTTTTTGGATCCTAGAAAAACCTTTACAGAATAGTGATTTGTTTTGTCTCTATTATTTCAACGATTTGTAGTTACGTCTCAAAAATATTTTGTCAAGGATAAACATGGTATTACCAAAAATATCACAACGCTAATTATAAAATATTTAATTCGTATTCCAAAAAGAATAAAGTTGATGCTCGAAACTCAGGTCGTACTACAAAATCCTAACACCAATGGATACAGTCGAAAAAGCGGCAATGCAAATATGAAATTTATTTTAACGTTCATTCTCAACAACCAGAAAAAGCTCGATTTTCGCGGATTTTTTTAAACGTCATATTAGACATGTGTGTTTGCGGGACTCCAAAGATGAGGCGCGAATTCGAGCATCCTTGTACTTAGCTTCTTGAAATAGAACTATTGGCGGAGTACTTATAACATGAATTTATGAAGAATAAGTTTGAATTGAGGTTTTACTATACTAGGGTAGATTGTATAGATTAAATTAGTTACCATTTGTTCGATGATTGTTATTTTGTTCCAAAGTTTATATATTTACAGTGGTAATCATAAAACTCGAGTTTGAATATGTATGTATATATATGTTGGGAGAAATTCGATAATACATTTTTAAATATTTTATACGTAAATGGCAGTTTTATTGTACAGCCCCAACAATTATCACGAAGAATTAACAGAGAGCCCTCAGAACATACAGTGTGACCCATTTAGAATGGAAACACCCCTATAAAATTTCAGGTTATTAACCGAATTCAACCATTTTTTTTTTTTGAAATGTCAAGTTTTAAAGGGTCTACTACAGGACAAATTTTGAAATGTTAATTTCAATTTTTAGGGCATATTACGGTACTTTTTCGTTTGGAGTGCTTCCAAATAGCTGTGACCAAAATTTCGAAAAAATATATTCATTAATAACAAAGTTACGACAACTTAAAATTCGTCAGGGTGTCTATTTAAGAATGGGTTGTAATAAACTGAACAGTATTTAATTCATTATGTACAGTATAATATCACAAGCAGTCAGTATAATATTGTAGAAGACTCAGTATTTCTGTTGAAAATGATGAGTAAAACTGGAATTTTTGAGCAGTAAAAGTACTATTTGGCCTGTATTTCTATGTTCACTATTGTGATTCTAATGGTCAGTAAAAATTTATGAAATGTCAGTATGACTTAGCTGGTAATAATTCCACAAATGTACAGTAAAAAATAATAAATGGCCAGTATGCAATAGTCAGTAATAATTTTAACTAACTCAAACTAACCCAAATTGATACACATAATACCAATACAGAACACGTCAATTATGATATATAATACTAATTGTAATGTTAACCTAGTGCCTACCAACGAGCCGCTGCATATTTTTATCAATTTCGATCACCAACACAAACTAACCCAAACTTGATCCACATAAAACCAATACACAATACGTCAATTATAATATATAATAATAATTGTAATGTTAACCTAGTGCTAACCAACGAGCCGCTGCATATTTTTCATCAATTTCTATTACCAACACAAACTAACCCTAACTAACCCAAACTAAATCCGCCTCTCAAAAGAACCTATCTGACTACTTCATCATGACATAAAGGCAGAGTGTTTTCTCTTTACTAAGTTGTGTTTCGTTCTGTTGTAAAAATGTTTGTATTTATACGTAATAAAATATATGACCAACCATTCATTATTTTACTGTCGCTTTATTAATTTTATGGACTGTCCATTATTTTCACCAGGCATTTACTAATTTATTTGATCGTTTTTTTATGATACTGAATCTTGATTATTTATATCTACCATTTATTATTTTTACTGACCACTTCTTTATGTTACTGACCCTTCATTATTTTTACTGACCATTTCTTTATATTACTAACCGTTAACTATTTCAACCGGCCATTTATCATTATACTGACCCTTCATTATTTCAACCGACCATTTATTATCATACTGACCAAGGGAAATAAAATAATGGCAAAGAGTACTGTCCATAAAATTGAAATACTGACCATTTAATTTGTTGCCTTTAAGAATGGCAAGGTGCCAGATCTCAGAAACTAGGCATCCGAGAGACTTGCGGAAAAAAAATAACTAAGTAATATGGAATACAGAAAATGCTGGAAATATATCAGAAGTTCCCAAGATCGCCACAAGATGGCGTAACGGTGCTATCAAAACACAAAATCGCTGTTTTTTCGTGATTTTTAAATACAAACAAATACAAATGAGTACCGCTATGGATTCCTTGAGAGATTTCCTTCAAATTTGTTTTATTGATTTTTTTTCCTAACATGTCAAATAAGAAAGGTATCAGCTGTCAAACCTTACAACGCAAGGCTCATAACTTTGAAACAACTCAACCGATTGACGCGATCTTGGTCTCATATGAAAGAGCATGATCTGCACTTCAAAAAACTTTTTTGGTTTTGAATGTTTGACCTTCGCCGTCGCCGCTAGATGGCGTTAACTGAAATGGTAGCATGTTTTTGAGTTTTTTCCAAAAAAATCAAATGTAATGGTATATTTATTTTTATATATTTTAAAAGGGGATACATTTTCCTTTTAAAAAAATAATTAAAAAAATAAATAAATAAAAAAAAAACAAAAAAAAATCATTAATTTTTTTGTTTTTTTTTATAGGAAAATGTATCCCCTTTTAAAATATATAAAAATAAATATACCATTACATTTGATTTTTTTGGAAAAAACTCAAAAACATGCTACCATTTCAGTTAACGCCATCTAGCGGCGACGGCGAAGGTCAAAACCAAAAAAGTTTTTTGAAGTGCAGATCATGCTCTTTCATATGAGACCAAGATCGCGTCAATCGGTTGGGTTGTTTCAAAGTTATGAGCATTCTTGCATTGTAAGCTTTGACAGCTGATACCTGTCTTATTTGACATGTTAGGGAAAAAAAATCAGGAAAACACATTTGAAGGCAATCTCTCAAGGAATCCATAGCGGTATTCATTTGTATTTGTTTGTATTTAAAAATCACGAAAAAACAGCGATTTTGTGTTTTGATAGCACCGTTATGCCATCTTGTGGCGATCTTGGGAACTTCTGATATATTTCCAGCATTTTCTCTATTCCATATTACCCAGTAATTTTTTTTCCGCAAGACTCTCGCATGCCTAGTTTCTGAGATCTGGCACTTTGCCATTCTTAAATAGACACCCTGTACATTTCCCAAGTCAACGGTCACAAAAAAACCATCCTGTATCAACAGTTGCCATGGAGATGGAGTTACTTGTTGCCACTACTTAGTGTCAATGTAAAATTACCTATTTATCGGCAAGAATATTTATATTTAATCATAGTGTGTTCGATTTTTTTTTCTCTTTTTTTTTTGGATTTCTTAAAGATAACAATATTGAACCTATCAAACCAAAATTTTATTATTTTTTATTAAAAAATCTACTAGTTCTTTATTGTAATGCAAATGTAATTCCGTTAGGAAATCTCGTTATTCAATTTGTAGTTCATTGTTACAGGTAATAAAACAAGTTCCATGGCAACTGTTGATGCAAGGTATTTTTTTGTGACCATTAGCTTAAAGAATTTATAAATTTCAAGTTGTCGTAGCTTTGTTATTTATGAATATATTTTGTTGAAATTTTGGTCACAGCCATTTGGAGGCACTCTGAATCCAGTGGCGTAGTGATTTATTTAATAAAAAAATCGCTAATAAAAATTCGATATTTTTTATCATGAAAAAGTAGTGTAATATACCTTGAAAATTGAAATAAACATTTCAAAATTTGTCCTTTAACAGACCCTTCCAAACTTGACATTTCAAAAAAAAAATGGTTGGAATCGGTTAATAACCCGAAATTTTACAGGGGTGTTTCCATTCCAAATGGGTCACACTGTAGAACCCACTAGAACTAGCGTACACCCTGGAATTCGGGCAAATTGTGTCACTACAATAAACATGTTAGTATTTACATCTCCTCCGTTGAATTCGTTCAACGTTCGTTCAACGTTGCCTTGTTGCAAATGAAAATCACTCAGAATTTTCACTTTTATCAAAAGGATTAACCAGTGTATTAGGGAAGATATGTTTTGGTTTTTTATTTGTTTCAATATCGTTGGTGTTATAGGACAGTTATAATTTACTGATTATTGATAAGTTTGTTCAAATGAGCTATTCGGCCGTCAAAAATATTGATTTTTGAACAAATTGAAAGAGCCGACAACCGTGTTCCAAGGGAGCTTCACGCTATCATTGGTTAAAATGACTATTAGCTGTGATTGGTTGATCTCAAATAGGCGCATCGGAATTTTCCAATATTTTCTATCTGTGTTGCCAGATGTATTTCGTTGCATCGTGTCTACATAAGTAACTAAGATTCATGGAAAAATATGGGTCTCATTAAAAATGTTTTATTACTAGTGATCTAAAAATGTACATATTATATGATGTTTAACTACCGGAGATGCACTCATAGAGTATAGAGTATTTTTAATTAAAATAAATATACCTTGAATACAAGGTAGCTACTTATTAAATTTGCAGTTTGGCAAACTCGCAAGAATTCCTCTCTCCCCCTCAATGTGTAAACATGTGACACACAAAGAGACGTCGGGCTATATCTAGTCGTTGGAAAATCATTGGGAGAGCCATCATTACAACAACCACTTTTCATCATGACTCAACCATATCTCTAATGCAGTAGATTTGTTTTATTTCAATATATTCGAAGTACTCATTTGAAAGTGATATCACATGCACTGTTGAAATATTGGGATCCCTCAATAAGAATTCTGTAAGTATCAGTACGAAACTGGAGGAAAACTACAACGGGTAAGCAAGGCAAAGGAACGAGAATAAATTTATAGGATGGTCCAGTTACTGATCATGAGTAGAGACTCTCAGCAACCTCATAGAGCAGTGTAGGCTTAATATACACCTGCTTCTACTAGGAATATGAAAATCACTCCCATGTCATTTCTATAGAAAGGCGGAGGAGACCTCATACCACTCACAGCGATGATGGCGCATAAGAAGAGATGTTGTAAGAATGTTTGAAAATTACATTCCGAAATTCAATAACTTCTCAAAAAATACCTTTGTGTTCGAACGTCAGTTCCTCTAACAGCGCTCAGTGTGGATGGGAGATTGTAGTTTACTCAACTGTACCCGAGCGGCGTCTCGAGTAGATTTGACTAAAGAACACGAGAGCTCGTCTTGACTAGTTTGTGAATCCATCCACACATGCGTGTCTGCATTCATTTTTCTTGATTTGATTGACGTTGGAGTGTGGCGAAAATTGTAGATTTTTATTTTGTCTCGACGATCGGTAGTCTACCACATTTCGCTCGGAGTGAGCAAATCCCGCACGTGTGGTACAGGCAAAATAAGACATAGACTTAGAAATCAACCGACCATTCGCTGAGCTGCAACTAACCCTCTCAACATCTCACAGTTCAGGTTTTATTCATCATAATTAAAACATTTTCCTGTTGAAAGAAAAAAATGTTACCAAAGTAGGATACTATTTTATTGACGTCCAAGAGTACTTCAAAAAAGGACTTCAAGGCTCAATCTTAAAAATTGAAAAACCTTTCTAATTATCGAAACTTTCTACTCTGATCATTTTCAAACTGCTTAATTCAAAGAGCATTCTTGCATCCTCCTCAACAATAAGTTGAACTGTTTAAAAGCATATTTCAATTGTTAAACTTCTGTGAAAAAAAAGTTGTGAAACTCTATTTGCAGATCCTGGATCCTATAAATTTCTATTATTCTTGATGAAATTTCCCAAATGAGCTAATGTGAATGTTTGAAAATCAGTATCTTTATACTTCATGATTGGTGATCATGACAAACATGAATGGAAAAACTTGAACCCGGCATATACAAGAAAATTGATTCATCAAAATGACAAAATCTTGATATTTTCCTATAAAACTGTGTCTTCACGGGTAACACGTAACATGAGTGAATAAATTCGAGATCTTAATCTATATTTCTTGAGAAGATTTTTTGATGTGATTTCCGTGTCGAATTGTTTATTTTGGACTGATCAAGACTTGATGACCGTTTTATTTTGACATATGTAGTCGCCATGCACTACTCTAGACGTATAAATACGCAATGGTCAATAAAAAATGTTTAGTTTTCTGTCGATGAATAAATTTGCTCGCGTTGTCTTTGGTCATGCGTAGCAGTCAGTATATCATACTTTTCCAAAATGTTCATTTAGCTCAGTATTTTTTGCATAAAAATGTAAAAATTAAAAATATTTTCTTGTTACCTACTATTTTTCCAAACATGTATTAGTTTCCAATAAAAATGTAAAAATAAAACAGAATAGTTTTTTAATCACTATATCATAAAAATAATTTAAATATTGAACTAAAACTAAACTTAACACGATTCAGTAGAACGGCTCAGGCTCCTATTGAATGCGTTTATTTGGTGGGGTTGAGTTTGGACCGTCGAGGTTTTTTCATGACCTGTCACATCATTTTGTCCTGTTGTAGATTAATTTAGCCTATATGTACCGGGTGTCCTTCTCAGAATGGCTCTGGGCTGTATCTTGAAAAGTATTAGCCGTATGGCCTGCGAAAAGAAAAACCTCTAAGCAAAGAGGCCATGAATCTCTCATGGCCTCTTTGCTGATGGAAATTATTTTCAGGTTTCCAAAACGGCAGCCGAATGGTGCAACTGCCAGGGCCAATCAGAAAAAAGGATTTCTCCAAAATGTTGCCTAGATAAAGGGTAACATAAATAATGTCGCCATAATCTTCAGCAAATTTCGTTTTTTTTTTTGTTTTGCTTCAACTGCTAAAATAAAGTGGTGGGGAAAGGTTACATCTGTTTTTTAAATGTGATCAGAATCAAATGAACTGGGTCTCGTTCAAAAGATCGTTTCTCACTCTATTTTCTACCTTATAAACCATAATACTATGCAGTAGGGGCTAGGGGGTGTTTTCTTACAACTTAACAAACATTGTGCATTTTTTCGAAAAAAAAATCTTTTCCCCACCACTTTTTTCTGATAGTTAGGGCAAAATGGTTCAAACACAAAAAATCCGAAATTTGCTGAAGATTATGATGTCCTTATCTAGAATACCCTTTCTTTATCTAAGCAAAATGTTGAAAAAATTCCATTTACTGATTAGCCACAGCAGTTGAGCCCTCTAGCGGCAGTTCCAAAAATTTGAAAATAATCTCCAGCAATTTCTCATGGCCTTTTTGATTTTTTTTCCGCAGGCCAGTCATATGGCCCTTCCGAGATACAGCCGAGAGCCATTCTTAGTGGGACATCCGGAACATGTTCAAAGCCAAAACCAAGAGCCATCGAAGTAAACAAACTATAACTGATCAGACATAGCTAAACGATTGAGTTGGTCACATGTGTTGGTGTATCTCAGGTGACCTTTAATCGTTCCGCTATGTCTGATCGCGTGTAGTTTTTTTACTTAAATCACTCTTGGTTTTAAACAGGGTGTAGTGTTTCATCGCTATTTTCACAAAGCTCGAAATCCCTCCATATTTCCCAACAATGTTCGCGTAGGAAGAACATTATAAAAGGAACTGATGTTTCACCTGGCTGAACATTTTTATATTTCATGGAGTTTTCTGTCCATTTTTGGGATTCGGTTGAAAAAGGCGGTGGTTATATTACTATTGATGAAGGCAATGCTTGTAATCTATATTTTTTATGATTGGATTGCTTGAAGATGAGTAAAGGAAAGCGTATTACCGTAAGACGAGGCTATTCTGGACAAAATTTCAACATTTTAATACCTTTTTCTCCACGTTAAATTAACAATAGAGTACGATACATTTTTGGAAAAAAAGGGGTATGCACCACATTTGCCTGAAGTATCAATCTCCCTCCCCAAGTAGGAGGGGATATAGTGTCATCCCAAATGGGTTAGTTTAAATTTGAAACTCGAATAAAATAGGGAGTTTTTGAAGCTCTTATTTGACCCGTTATTAACGTTGCCGGTTATTCTGAGCTTGCGCAGATGTCTGGAAATAACCGAATCGGTTATTAACCGATAACGTGTTGGTACGTTATCTACGGAGCCTTTACGTTCGCTTAATAGCCGTCGGTTATTTACTCATGTTGTCATATTGATATAGAGTATTATTTAATTTTTACATAGAAATCGTGAAGCATACAAAGTACAATTTAAATTGTTAAAAATGACTACATAGTTGCACTGGAATTGTAAGATTCTTGTCTTTTTATTAAATATCCAACAGAAACTGATCCTTTGTTGTACCACTTGGCAACAGTGTATTTGATGTTGATGGAGATCAGCTGTTTATCATTCCAGTCGGTGTTTTGCCCATGATTCTCGTGGTTTTGCCTGAGTTACATTTATTTAACTTCGAAGTGGAAGCGACAGATTTCCGCTTGTCAAACGGGAATTATGTACTACCAACACATTGAATTTGGCGTAAAAGTAACTCTGAACACAGATTCAATGTAGATGGTAGCATATTATTATGATGCTCGTTTGCCAAGCGGAGATGTAAACCTTACATTTGGTAGTCAGAATCTGGTCCAATCTGGACCAAAATATCTTCCATATTTCATAATTCGTGCTGCTCTGCTAGGAATTTGGCGAAAATATCACAAAATCAGAAATCAAAAACACAACAAATCTGATCACTATGACAGATGACATGGTGATGACACAACGTTAAATAGTTTATTTGAGAAGATATTGTAAATTGAATTACACTTTCTCATTGCCACTTTTTCCCCTCGTTTCGTCTTTGAGCGGCCATTATCAAGTTCATCTTTTTAAATACGGACCTGGATTTTTTATTTTATTTTCAATTATCTTTTGATGTCCTTAATGTATTAAGGTATCGCAACCGTCGAAAAAAATACTCATTTAAAAAATAATACCAGAGAGAATTAGTTAGGCAACCCTTTTCTCCCTAACTCATAGTTTGGTTCATAAATCCATCTTTATTCGACACGTTATTCTTATGAGGAAGCCTGCACAACTAAACAAAACTTATCGACTGAACCAAAATCGAAATAACATCCAATTATGATACAAATAATGAAATTAAATTAAATCCACAAATGACTTGGAAAATGAAAAAATTACATATAAAAAACTGCATCAATTTCCGCGAAAGTGTTCAAAAATATTGCCATTTTAACAAAATATTAAAAATAACAATAATAGGTGAAAAATAATTGAAATAATTGACGTTGCTAAGGCAACCCATTGCTCTACACCCTCATCTAATTACCTCAATGCCTCAAGGACGTCAAAAGATAACTAAAAATCAAATAAAAAATCCAGGTCCGTATTTAAAAAGATGAACTTGATGATGGCCGCTCAAAGACGAAACGTCAGATTTTCAATTTGATACCGCCCTCTTGTAGGGGAGAAAAAGTGGCAATGAGAAAGTGTAATTCATTTTACAATATCTTCTCCAATAAACTCAGCAAATAATAATGACGTTTTTGCGAAATTTCGGTTTTTTCCGAATATCTTCGGAATTTATCAAATTTCAGAAAGGGATTTTGTTGAGCATAAAAATGCGCAACTTTGCAACCATTTAACCGACCCTGTATCTCTTATAATATCTGAGATCCCCATGCATGCACTCTAATCTGTGGCACCCTGTATAGGGTGTTCCATTTGAAGCAAGCGAGTTGAAAACTACTTCCTGTATAACCGGAAGTCGCGCAACGTCACTATTATGTCATTTGAAAAAAGCATCTCCGAAAATCTCTCCCTACAAGTTTTCAGAATCTCATTCGCTTTATTTCCCGAGATTTTCTGATAGGCCACTTACTATGGCGAATCCTGTATATGTGTTTTTGGCCCACATCATTTCATATTATTTATGATACTGAAGATTACAGAATAGTCTTGTCTTTGATGATACAAAACTAAAATCTGATCATTTTTAACCATCTCGCAAAGCGCGATTAATTATGACAGTTTGCCATGTTTATTCTCTCCAAAAATTGAAGGACACAAAAGTTACAAATTATACGCTTATAACGTTAAAGTGTTTTTATTTTTAAAATATTTTTTTTATAAAAGCAATATTATTGCGTTTTAAAAATACAAATCGAGAAATGATGAAATGAACTCAACATGTTCATGTACACAATTATATAATTTGTAAAACTTCTTAATAAAACAGAAAAAGTTTACATACCTAAGATTGAATGTTTTTAACACATTCCTATACAGGTTATAACACATGAGAACAAAAAAAAAATAATAAAAAAATAATTGATTCTCTTTAAAATCACGTCCATAATGTAGAAGTTCTTGATAGAAATTCGTTCTGGTAAACCTAACAAAAAATCAGCATTTTTTCAAAATGACACATGATTTAATTATACGAGATATCAAATAAGAAATAAAGTCAACATATCTCTACTATACAAAACAATATGGCTCATCCTCAGTCGTTTAACTAGTGAGAAGAGCGACGTTTATTTCTTTCACCATCTTAACACGGTGCAGCATCTTTTCTAGCGCCTCTTTGGCAAGGGGCATTGTGGAATACCAAACAGGACTATCTGGCACGCATGATCTTTCTGGTTGAAGATAAAACACATCGTTGCGTGTTTTCACACTTTCAGGACTAGAAAAAATACTAACTGAATATATGAACATTCAGCACAAAAACTCACCATTTTGATAAATAAAACTCATAGAGTTTCACAGGACATCTTAGAGGATTTTCTTCGTTTTCCTGTTGTTCGTAGACTTTTTTCTTGCGTTGATTATTTTCTAGAAGAATTTGTTCAAAATTTAGCGGTTTCAACAAACATTACACTTACGCAAGGCAGATTGAGGCGGGTAAAACCTCAACAGCACATTTCTTGATCCTGGTATTTTGCTAGCACCTGGTTGATTTGGATTTCGCTTCCAATGTTTCATTATGTGGGAAAACGATAGTTGCATATGTTCGTCAACCGTCTAGAATGAATAGAAGAAACATTGCAGATTGAACTTATTTCCACTTGCTGGCGAATTGCCTAGAAGCAAAGCCAAGGGACGAAGAAACAACAACATATTTTTATACAATCGAAGGAATACGAAAAAAATGAATGTAGTTGGAGCTTTGAAGCTTGCCAGGACATCAGACGTTGGACAAGAGTTTGCAAAAAAGTAGTTTGATTGATGAAATGGTAATTATTACGATGAATATCATACTGCCAGTCCAGTCCCCATGTAGTCACTATATCCTTTTACAGGATGATTCATTTTCAGCGACAGGGTGACAGTTGACGTAAGCTGTTCATCATAGAGACCCAGGAAAAAAATCTGTATAGTGATGTTCACAAGAAAAAATGCTGGAAATATGTTTCAAGTTTCTAGGAACGGCGCAACGGTTCTGTGAAAACAGAAAATTGACATATTTTGTAGTGTAGTGTAGGGTGGAGCGTTTATTTCTTTTATAAACAAACCATGTTTTAACCTAACCAATAATAAAATAACCAAAAAAGAAAATCTGTAGTGAAGAATCGGTGTGATCTTTCCAAATAAATCAAATGTCAATTGTATTTGTAACACGTTGTCATTTTTACTTTATAGAAAATCCTGATGAAGAGAGAATAAAGTTCTCGAAAGCTTGATTTACCATTAAAGGGTTGTTTTTACTTTCCCTGGCCAATTTCTGACTGCATCCCCACTATATCAAGACTGTTTATATATATATATATATATATATATATATATATGAAAAGGCACGTCATAGACGGCAGACGGGATCGTAGGGTGAAGAGGGGGGACCGGTTTTTACATTCCTTGCACTACAGTTCAACGTGGATTCAGAACCACGGACATCGACTCCATCGGACCACAGACATGTTCTACCAGTCTGTACTAGAGAACCGCTGTGTTCGCGGTGGAACCTACCGACTGGCGAGTGTTTATCTTTGTCCTTCGTTCCTTTCGACAATATCCGATTCTCCCGGCCTGGTCACCGGCGTGAATAGGGAGGACAATTATACCTTTTTGCACTCTGCCGTGTGGGTTCCGCTAAAACACCAGGCAGTAAACTTTTTACGGTCTATTGCCATTGCTGGGGTTCGAACCCAACATCGTACCGGTTCTCACTTACTGACCCTCTCTTTCAAGTGTTTATTCAAATTTCATATTTAGATTGGGTTTACATGGTTATATAAAGTTCACGATTATGCAATATATTATCAAACTAAAAGTATATATAATGACAATCACACAACGAGCTTTCGCCAAAAGAACACAGCAGGAACCAGAATAAACTGGGGGTTGCTAGTCACCCTTCCTGATACATAACCAACATTCCCTTAAACACAATTACGTCACACCTCTCCTGAGTAACATAACGCTTACTGGTGTTTGACAGTGGGCGATGGTCAACGAGTTGACTTGTGAAAAATTAGAAAAAAGCGCGATGTCTGAAATTAATGCTTAGTGCCCAATTTGCGAGAAAAACAATCGAAAAACTTCGCTTCAGATAATTTCCAACCCCATAGGAATGTAAAATCTTAATTGAACTACAATCATAACAAAATTCCATCTTTCAGTCTACCACCGCTGCGCCATCCCAACGTGATATCCGGCAATGAGGATAACTCCTTGTTATGTCGCAACAGTGGCCAACTTGCGCACTTGTACATCTCAGCAGCATTTCCCTCCGCCACTTTGTCGACCCGAAATGTCTAAACTCACTAACTAGTGACGCAAACTTCAGATAGGCGGCGACACTGTGCAGTGTCACCTGTGGAGCCATCTCCAGAACGATAGCGGTGTGATGAGAAGCCTTCTAGCTCGCCCCTACAATCTCTTGTGATACATTGGGTCATTGTCGTGTCAATCAATATTCAATCAATGTGATTAGACATCAATTAACCCGCCAATTTCCCAATCACCTGTTATATCGAGGCTTTCTTGTATCAGGATTGCAGACTGACTTACTGACCCAACGCTTTACACGCTGCGCCAGCCCGGCCTCCTAGGACTAAGGGTGTTTTTGCGCTCAGCCTATAGTCTTGGGTTATGTAAATCATATTTAACTTATTGGAACTGGGTTGTTCATGTGCTTAATCGATAGGTCTACGTATTTCAAACGTCATCCTGTAAATAACTCAAATATGGAAAAAAGTGAACTAAGGGTGTTTCTGAAATCAGTGATTCAGTGATTCAATAATGTAAGTAGCTATTCTATTGTTTTGTCAACTTTTCTCTAAAATAAATTTCTGAGACAACACAATGACATGCTTTCGTTTTATGACTTTTATGTCATGTGTTCCATAGTTTAAAACATATTGACCATGTTTTTTTTATAATTTCAAAATCCAAAGTCATAATCATTTTTTTCAATGTCACAATACCCAATAGCTTTAATTTTAACATTTCAAGTAACCATCGTTTTTCAGATATCGAGCTGTCTCAACTTGAATGGACTACCCAGTATAACAAAGACGTAACTCAAATAAAACTATCATGTTTTGTAACATATCTGTATAAATCAAGAATTTGGTAAAATTGCCATATTCAAATGAAGACAAAAAAAAGATACTTGGAAGGTCAATATTTCTACTCAAGAACCAGTGCTCGATGATGTGAGAGAAACTTTGACGATAAGATGTGCCATTGCACCAGGAATAAAATGTTGCAATGACTGTGAATCTGCAAGTTGCAGTAACTGCCTAAACCAAGAAAGCTTTTAGAATATCTGCCATAAATGCACTAACGCGTTTGGTGAAATTCCTTTACACTGATAGCCATAAGTTACACCATCAGTCTGCACTACACTATCCTACACCGAAATATCAAACTTACCTAGATTTGGGACGATATACTCTTCAAAATTGCCCCCTGACACATGTCTCTAGATAGTCAAATAAGACAGATACAGGCCAAACTTGTTGTTACTAGATTGCCTATAACTTCGGAACCCCTTGACCGATTTGACTGTTCTTTGGCTCGTTTTGAATATGCTTGAGATCAGTTTAGCCGACCACACATCAAAAATTATTTGAGTCAAAACTGTTTTTAAAGTTTTTTCGAAATTTTCAAATACAAATCCATGATAAAGATTTAGTAGCACAGAAGCACGACCCGAGTTACCGATCACACCCACAAAGTTGGAAGAAAAACCAAGGCGACCAAAATAACAATATTCTGTTGCTATGTAATGTTTGACATACTGTACTCTGATAAAAGTCTGAATAAAAAGGCTTTCCGTTGTAAAATTGAGAGGGTTGAGTTATAATTCACAAAAATAGTGGATATGTGCAGCCAAACCTCATACCGGCGAGATCCACAAGATATACATGGTCCTTGGAGCCTGATAGAAGAGCGTAGCTGAAAAGTCCGAAAAAACCAACCCGAACCAGTAAAGAACGATCCAAGTGGAACCTATCAGGAGCTTTAGATCTGCTGAAGTATGAAAACAACCCCCATCAAAGTGGACTACTGCTAGAATCACTGCCCTACATCCAGGAAAGGATGGCATCACCCGTGTAGTCAATGTGCGGACGGCCAATAGAACATTTTGAAGCGCGGTGTAGTGAAATGGTGCGTTCTCCCAATTCATGATGAATAGACTGTTGGTGAAGACACTATTAGCGTTATACACGGTGTTACTTAATGGTATGTCATAATTCTAACGGGAAGTTCCTGGATAAATTTTAAGTCGAAAAGGTCATATAAACTTGGGTCTTGAAATGCTTGGTTTTTAAGATACAGGGTGTTAAAGATTCATCTTATTTTCAGTTTTTAATACATTTTCCAAAGACGGTTTGAGATATTGAACTGAATTTTGCCACAGGCGTATATCCTGAATTTGTTTTTCCATCGGTGTTACTTAATGGTATGTCATAATTTTAAGGGGGAGTTCCTGGATAAATTTTGAGTCGAAAAGGTCATATAAACTTGGGTCTAAAAAGAAAAATAAAAAAAAATAAATAAAATAAAATGAAATAAAAATGGAAAAATAAAAATAAAAAAGTGTGTTCCTATACCATAATATCCTGTGGCAAAATTCAGTTCAATATCTCGAACCGTCTTTGGAAAATGTATTAAAAACTGAAAATAAAATAGATCATCCTGTATCTTAAAAACCAAGCATTTCAAGACCCAAGTTTATGTGACCTTTTCGACTTAAAATTTATCCAGGAACTCCCCCTTAAAATTATGACATACCATTAAGTAACACCCTGTATAGACTTAGTCTCATATTGGCGAACTTGATTGAAAGTACAGACAGTTCTGCGATTTTTTTTGTATGCTTTTTTAACAATAAAAATTGTTTTCTATTTCTTACTCATCTCAATAACTTTCGTAAGTATAAATTTCCATTCATTCACTCAATGAGAAGCGTTTCTACAACTTTGAACTTCCTTTTATATTATCTAAAAAAGTTTTTTGTATCATTTAACCATTTCAAATTCTCTATATTTTACTGGGTATCTTTCTTCTCAAGTCCTCTACTAATAAGTTACTATACTTAATACTTTATACTTTTTATAAGTATTCATTATTATTATTATTATCATCTCGATTTCATGATTATTATAAAGAATAACGCTATGTAATGACACACGACCTAACCACCACTTATTTCGGCGTTTTGAGTTATACTGAATCAAAAAAGTTTGATAGCTTTATGTGAATGTATTTGTTCGTATTTATATACACACACTTCCAAATTCCAAAAGTCTTGGACCCCCCCATGTTTTTTCTCAATTTCTACAGATATTCAAGATCTGGTCATATTAATAAATACTTTTTCTAAGTTTAGGCGCTCAGTTTTTTTATTGTTGAAAAGTTGACCTTTGAAAGAGAAAAAAAAGCCACTCTTGACGGTTTTTCAAAGTAGTTTTAGAAAAAAATGGATAGTAGTATTTGTGACTTGTGACGCACTTTATTCTACTTGACAGCTGCTCGTAGAGAAGAAAACAAAAAATAGTTGGCATTCTCACTTATAGGTTTTTTCTTCAATATCAACTCAAGAACACGTTATCTTACGCGAATCAGAACAAATCTGAAGTCTATCTTTTCATATTCAAATTTACAGGGGCAGTTTAAAAAGTATTTCTCAAGGGATTCCTTCTTAACTCTCCTATTTCAAAAGATGTAGAAAAATGATCTCCATGAAGGTGGTAGGAAATATACCAAATAACACGATACATGCATCTATTTAGGGGTTTGCATTTGAAAATTTCGAAAAAACCTCAAAAACAGTTTTGACTTTGAGACTTTGTGTTATGTGGTCGGCTTAAAAGAATAAAATTACAAATCGTTCTAGGAATTCCAAAGTTATAGGCAATTTAGTAACATCAAGTTTGACGCCCTGTACTTGTCTTATTTGACAAATTAGAGAAGTGCCGGCGGCAATTTTTTAGAGAATATTATCGTCCCAAATATGTTTCAATAGTTTTTTTTAGTTCTTCAGTGGGGAAAATTTGGTAAATATGTCGATTTTCACAGAACCGTTACGCCCTCTTGCGGCGAACATAGAAACTTGAAATACATACTCAGTGAGATTAGAAGTGTTACACCAACTGATTTCCCATTAGACTCAATGTGAACATGACCTAATACAAAGCTTCATATCTCCTTTGAAAAAAATGGATATCAAATTAACCAAAAAAAGCAAAATGTTCAGAATCAATGAAACTTCAATATTTTAGCATAGGAGAAATTCCATTTCTACCAGGAAACTCTATAAAGTGTTTCAAAATCTTGAAGTCCACCTAGCAATGCAATTAGCATTGGGTGGAATGTGCTGGAAATTCAAAATACTTTATAGAGTTTTCTGGTATAAATGGAATTTCTCCTTTGCTAAAATATGGAAGTCTCATTCATTCTGAACATTTTGTTATTTTGGTTAACCCTTTCCGGCCCAATGATGCCATATGGCATATTCAACTTCAACTGACAAAATACAGAAATCTGTGAATCACATTGACATCAGCTCTGGCCTAGATGTCAACTCGAATATTTAGATGGCATCAATGTGCAAATCTTGGAAAATAATATGAATCTCAAAACATTAGAAAAATGTTGTGTTGTGTTAACGTGGTAGTGAATTTGTCGGCTTTTTTAGTGAATTTTGAAGCTTTTTTTGAGGTAAGTTTAAATGTTTTTGTGATAAAAAAATATGAAATGAGTTCTCAGTGTATCTAAGAGTATACTTGTCCAATAAATTGATTGTTGAATTGTTTTCCATGAACTATACCGCATTTTTTTCGCATGACTCCATTTGGCGTCAGTGGCCTTCAGAGGTAAATCTTGAAATCCTAATATTTACACAGATGTCCAGCACGGGTTCGACTGAGGATCAGGAAAAGATATTGCTTCTCTTACTGGAGGGTAACGTGTCCGACGCCGACTTCATAGATACAGAGGACGACTTCGAAGACACTAAAAATGATCAGATTCTCAGGGTATATCAAATTCTTGACCTCGATTTGGAAGAGTTACAAGTAATACTGACGGCAGAAATTGCTGATCACTTTGAAGTAGAGAAGTTAGATCAGAAGACCCTGGGCATGAGTCGTTCGGCGAAGATGATAACGTGGTGCTGGCTACTTTATTTTTCATCAATAAAAAAAAATTGGACCGAAACAAAAGTCTAAGTCTATGTGGGTAGAAACTACAAAAATTGTTTTATCGATTTCCACTTAAAGTAAAATTTTGTTTTTTATACTTTTGTTTTTATTTTTATCATTTTTATGGCTTCAAATTGTTTTTTTCCTGAATAAAATCAGTCACAAACATTTTTTTCCGTGCTTCATTTTTACCCAGTGACTCCAATTGGAATCAACTTTTTTTTTGATAAATCTATCTCTAAAGAAAAAAAAATATTTTGTTCCGTGTATATGTCTTTTATAAAGTAAAACAACAACAAACATTTTACTTGGGCCGGAAATGGTTAATTTGATAACTTTTTTTTTCAAAGGAGTTATGAAGCTTTGTATTAGGTCATGTTTACATTGAGTCCTATGGGAAATAAGTCGGTGTAACACTTCTAATGTCACTGATCTCCAGCATTTTCTCTTGGGCACATTACTTTACCGATTTAAATGAATCACCCTGTCCAATTGAAATAGAAAAATGTTTGGCTTCAATGAATCTCACGGGAAAATATCCGTTTATTGTAGAATAAAATTAACTTACCGTCAAATTGAAATGCTTTGTATTGAAAAACATCAGAGTACTCAAAAGTACATGCGGTGAATGTGCCCCTAGCTGCTTGCTCTCCCACAAATGTTCTTCCTCCACTCTAGTCACAATATAATGGGAGTCATTGTACAAAACAGAGAATTTTTTTGCAACTTCGTCTAAACAATCTGTAAACTTCTCATAGTATGGATCGCAGAATATATTATCAATCCTTCCATTTTCAAACAGATACTGCTGTATTCCCAAGCACAAGTAGTAAATAGTATCAGGAGCATACTCCTGTCCATTCGGCTTGCGTACTTCTTTAACGAACAAACACAACGAATAATTCAACTCATCCGCAGTCAACTGCAGAATTTCCGTTTTGAACAACTTCAGTCTCCTGGTTGATTTTTCCAGTTCAGCATTTTTGGTGGTAACCCATTGTTTCCAAGCATTTACGCCAAAGGTGTATTTCAAACACATATTGGCGTCTGGTTTTTCTTGGGGTTCCGGAGGAGCTGCGGGTGCTGCTGGTTGTATACTGGGCATTTCAACTTGATGAGACATCCTTCTTCCTCGTTTAGATGGTGTTGATCTGGGTGTTCCACCACGCATAGGTCGTTTTCGGCCTCTCAACGGTGATCTATCCATGAGATGAGGGTGGATTGGTTGCGGGTCATCTACGTTTTCTTCCTGAGGATGAACTGTTTCTTGAGGATTACTTCCTTGTGGTGCTGTTATTGTGTTGGCAGTAAGGGCACCTTCTAGATCAACCGCAGGTTCGTCCAACTCTGAAAAGAGTGATTTTTGTTTGTTGTTTTGTGAGGGGAACGAAGCTTTTTATCGTTATTATTTTGTACGCCTTCGCACATGACGTCATAGCGAGCTGCGCGTGGGCATACCGTTAGTTGAGTGTATCGTGTTTTTTTCCAAAAAACTACGTCATCATTAGTTTTGATTATACAGAATGTCTCATAATTAGTGGACAAAACTTCAGCACTGTATTTATCGGTCAAAAATAACACAACCTAATCTTGAGATTCCTTTTGAAGACCTTTTTAAGTAAAAAACTTCAAGTGTTTGTTACCTGTAGGAGAAAAGACAAAATGATGATTGTTGAAAAGTTTCTGTTGATCGTTCATACTCACCCCCCCCCCCCCCGATGATACTCATCTGACCAAGTAATCAAATTTCTAAAATTATATTTGAATTCAGCATATTCAAATTGGTTCGATTTCAAAGTTTCAACACTTTATTTCAAACCGTTTCTGAAATAATTTTAAAAATTCATCCGCATGAGTTCTCCTTTGAGGTGTCGTAGCTCCCTTAGAGGGCGTTTGCCGGTATATGTTTAAAGGATAAAGTTAGGTTATTTTCGACCGATAAATACAGAGCTGAAATTTTGTCCACTACTTATGAGACACCCTGTATACTCTAGACCGGGCACGTAAAAAAAATTGGACGCCATATTGAAATCAGTCAGCAAAGCAGACGCAGAGAATAGCTTGACTCGAAAAGCTTTTGGCAATTCAAGAGAGGCGATACGCACTCTGGTTGCTCAAAGACCAATTGGTTTCTGCCTCATTTTGTGTCGCATTACCACCAATATAATTGATATATTCAGTAAGGGTGAGGGTTATTTGGACCATGTTTATTCCACTAACAACAGGAAAGGAAACAAACTGACAGAAATTAAACAAAAGGTAATAGTGAATAGTAGTAAATAAAAGCATAAATTTCAAAAAAATCGTGATAAAAACGCAGGATAAACTCCAAAATTCACAAACTTCATAAAAAACCGAAATGAAGTTGGAAAATAATGTGGCAGAAACTAGTTCCCATAGCGCTGCGATCTTAATTTGAATTCCCAATAGTACGAGTCTTGTCGAAATTGACATACGTGTGATGCAAGTGCTTTGATTTTGAAAGCTAAACGAGACATCTAGCTTAAACGAAGCGACGTATGAGCGGGATGGAGATTCTTTCATCCGTCAAACACATCAACTTGAATGACAGAATGTTTGAATATATTTTCCGGTTTAATTCCGTCTTGCCGTAACTCACTTATTTATCAATAAATTAATCCCGTACTTTCTCTGGAAAATCATTTCACATGCTCCACGTCTTGATCTTCAATTCAATAACTGGCTGGAACAGTCAACATAACAAATCCGTGAAAACAATCATTTAACTATCAACGCAAAATTCATTGTACATTTCACGGTACCCAGCGCATCGGATATGCACATTTTCCCCACTTTTGGCATTAACTCGTACAGATACCACCCGTTTTGCGATCGCGATCTGTCCGTTTCTAACTCCAAATTCCATTTTCAACTTTTTTAACTAGATACCACGAGGTATGAGTATTCTACGGTTGAATTTTCCGAAATTCTCTCAAGAACCGCGTGTAAAGTGCTTAAAAAAAACGAAATGGGTGGGTAATGTGTTTGGTCTGGCTTTTCCGTTGTTGTTGTGGATTTTTCCGGGTTTTGGTCTGTTCTGGGGATAAACTTCGCCTAGACCATTCAGAAGTGGTGAGATTCCCCGGAACTCATTCAGGTTTCAGAGGGCTTCCGTCCGAGCAAAACGCAAAAATGAGAGCCTGGGTGTTTTTCATTGTTCAAGGGGGATTTATTATTATTTTTAAACGTGGAATTTGGGGGATTCGTACACGTTATTAGGAAGGGGTATTTGTAACAAAATCTGCTTGCTCCTGTAAAATTCAACTTCTTTATATTTCTCGATAATTACTGTAAATCTACCTTGTTTAAAAACTCTTCTGCTGCCATGCGAGTCTCGCCGACTGTAAACCTCATTTCGGTATCATTTTCACGCGTCATCTCCTGCTAACGTTTTTTCTTTTTGTCGAACGATCCGCGTTTCACTATTTTCCGCTATGCGTCCGTATTCCTAAAGTCGTTCGATTTTTCATTTTTTTTTTGCTTTGCGTCCGTCCTTTTTCCAAGTACCCCTACGCCGCGGCAGTCAGACATTTCATAAATGATTATTTTTTGAATATTTCGAAACTGTATTTTCTGACCATATTTTCTAAATTGTGCTTTCTGGTTTTTCTGTCGTTAAATTTCTGCTGCTGTATTTTTGCAAATAGTTTCTGCCTGCCGAAAACGGAGGAATTATGGTTGTTTAATTTATTACTGTTCAGGGAGAGCCGGAAAAGGCCCGACAGTATAGAAATGACTGTTAAATTATTTCTATTTTCATTTTGCACTGATCGAAAATCATATTTTGTTAAATCCTAATGGACAATAGAGAGGTGTATTTTCCTACAACCCGTGTATTAATTGAATGATCAGTAATCTATTTCAGAGCGGAAATTGGTGAAATTTGGAAAATCACGAACGCTTGGATTTCCTCTAATCTAAAGGGTGACGCCCGACATTAGGAAAATACGATTTTCCCCTCCCCGTCGAAAATCGCAGAAATCTCGGGTAGCGTCACAGTACAAACTTGAATTGCACGATTTATTTATGCGAACGGAATCTAAATCGATCAACAAGAGACCAAATGACCATTCAGACTAGCCGTACGACTTGGTTTGCGCATGGAAGTCGATGTGCATGAACCTGAATCAAATTTGCGATTACTATACAGGGTTAGCCAAAAACAAAATTTATGGTTTTTTGAATTTCGTTTTAAATTAAATTCACATAAAAACAAACTACTATAGTTGCTTAATATGATTTTATAACTGACTGATATCATTTTAGGTATGTTCTTCATGGTTGACCAATCAAATTAATTAGGATACGCCAACAACAATCTTTTAGGATCAAGGTGATTCGATTCAACTTTAGCCTTGTAAACCTGATATCTGAATTTTTCTAATTATACTGGGTGTACCATAACTTATCCGCCATAGAGCAGCAGGTGATGATATAAATGAAAATAAGAATATTTGTCTAATAAATGTGGCGGCAAAAGCTAGTCATCAAAAAGATAGAGGGTGTTGAATGTGAAACTTTATTTTCGAAAAATTTCGATTATTCTCAAACGGATAAAGATATTTATTGAGGTAGGTAAATTGCGGACACTTTCAACATCTATCAAAGTGAATATAACAATGTTTTTAGATAGTTTGAATCAATTGAGTTATATTTTTGATAGCCGGATTTTTAATTATTTTTTTTTCGGTATTTTCACTTTCAAAGTCGAATATCTCGCAAACGACTCGATATCGATATCGATATTCATCAAGAGTCCAAACAGTCAAAACGTCTGACCTTTACAGATTGAAAAAAATTATATAAACATTAATTCTTCAATAAGTACGTAGAAAGCGCCCTCTAGGAATTAAGTTCAAACCAATACCGAATTCGGATTGATCACCTTCGAAAACGTTAGTATACCAATTTTGAATCTGTTATCTTCATCCGCTTGAAAGTTATTGCAATTTTTCGATAATAAGTTTCACTTTCAACACCCTGTATCTTTTTAACTACTTGCATTTGCCACCACGTTTATTAGAGAAATCTTATTTTCATTTATATTATCACCTGCTGCTCTATGGCGGTTAAGTTATGGGAAACCTTGTAGAAAATATCTCTTTTGATTCTTGTTCAATACAAGTACTCTATGTACTCCTACCTTACCTGTAGCCATTTTTAATGCCATCTGTAGCATATCATCACCAAACGTATTACTAGAATCCACTGGTTCAGGACTATAGTCGCCGCCTCCATCGGCCGTATTATCATCAATATCACTTTCAGAGTCCGTGTTTTCTTCTTTTTTCTGTTCAGCCACCATCTCAGCCATCATCAACAGTTCCGCTTCATACGGATCGGTTGGTATTTTCACTTGAATTTTCTACAGAAAAAATGAATCAACAGAAATAAATATTAATTTATTCTATTATGATCAGCGTACCTTTATTTCTTTCATGATACCAGCCGCACTGTTTCTGGTAGTGGGGATAAAGATGGGACACGGAATTGGTATCGGAAATGGAACCGGAAAAGGAACCGGCGCTGCATACATGTGACATGGGGAGGGAACATAAATAGGTACTGGAACTGGTAGTAGAATCTTTCGGAGCTCGTCAGTGTTATCAGTTTGGATTCCCACATCTACTGTGTTTGGAGTGGTTTGAGTACCTGAAAAACACAGTTGATAAGGGAACCGCGCCCTAAGAATACTAACAAATTCTTAAAAAGTATCGCATTCCAAAAGAGTCGCTTTTGCCCAAATTAAAACTATACAGTGGGTCCTGGAATAACATTCGAATAATTTAAGAGGTGATTCTACATGAGAAAATAAGATTTTTTTTTTAATATAAACAATGGTCCGGAAATGCATCGTTTTCAGTATGTCAAACTTAAAAAAAATCATTTTCTAATATATATCTTGAATATCCTTGGTAACAAATTCTAATACATCACGGCAAAGTCTCTATATAACAGGTTGCCTCACTTCGCCTGAGGTGAGAGACGGAGGGGGGAAAAATATGACGTCATCGGAGTCTAGCGTCTGCAGTAGACTGAATCCTGTCATTCTATTGCATCGGTCAGCATCTTATCGTGTCATGTGTTATCGCAAGGTTGCCAAAGTACTGTTTTGAAAGAAGATCTACTGATTTCGCCCATGGCTTTCTGTTCTACTGTTTTTGATAGGGATCATCTGGCAACACCTGACACAGATGACGTCATGACCGTAAAAGTGAGGCAACCTGTTTTATAGTGATCTTGACATCACGGGAGGTTTATCGTGTTTACATAGCAACCAAAAGTCGTGTCAAATATCATTTTACACAGTGAGCGCTTTGGTCATTGACTTCAATACTATAGACTAGGCATCCCATTCATAAAATGGTATTACTCTTGACGCCAACATCACAATGAGTGCGAAAGAGATAGAGTGAGTAATACAAACTCGTTGGTAACATGTGATCATTTCCATACGTACGTTCGAACTCGATTTAACCTGTGAAAGTGGATTTCTGGAACTGAAAGGTCCAGTTTTTGACATAGCAAGGACACTCGAACCATTTTGGACAAATTAAGTCACTTTACAACATTTCAAAACACCAAAATGAAGAAATGAATCAATTTTCAAGTCCAAAACCCAAATGGCATCGTCGCACTACTTTCAAAATCAATACTCGAAAAAGCCTGCTTTTAAAAAGAAGCGTTGCCATGCTCGAAGACTCATATTCACCATGAACTATATTCAATCCCCAAAAAACCATGATTAAGTGAAAGTTATGTTCTAATTTGTCTTTATTCTGCTGAATCATTCATAATTTGAATTATTACACATTATCAGCGTTGTTTAGTTTAACATTGGGTTCATTCACACGAAATCATGATAGGCCTACTTGCTATGATGTGTCTAATTATTCGATAGCATAGAAAATTGATGCACTCGATAAATGAATAATTCTCAATACTCCTTGATTTTGATTGTATCATGTCCCAGAAGTCAATAACTTAAGCAACGGAAATTTCATGATGAAAAATTTTCACGGAGATTTTCACAAATAGGCAACCACGGAGAAAGCAAGTGATGAAGATACATATTTCAACAAAGATAGCGGAAAAATATATCCGCGACATACGTTCAGAATTGGATGATGGTGCCAATAATTTCGCAAGGATTCCTTCTCTGAAGCTTTATAGAACTCTATGGATTTAGTACATTTGTTTCAAAGATGCCTCAATATTAATTTAAAGAAATGACCGACATACACCTTATGCATGGTAGAGCCAGTGGTTGTGCTTTAGAAGCGCGTAGATTATATCACGAAGCCTTTCCAAATCGTCGACTTCCTTGTGATAAATTGTTTAGTACAATACATCGAAGCTTAAGAGAAAATGGATGGTACTTTCCTACCAAATAAGATTGAAAGGCTTATTGGAAAACGTGACAAGCCACAAAATCATTTTATTGAGAAATTGAGCTTCGATGTCTGAAATGTCTCAATCGCAATACGTTGCAATGTAAGTTTCAGTCGTGTTGGTGGCGTCATCATGTAACGGAAGCCCAAACCCTTAACTAACTTGTCATACTGTTGTAGAGTATTATAAAGTTAAATGTTTATTTTTGTTCAGAATGTGGTTTGTCGCGTTTTTCCAGTAAGCCCTACGATTGATTGTGGAAGAAACCGTACCACACGGACTGTGGACATGGAAGAAAGGGTTCTTCAAGCGGTTGAAGTGAATCCTCATATCAATACCAGAAGAATATCTTTAAAAGAAAATATTCCTAAAATCAGTGTTTTGGAAATTTGGCATGAACAACTTCTTTATCCATATTATCTACAAAGAGTTCAAGCCTCAGATTAATAAACAAGAACAGATGACACTACTCATTCATAAAACCTATCCAACGCCGGTGCCAACAGCTACATCCATAAGAGCAATAAGAGGAAGCGGATAAGATAGAGGAGTGGGGATGCACGATCTGATCAACTGCTGCTAAGGAGCTCCTCCTCTTGGATATCGATTTCTAGCAGTCGAGTTGAATAGCTGCACAGTGGGGCCAAGGCATCAAAACTTGGCATTAAATCAAAATAAGTATAAATAAGGCCGTTAGACTTTAGCAGTCGTTATTTGAGTTTAGGGTACTGATATCAACAAAATCGTGAAAAAACTGAATTGGTAGAGCCTTTATTTGAAATGTATGGCACAAAATCAAAAAAGGTTTTTTAAGAGTCCATAAAAAAAAAACAGAATCGCAGATAATGTCATACAGCACCTGTCGTGTTTTAAACATTATGTTTCTATAGGCAGTGCATAAAATTAACAAGATTGATTGGGTCAATTATTGTGACATAAGAAAAAAAATCTCAATGATGCAGAAAAAACATGACTTTTTTCACTTCAGAAAACAAAGCACACTTTACACAAAAATGCGACTTGAATATTTCTGGATTCACCTTTAAATATTCGTGAGAAAAGTGGATATTCAATTTTCATTTCTTTAAATGATATACTTATCTATTTATTCTATTTTCAAAACAATAACCGAATTAAACGTAAAGCTTAAAGTATAAGAACATTACTTGAACAAGAATAAGAGTCCGTTCCAAAAAATGGAATCAAAAAATTAGAAAATGTCAATTTTTAAGCCATGTACTAATCTGTCACACTTGCGGCGAATGAAGACAAAAATGTAGCTGCGAAAGCAAACTGATTTTGTTATTTTCGTATTCTCTGCCATTTTTTCAAGTCCGCGGTTCCACTGTCCGCTTACAGCTGAGAATATCAGCGGCGTAGGCTACGATGCCAGCTATATTAATGTTATATTTTCAAACGGCGTTTGTGGATAACGAAATCATTTCAAAGGGCAGTGCGCAAATATTCGTGATAAGGTTCAACAAGTTTTATAGGTGAAAGAAAATACCGTGATGTTTTTACAGAGATCTTCGACATATTTTATTTTTTACTGGATTGATCAATTCAAGACATTTTTGAAAATCTACTTAGTATGACATCTATTCTCTTCTCAGCCGTTTCTTAAATGCGCGCTCCTCACCATAGTCTTATCATATCGAATACGAGCGTCGCGCGTCGTGCATTTCATTGATGAAATGTATCATTCTACAGCTTTCTCTGATTAATTGGATGTACACAGCAAGGATAGATATACAGGGTTAGGAACAATTTCCAGAACGATCGATTATTTCAGAAGATACACGTGCTAGAGAAAAATGACTCAAATAAAAGTTGTGGTGCTTTCAAAAATCTAGATATCTGTGGTAAATTGAAACATACAGGGTTGGACATGAACTTATGGCAGATCAAAGTTGTATTTTTTTTAATAAGACCCCCTGTATATTATTGGATATTTATCAATTCTTCTTTCAATTTTAAGCAAAAATTATTGTGCACAAAATGTTCCTAAATTTAGCCGTTTTCGAGTTATCGCGTTTTATAAATGATATTTTTGCATGTTGGACATGCTATAAAACTCAAACGGTTCAAGATAGATGAAAACGGACTGCACTATCTAGTCTCAACTTTTCAAGAGCTATCTAGGTACAGCTGGTTCGTAAAAAAACTGGTTTTGCTCATAGAATTGCTTACAAAATTGAGCAGTGTAATATTTGTTTTGACAAAACTATACGACAGTGACATGTCATTCAAGTGAAAAGTTTGGGTATGTTATGATGTATGTATGTAAATAATTGATTTGAATCAGGTAGATTTGCAAATTTTGATACACACAATCGATCAATTCAATATTTTCGCTTTAGTTCCTGTACTCATGTGAAGTCATTTGAAAAAAAATATTCAAAAGTAGGTATCAACCTGGTGAAAATATGACGTCATACTTTTTTGTTTTGTCATAACAAATATTACACTGCTCAATTTTTTGAACATTTCTATGAGCAATACCAGTTTTTTTACGAACCAGCTGTACATAAAATTAATTGTCGAAAAATGTCAAAATGGGTCGAAAAAAAATGACAGTTGGCAAAACTTTCTAGTCATATGACAGAATAGCTCTTGAAAAATTAGGATTAGAAAGTACAGACCATTTTCTTTTATCTTGAACCGTTTGAGTTTTATAGCTTGTCAAAGATGCGAAAATGTCATTTTTAAAACGCGATAACTCGAAAACGGCTGAATTTAGGAACATCATGTATATTACAGTTTTTGCTCAAAATTGGAAGAATGGAAATATCACATAATATCGAGGGGGGAGCCATTTCAAAAAATGCATCTTTGATCTGTCATGACTTTATGACCGACCCTGTATATTCCAATTCAATACAGATATGTATGTTAGCTCGTGCTAGTTCATCACCCCATCTCAACGTCTCTACCTAATGAAAGCATCATTGGGCCCGTCTGTCCGAGACCGAACTGCCAGACGTGCAGTTGTTCCGCATCACCAGAAGTACAAGTTATTTTTCACAAATATTGATTTTTGGGTGAAAGAAGCAGTCTTCGACGAGATATAGTTTCGTACGCATCCTTTTTGTAGAAAAGCAAATGGACGTTAATTTATTGAATTATCGGTGCTTTATTTTGAGTGTTTCCTCAAATTCTTACATGTATATTTTTGAAAGCCTCACAACTTTTATCTAAGACATTTTTTGCTAACTCGTGTATCTTCTGGAAAAATCGACCGTTCTGGTAATTTCTCCTAACCCTGTATAATTAAGGATTTAGCAAAATGTATCGAATGGCCTGGCCTGCGGGCGTGTTGTTCAAAAACGATGATGGCATCACAACAAAACGTTTGTAGTTCCATCTGTTCTTGTTTATTAATCTGAGGTTCAAGCATTGAAAGATAAAGACTTACAACCTAGAGTAGAATTTTGTCAATGGATGCAGAAAAACTATCAGGACCGTTTCTTTATGAAGTGTTGTTAACAGACGAAGTAGGATTTACGCGCGAAGGTGTTATTAAATTCCATAATAATCATGTATAGACCGACTGGAAGTACCCAATCGGATTACGAGCAGAAATTTTTTTCATGCATGATGGTGCACTAGCGCATAGTTCGTGATTATTTAACCTTTTCAGTACGGCGTCAGTCATAAAATGTACCCACCGGCCGGCTGACGTATACATACAGGGTGGTGCAACGAAGATGGGGTGGACGATTGTGGGAAAATGGCGGGGAATTTGGATTTTTTTTTGTATATTATAGTTGGCCAAAAAGGCTATGTTTGAGAAAATATAACCATAGTACAGGGGGTCCCAAAAAGTTTGTGGCATACTCAACTTGTATTTTTTCAAATGAAACACCCTGTAATAATTCTAATCATATCTCCTATCTCGTACGATAATTTTTATATAAGGTTTGTTGGGTCTAGAACTTATAATAAAGGAATGGGAGGCGATCAAAGTTGAAAAAGGACTCATAGTTGGGCTATTTTTCAAGCGAAATGGAAAAAAGTATCGAAAAACTTATTTTAATAAAAACAATATATTTTTTTGTGATCATTTTTGACTGGTCTCCATAAATATCTAGTTGGTAATAGCCTGGTGGGTATGGTGAAGAGGTTGGAGAAGACTACGACCAGAAACAATTATTATTCTCTGGCAAAAAAAAACCTTCTCTGGAGGAGACAACTGTCAAAGGCCAGATTTGGATCAGGGAACTTTCCAGGAAATAAGAAAAAAAATGTCGAAGGAACTGGACAGATCGGAAGATTATTTTCGGCAGATTGAAGTAGACACCAGGCCATTCAGGCGGATCTCAGTGGATCATCAGGGGAAACGATTCCGCAAAAAGCTAGTGAGAGCTTCGCTATTTGGGCAAGTGTGCAAAATGAAGCCATTCACTAGCTGCGCTTCCACTGTAAAGACGATTTTATTACGGAAACTTGAATCAAAAGCAACTGGTGTGTAAACAGAACGAGGATAGATCCAAAGAAAAATTATAAAGTCTATTGAAAATTCACATAAAAAATTGTGGACTTCATGAACAAATGATAAACTACGCAATTCTGCAAAATGAAAAAGTATTTTAAAATTGAAAACACAAGCAAACACTTAAAATATTAGGATTACATATATTTCCATGTTATTCTAATAACTTAAACTATGACACATATTAATTTCTATGCAAGAAGGGCTGAACCTTTTTCACCTATTGATTCGTTGATCCGGGGACTTACTGTGTACAGGGTGTCTCCAACACTTCTAGAGTATATTGGGGAATCATAGATAAGTGATTTGAGATACAACACAGATGGCCGCTAATGCGTCTTTTCCAAAATACAGGGTGGTTTTTTTTCGAGACAAAAAATACAACCCTTTGTTTTTTAAACAATTATTTTTTCCGAAATACTCATTCAATTTCCAATGAAAAAGGTCTCTTGAGTTTTTCTCTCCGACGAGTAGAACAGTAGAATTTCCTACTGATTCCGAAACTGAAAATTTTCGATTATCAACGCTCTGAAGGACACTTGTAGTGGTTTTTATTTTTTTTTACTCGAAAACGGTGCGTCGGAGAGAGAAAAGTCAAAAAAGCACACTACTCCATTTTTGTTTGAAAAATACTGCACACAATGACATGTTCTCCAACTCCGGCCTTAAATGAGTTTTTTTTTTATCAAATACTCAGAAACATGCACTACCACCTAGTATTTAGAACCGGAAAATTTCTTCAAAATCGGTAAAACGGTTTTCAAAATAAAATAAAAAATGCATGTACACTCTCGATCTTGGGCACTTCCGGCAATGGGTTTCCCCTCTCAACCTTCTTATTTGTGGTTCCTCTATATTCTGTATAAGTATTGACTAGTTGATCCGAGACACCCTGTATATTTACGCGGTGTAACAATACAACAAGTAGAAGAATTATTGCAAAATTCAACACATCTGGCTGTAGTGATCCAACCCATGGAAATCAACGTGCTCGACAGTCCCGTGTAAACACAAAACACATGGAAATGAGGGTCCTTGCTGCTGTAGAAAATACCATTAATAGTACCACGGGAGGGCTTGCAAGTAACCATGGTATTGGCAAGTCTAGCATTTGCAGAATTCTTAAGAAACAAAAATATAAGGCTCATAAATACCAAAACCACCAAGAACTATTATATCAGGATCCTGAAAGCCGAATAACATTTTGTAAATAGACGTTTGAAATGATTATTAGTGATGAATATATTCTAAAAATTAATCCTTTCAACTGATGAATCCACCTTTTTAAAAAAAGGCCAAGCAAATACGCAACATTGTAGTTATTGGTCCAGAAAAAAATTGCACTTGTACAATGCCACAAGGACCCAATACCCTCTAAAAGTCAATGTTTGGCCAGCTATTGTGGATTGCCATATCGTCGGTCCATTTTTTATAGACGGAATACTCAATTCTGAGAGGTACCTTCGTCTTCTTCAGGACAAAATTATACTAGCAATAAAGGCACCACAACAAGGTCTAAACGTTTGGTATCAGCACACAGTACGACAGCAGTGAGAGAATATCTGAGTACCCGCTTCCCTAACAAATGAATAGGTAAAGGTGGTCCTATTAGATGGCCACCACCCTCGCCTGACATAAGCGTAAATGACTTCTTTTATTAAGATAAATTAAGGTCTACCGTTCACAATTCTGTCCCTATAAACGACTTGGAAGAACTGGAAAGAAGAATACAAGATGCCTTAAACGAATTGTCTCATCAACATGTTGGGAATGCCACTAATGAGTTTTACAACCGTCTAGGATACTGTCTTGCAAATAATGGGCATGTGTTTGAACATTTGATTTAATTTTGTTACCCGTAATAGCTATTTACCTAACAAGTGCGGAAAATTAGTTTTTCCGCACGAGTCTGCCGTTCACCGACCGACGCGTAGCGGAGTTCGGTGAAGCAGCCGAGGGCGGAAAAACATTTTCCGCAAGTGTTAGGTACA
This sequence comes from Orchestes rusci, assembly GCA_958502075.1. Classification (NCBI taxonomy): domain Eukaryota; kingdom Metazoa; phylum Arthropoda; class Insecta; order Coleoptera; family Curculionidae; genus Orchestes; species Orchestes rusci. Next base: position 20,954,047 of record OY293303.1, read on the forward strand.
ATAGTTTTTCTACAGACGTGCGGAAATAAGGATATAATTCGTAATTTAAAAGTCTCTGATGCAACTAATGACAAATAAATAATAATGAATGTCGAAATGTGTAACTAAGCGACCATAGTTACCTGGAAACCTGGTTGCTGTTTGCTTATAATATTGTTAATTTTGACATATCCGTGTGGAAAAATTTTTCCGCACTGGTGCGGAAAATCTGATTTTTCACACGGATATCGGTGCGGAAAATTGAATTTTCCGCACGGCTGTAGGAAAAAATATTATCCTAATGAGATAATTTGTAAAAAATGTATGTTTATCTTTGAACTATCATTGATTCTGGAAATCTAAATTTCACCTCCTGCGATAGTTGTACTTGATTTTCATACAGGCGATTGAAAGTAGCCAATATCTTCATGGAAATGAAGGCGGCAAGTGTCTAGTCGCCACTTTCCGCATAACATTTATCCAACTTCTTAGATTTTTTCTCGACTGTTTCCAATAACTCAACTCTATTTCATTGTTCGGTTTCCCTATGGAACTAGTGCAAACATTCTCACTGTATACGTCAACAGTCGCTGAAACAAAGAAAAATGTGCCGACGGTACTGACAGTAAATCGTGAAAAGGCCCCGTACCGAGAGAGCAAAAGCAATTTGTTTATTCGGTTCCTGTTGACAACGTGCAGCAATCAGATTGTTGCCCCGAAATACAGAATAAACAAGGAATTTTCTATCGAGTTAGAAGGTCAATGAGAAATAGTTTAGACAAATGTATTGAGATGAATGGAAGAAACTTTGAACATTAATTGTAGCGGGACAAAATAATGATGATATTTAGTCAATTGAATAAAATAAACTAACCCATATTTTAAAAAATTGACATCTTGGAAATTATGCATTTATTTCCAGACCATTGTTTATATCAAAAAAAAAATCTTATTTTCTAATGTAGAATCACCCAATAAATTATTCGAACGTTATTTTCGGACACTCTGTATACTGGAAGATTTTTAACTTGGTACTTTCCTTTTAACACCGGATAGAATGCAAAAAAATAATAATTTTTTTCAAATAAAATTATGTTCGAAAATGCTTCGTTTCCGACATACAGGGTTTTGAAGTTTTAAGAAAAAAATGCATTTTTCATCATAGCTTTCCTACCACTCCAGAAATTTCCACAAAATTTGGTATACCTACTTCTTTTAACCGTTGAATTACATTTTTTGATGTGAAAGTTTTTAAACATTTCTACCAATGGCGTTCGGACAGGATTTGTATTGAATTAAAAAAAAAAAGAAAATAGTAGGAAAAATCTTCTTACTTTCTTGCATTCTATTGATATTATGTTATGGTAAAAGTTAGTCTCTGTAAGTGCTATCGTATCTTTATATTATTATATTATTGACTTGTGTAAACTTTTATTGTTCTGAATGAATTTGAATTCTATACAGTGTTAAAAGGAAAGTACCAACAAGAAAATCACCCTGTATAAACAACGTGATATTACCTTCGAAGCTCAAAAAGAAATGCTCAAGTGTTGATTAAAATCGAATAGCATTTCAATATGATTGCAAATTGACTACAGCTCGCATCCTTTCTTTTAAATTGGGCCCAATGGAAGTTGTGTGCGACCATTGCGGTGCATTGAAGTTCGCTGAAGAAACGCCTGGATCGGGTGACAAGGTGCAAATTCCATTCTTGCCTCTGCCACCTGGGTCGTATTGCATTGATTGCTTCGTGTCGAAACACCAGAATCTCAAAATTTTCTATCGAGCACTCAAAGATACAACGGATATTTCAAAATGATTTCATTTGAAGTAAACATTTTCAAAGAACGCTGTTCAATCCAAGATTCAAAAAAATGTATGATGTTGATTTTCTTTTGGTGATCATAAATTAGGAATTCTGACTTCGCCTTCGCTTTTATAGATCCTAGGCGAAATTCACCATCGGATTGGATCATTGCAACGACTTGAAGATGCAGAGTTATCCAAATATTTGTACATTGGCAATATGGAGGAGACTTGATCGACGTTGAACGATCAATACGTCAACGAGACGAGCAATTCTTCAAGATCTGCAGCTTCATGAACATCATCGGTTGATTAGAACTGCGTTGGATCGCATACCAGTTTGAGCAATCAGAGCCGAACACGTTTTATTGATTCTGAGGCGGTACGAAGTTCGCCGGGTCGTAAATTTATGATTAATTGACTGAGCCTATACCTTCATCAAAACCTGACCGCAGTGTTTATACCAAGTACATTCCATCAATGAAAATACGCGACTTTCTGAATCTATTCAATTATACCGATTTGTTTATAAAAAAAAATAATGCTTATTCATTACCTCTTATTTCAGTTCTAGGCCTGCACTGGATCATCACGTTCTTCGCATCAACTGGGGGCTTCTCCTTCACGATATAGTAATGTTTTTGTTGGACCTGTACTGGTAATTCGATGTTTTGTACGTTTTGCAGAGTTTGTATTGGTACGGTTTGTGGCGTTGCAGTAACAGTACTGGCTTTGGACCTGGTCAATCTAGTAGTGGCAATGGGTGTGAGGCCAGGAAACCTAGGGGCAGGACCATTTGTATTTGCTAAACTTTGAACGTTTGTGATGATTGGAAGTTTCGTGAGGTTGTTTGAGTCTTCGACAGAAGCTGAAATATAGAATAATTCGTATTGTTAATTGATTTTGCTAATCTGAACATCATCGTAGCTGCAATTATAACGGGGTTAGCAATAGTGCCGACTTAATCGGAGACAACGTGTATCCAGGGTGACCCAGTTTTATCCGGCAATCTAAAATTTAGATTCTACTAATTAAAACGAACAATTTTTATTCTATGAACATTTTTCAACTCCTCGTGAGTTTCGAGATATATTATATATATGTATATATAATTTCGAGATATTTTCAAAGATTTTTCAACATATTTATTGATTTGAAATAGTTAAACTAGAGTTTTTTATGAACCAAATTCAGTTGAGATTTACTTTTTGTTTTATTCTGAAAGATAACCAAATGTCCTCCCGAACCATGACAAAAACCACTCAAATAATGGAGGTTAAGCCCATTTTCAGAAGCTTGTAAACTCAAAATCGTAACTTTTTTAATTTCTCCTATTTTTTAAACGGTTGCTTCTTATAGCAAGTTTTGGTTAGCGTTAAAAAAAAACCAATTGCGTTATGCTCCAGTTGGTTGTGAGAATTTCAAAACAAGCTTTCTGTTTATCTGAAAATACGACTTGTCCATATTTTTGTTCAAGTAACTGGAATATGATCAAATTAATTAGATTTAGTGAGGTATTTTTGAAAAAATGAATGAAGAAAGACAGACTTGCCCAGTGGTCCAAGAATCGAGTAGGTGACCGTCAAGTCAAGAACAGTCTTGATCAACAGTTCATGGAATGTTTTCGGGATCAATCGACACAACCATTACTGCCTTGCATGCATTACCGCATTTTTTAAGTACAGGCCTGAGAGAAACATAAATAATGAAACCATAAATATTGCTATGTGCTATTGCGCTTCAGAATGGCAGAGAGAGCGGACGTGTTTACGAGCGACTTGCGATGTTTTACCTGTAAAAAGGAATTCGACGAGCCAAAATCGGTCATTCAGTGTGTAAAATGCAAATATTACTATCACGGAAAGTGTGAGAATATTAATGATCTCAGAGGATTCCACAGAAAATCAAATTGGAAGTGTAGATTGTGTGAGTCTGAATTTGAAGCCAGTACCTCAAAGGAGCGGGAGAGAAAAAGAAGCCGCCATGAAGACCTTTTAATTGATGAAAACATCGTGGTTTTCATACAAACATCGCTAAAAAAGCTTAATGAAACCACTGATGATCTGCGAGAAAAAATTAATCAACTAATAACTGAGAACCAGGAATTGAAAAAAGAAATAGCTAGTTTAAAAGGCAACACAGCATCCACATCGGTTCAAATTCCACAGTCCGTTTTTATCAATGAAGAACCGATAAAACCACAAAAAACGTATGCAACTGTGACAAATTCTAATATTTTGGTTGTTAAAGCTAAAAATGCGGAATGTAATGCTGATACGATCAAAAATGAGCTGAAAACTAAGGTGAATCCATCTGCAATAGGCATCGGGGTGGAGATTGGTCGCTCATTGAATAAAGGAGGGTTGATCTTAAAATGTGGAAAAGAAAAGGAAATTGCATTTGTCCAGTCAGAAGTACAGAAACAATTAGGAGATAATTTTGAGGTCAACACACCAAAAGTTAATGAGGGAAGACTAAAAGTAGTTGGAATTTGCGAATTTGAGAATGAAGAAACTGATGATAATATAATTGCCAAAATCAAAAATCAAAATAACATAGTTGGCCAGACTAATCTTAAGATCTTAAGGAGAACTAGAATTATTAATTAAAATATTAAATTCAACTTAATTCTAGAACTCGACAGTGTAAATCATCAGAAAATTTTAGAGTATCAGAAAATCAATATTGGATGGAGCCGTTGCAATGTATATCCTGAATATGGTGTTGTTCGCTGCTATAAATGCTGTAAATATGGTCATGTGCAAAAACATTGTGTCGAAAAAGTGATAATATGTCCTATTTGTGCCGGAAACCATGGGAGAGATGAATGTAGTTCTACTATTAACAAGTGTCATAACTGCGTTGCTGCGAATTTAAATCTGGGGATGAATTTCAAGAGTGGTCATGGAGTATGGGATCCCAACTGTCCAGTTTTCAAAAGGTATGAACATATTCAAAAAAGAAAATATATTATCTAGCAATTAGAGAATCAGTTGGATTATGAACCTAGTTAAGGACAGATTTTATATACAAACTGTCAAGGTTTGTTAAATAACTTTGAGGAAGTTAAGCTTTTAATTCAAAGACTTCAGCCAACAATCTTGTGTTTGTCTGAGACACATATCACTTCCGAAATATTGAAAGTTGAAACTGATGTTGTTGGATATAAACACATACATTGTGTGAGTAATAATAAAAGAACTGGAGGTGTTACATTTTATTTGAAGAACAATCTGAAGTATATTCTCAAAATGAATAGAGGTGTTGATAATGTTTTATGGATCTTGAGCATAGCTTGTAAAGTTAATAATAAGGATATTGTCTTAACTGGTATCTACAGATCTCCGTCTGGGTCTGATAAAGTTTTTATCCAGGAATTTGATCAGCTAATTGAAGAACTAACTAATATAGATGGTATCCAGTTGATATTGGGAGACTTTAATTACGATTACAATAAAGAGAGCTATTATTCGAATATGTGTAAAAGGTTGATTGAAATTAATGGTCTTCGGCAAATTGTAACCAACTACACTAGAACAACTAACACAAGTAATACACTAATAGATTACGCAATTACCAACGACCCATCTTTGAAATGTGATGTTCTGAGCCCCCGTGTAGGTGATCATAATATGTTACGGATCAAATTAAATATATCTATATCGGAACCAAGAACAATTGGATATCGACGTCTAAGGTACAATAAAATGAATATGGAGGAGCAATTGAGAAACGAAGACTGGAACAACTCCATTACCGATGTTGACATTTTGGCGAATTCATTTGTTGATTCTATCACTCGAAGTTTGGAAGGAATGACTACATACCAAGAAAGAAAAAGCAACCCCAAGTATGAAGGCAACAATTGGATCACTACGCATATTTTGGACAAAATGAAAACTAGAGATACTTTCTATCGTAGAGCTGTGTTGAGTGGAGATGAGAATAGTTGGAATTCTTATAAAACTCTGAGGAATGAAGTGATAGCATTGATAAGAACTTCGAAGAATGATTATGTTTACTCGGTCTTGGACACTAACAGAAGTAATTCTAAACAGTTGTGGAAGAATTTGAAGATGCTGCTTCCCAATAAGCGATGCACTGTCGACCAAATAATATCAAATGGAATTGTGATAAAGAAGAATTGTGCTATTGCCAATAGTTTCAATCAGTATTTTTTGGACAGCATTTTAGAGGTTGTGTCGTCCATTGTAGGGACACATGACATGAACTATGTGATAAGTTTTATAGATACCAAAGAAGTTTTATGTGATTTCAAGACTATTGATATGTGCCATTTTAATAAAATTATGAAACGTCTGAAGAAATCTGGTGGATGTGGCCATCAAATATCTGCACAGATATTGAAGGATGTATGTGAAATTGCTGGGAATAGGTTAATGGACATCATCAACACATCACTAACATATGGTATTTTTCCTGAGAAGTGGAAACTATCCTTAATTACTCCTGTGCGAAAAATTGTGGGTTGTGAAAAAATTGAAGACTTCAGTCCAATAAACACGGTCCCTCCATACGAGAAACTTATAGAACTAGTAGTGAAGGATCAAATTAGTGAATTCTGTGATAGAAACTCTGTCATCCACACTTCTCAATCTGGATTTAGAAACGACCACTCATGTGAAACTCTTATTCTCCAGATCACGAATGAATGGTTGAAACGTGTTGATGGAGGAATGACTGTTATATCTGTGTTTTTAGACTTTAAAAGAGCGTTTGAAACAATCAACAGACAATTGTTATTGAAAAAACTGTTTAAAATGGGTCTGAGAGGGAGGGTCTATGATTGGTTGAAATCATACTTGATGGATAGGAAGCAACAGGTTAAATTCAATGGCAGCATCTCTGAAGAAGCAAATGTTGATTTTGGAGTACCACAAGGTACAATATTAGGACCACTCCTGTTCATCATGTATGTAAATGACATTTTTAAAACTGTTAAACACTGTCAAATGAAGTTATTTGCTGATGACACCATGTTATATATTTGTGGTGCAGATATTCATAATATGATTGACAAACTGAATAATGATTTGTCCAATTTATGTACTTGGTTAAGTGACAATTCTATGGCAGTCAATGTGAACAAGTGTAAATATGTTGTTTTTGGTACACCAGGTTTAATTCGTAAATTTGATGAATTTAATGTCAATATTCTGCTGCATGGACAGAGATTGAATAGGGTAAGAGTTTTTAAATATTTAGGAGTGTTATTAGATGAAAATCTTAATTTTAATCAGCATTGCGATTACATTTCATCAAAAATGTCCAGAAAAGTGTATTTTCTGCAAAGAATAGGTAAACATTTGTCACCCAACATTAGAACTCTTTTATATAAATCTTTGATAGCCCCTCATATACAATATTGTTCTACAATATTATATAATCTAAACCAAGAAAAATTAAAGCAACTTCAGAAAATACAGAATCGTGCCCTTAGAACTATTTTACGATGTAACAGATATACTCGAGTTAGATTAATGTTGGAAACAGTAGGGATCATGAGTGTTCAACAAACTATCTTGTATAGAACCTATGCTATGATATACAAAATAAGAAATCACATAGTATCTGATTATTTGTCAAGCGAGTTGTTATTTGTGAGTGATGTACATAGCTATAACACCAGAAATACTTCAAATTTTTATGTGCAAACAACTCGTTTGACAAAAACCCAATGCAGTTTGTTTTTCAAAGGACTGACACAGTTTAATGCTCTTCCATTACACATCAGAAATATTGAAGAGATTGGAACTTTCCAAAATTCACTGAGGGATTTTATCTTTGATATGTAATTGTTCTTTTTAATGATGTTTTTCATTTTTATATTAGTATGTTATATTTTATTGTCCTATGTTTTTTAAACACTAATGTATTCCCATGTACCTAGGTATTGTATTTTTTTGTAAAGCTATGCTTAATAAAGGTTCATATATTTATTTGCTATCTATTGTATAATAAAAAATTGGTTCTTATCTTATCTGACTAAAAATCTGTGACTTGGTGCAAGAAGAGCCAAAGTCAAAATTGAGTGTTTTGAGATAGAGAGCGTTCAAGTTTTCCGATATAGAAATCGGCTCGAAAAAAAAGCCTTATGGAATATTCTGGAATCTCTTCATCAACGTTTTACTGCTCTTTGTAGTATACGTATCAATTAGAGGGAAAAAAAGTTGTAGAACTCAAAATTCACAGAAAAAAAATGAAATTGGTCGTTGGAATTTCGACAAACTATTGACATTGACCCTTGAAAAAAAAATTGAACTTTGGTTTTAACTCCTCAACCTCTAACACAAACCCAATTTTCTTCTTTTTTTCCAAAATAAAGAAGGTATGTCGATCGGGGTTACTTTGGCACCTACGTTTTTTTTATTCTTGAAGGTTTTCTACGATTTTTCTCTTTGTTAAAGGTTTATAACAAAGAGAAACTACTGAAAAAAAAAGAAAAACCTTAAAAATTAAAAAATAGAGAAAATACGTAGGTGCCAAAGTAACAACCCTCGTCTCGCAGGCCAAACACGTATTTTATTCTGAAAATAGACCATTAAAATGATGGAAATAATTTTGGCTTGGTCTACTTATTAACGGCTAAAGAAAAAAAGCTTTGAATGTGTCTTTGCATAAAATGTCACCCTTCCTTTTTTTTTAATAAACTGTAGCCACTTAAGTTTTAACCATGACACTGTATCTCCATTCTCCATTTTTTTTAGGGACATATTGCTTATTTAGGGATTGAGCGAATCCAGTTTGCTCAATTTCTTGGAAGTCCGATTTCAGAACTTCTTTCAAAGTCAAAGTCAAAGTCGAAAGATAGCTTTATTGTCCAAACTGTGACAGTTGTTGACAAAGCCTGTATGTGTATACTACGTTTGAACATACGGACTGAGAATTAAAATGGAGATACTATAACTCGAGCTATAACTAGATACATAAAACATTAAACAACAAACTTTAAATAAATTCAATCACTCAGCCTATAGTCTAATGCCCTGGCATAAAACTCCTCCAAATTATAAAAAGGCTCACTCAACAGATTTTATCTTCCTTATGTTCAACGGCAAATTGTTGAATAGCTTTCTGCCTCTATATACAAAAGAATTTTTCACAAGTTCTGAACGTGGTATAGGCAATCTGAATAGATGGGTTCGACGAGACGGATAGTGTCCCTCAACTCCGAGTTGGGATCCACACTTCTTGAAAATGAGTGTGACCGTTTCCAGTATAAATAAACAGCACAGTGTGAGGATACGGTGCTCCACAAAAAGAGGACGTCACGAATTCTTAACACTGATAATATCAGAATGATATGAAAATATGATATAAAAAATGACATGAGCTTATTCACAATCCAAAGTATACGAACTATGCGATTGAAAACAAACGTGATAAATGAGGGTGTAGGTGAACAAAAACCCTGTTAATTCAGTCTGTCGATAGTTTAAATCTGATCTTTGTCCCAAACCATGAGGCAATAGGGCCAATGTCTGATATTGGCCATTTATCATCCCATGTAGAGATATAATAGGGCCAAAGTAATCAAAGTATACATTGGACATTGTTACTAGAGTTGAAAATTAATACAAATTGATGTCATTGGCCCAACTATTTTCGATAAATCATTTAACCTGACATTGGTCTTTTCACTGTATAATAGAATAAAATGACTAGAATATTATGTGACATAGAAGTCGAAATTAAAAAAAAGTGACATTGGACACCAAGCCACAGAAATATTTTGCCACATTTCTTTTATGATTAAATCACTTCTTACAACAAATTGCTTATTCAGCAAATTGGCTTAATAATATTGCTGTTAAAATAACACAGTATTTTCACAAAGATGCTTCATTGTAACATTTTATATAGCAACATTTTTACTTTGTTAAAGCGATTTTGGAAGCCTTTTTAGCTATTTGAGAGCACATAGTAGCTTCAAGCTATAGTATAGATTATGTATAAAAGCTTCGGACTAGCTATACAGGGTGGACCAGAAGTAATGGTACATACGGTAACAGTAGATTCTTCACACAAAAATATTGCGACCTCAACTTCTCTATTCCGAAAGTTGATATCAAGAGAGATACAGGGTGTCAAAGTTGAATTTTCTTTTTTGATTTTTTCAAATAACTTTCGAAATTATCAATTTATTTTGATAAAATTTCGTATATGGGGGTTGTTTGACATGTCTGGCCTTGTAATGGGTCTTACATGTAGAGGGCGCCACTTACACATCTTTCCATTAATTCAAATTGTTATAACTTTTTTGAACTCGAAATTTTTTTTTAATTGAAAAGTTGATTTTTCCGTAATTTTTACGTAAAAAAGGTATACTTTGTAAAAGTCGATAGGACTAGCCTTTTTCAAGATTTTTGCGCTTGAAGTAATCTATGCAATGTTGTTTCGAATGAACAATTTCGAAAATTAACATAGTGGGCATCGCAAACGCCGTTGTCACGGTAATTTTAACAAGTGTTTCGATGTTCAATGTTTCTTATAAGAAAAAATCGAAAAAAAAAAAAAAAAAAAAAAATTGCTTTTTGTAAAAAAGATGTAAAATTAGATTAATTTTTTTTTAATCAAGAAACATTGAGAATTCAAGCTAATGTCTAAATTACCATGATAACGGCGCCGTTCCAAAGCTTCCTATGTTCATTTTCAAAATTTTCCATTTAAAACCACATTGCATGGATTACTTCAAGTTAAATATCTTGAAAAAAGTTACTCCTAGGCACTTCTAGAAAGTATACCTTTTTCATGTAAACATGATGGAAAAATCATTTTTTCCATTTTAAGAAAATGTACGAGTGCGTACAAACAAGTTCTGACTATTTGAATGAGTGAGAAAATGTGTTAGTGGCGCCCCCTACAAGTAAGAGCAATTCCGTGCCAAGATTTGAATTTTGCATGTCAAACAATGCCCATACACCAAATTTCATCGATATAACTTGATTATATCAGAAGATATTTGAAAAAATCAAATATTAAAATCCGACTTTGACACCCTGTATCTCTGTCAATATCAACTTTCGGAATAGACAAGTTGAGGTCGATCGCAATATTTTTGTGTGCGGAATCTACTTTTACCGTATGTCCCATTACTTCTGGTCCACCCTGTATAATAGCAGATTTTCATAATTATTCATAACTTTTAATATTATACATAGTTTAATTTAATAAACGTATTACCCGCGTTCCATTCATAATCGTATCAGTTCTGTGTTTTTTGAGAGTTATTGAATTAGGTAGGATATGAGAATGAACGTTCTCTTGACACAAGTGATGATTGCGCGGTGTGTGATCGTTGAATTGTCACTCGTTCCCCGCTCAAGAATTAGGCTCCAGACGTGTTTGATATCGCTGCGTTTTATACTCAATTATTCTTGTGTCGCTTACGAACAATATAGTTGTGTCTTACATCAAAAGCCTAGAAATTGTGAGATCCATGTGATAATCTTAAATACAATTTGAAATTCCGTGATGTTCGCCAACTATCCTAATTTTTAGTGAAGACGATTGTAGGTATGCGTGAACAATAGATAACAAAATGGAAATTCCAAACATACCGAACATCGAGTCATATCTGCTTGTGTGGAGTATTCGCACCGATAGCGATTGAGTTGGTTTGGGAATTGGCGATTTTGAAATATCTCTTACCTTGAACTGAGTAGGGATGTGGGTGTCTTTAATATCGCTAGTTTCTTCCTGTTAAAGTTTCTTGTACGCTGATTGGTTACCAAGACTGAAAATAGTGATGGCAGTACTGTAAAATTGAATAGTAACATTCCGATTGAAGTGGAAGTACATTCAGAGCAGGCTATACAAGAAACAATCACTGTAGGTGACAATGAGAACCCAGATGATATCTTCAAACCTAGGATGAGTGTATCAAGCACCCCTCCAAAAACTTCAGAACAAAACAAAAGGACAAAATCTGAATCAACCCCAGAACAACATGAAAATAGGAAGAGAATATGTGATACTAATGATAAAAATTCATTTCTCTCTACAGATATGAAAGATAAAGACCCAGGAGTAATAGACAGTTATTAGAAAAGATTATTGGAAATCTGAAAAATATTGAAGAAGTAATGACACGCAAAAGTGAATCCGGTAACCCAATTTTCCTCATAAAGGAACAATATGAAGTAGCCAACTCCACGTCACAACTACTGAAATTAGTCTCAAGAATAGTTTACAAAATTGGAGTCTTGGAAAAGAGAGTGGAAGTTGTGACAAAAAGGACCTGCAGAAACCCGGAAAAAAAGAATTGGATTCTACGAGCTCCACCAAAAATTGCTTAATTGTTTCTGAAAACAGAGAAAGTTAACTTTGACTTAGAATCCACTTATGTTCAAGAATATCTGCCCTTAACAATATGTTTCCGGTGTTCAGGGTTTGAGCATATAGCTATATACTGCGAAAATAAGGAGTGTTGTTACAAGTGTACTGCTGAGCCTAAGGCTGAAAGCTCCAACGAGATCACAACTGCGGGTTATCAAGAGAAGTCTCACTCAGCCACTCAGCCAGAAATCCAGATTGTCCACCATATCAAAGAAAATTACAAAGAGTGAGGTTATCAACAAACTACCATGAGACCAACGATTTTTTACAGCGAAGCTAAGATCAGGGAAAACATCGAACACTGCAACACATCCCTTAAGTGGAAGAAAGGTTAGTTTTGGACTCATTCATCAAAATCTACGTTCAATACATAATTCAGTCGAACTCTTGGAAGACCTGGTTTCAGAAAACACCAACACCAATATACTATGTTTCACTGAACATTGGCAAACTGACAGCTGAAAAGCTATAACATGAACATGCAGGGTTTCAGATTAGCTGTTAGTTTCTGCAGGAGTGAAAAAGACAAACATGGGGGCAGTGCTGTTTTTATCAACAATAACATAAAATCGTCCGAAAGAAAGGATAAACATGGCTAATGATTGCAGAATCCTTTTAAATGCTGCGGTTGTGATTTAAAGATTCATCAAAACAAAATCCTGTTTGTTTCAATCAGTGTGTCCCAGATTCGCTTGTCTATACAGGGATCTTGGCTCCTATTATACCTACAGCAAAAGTTAAATGGAGAGTTTTAGAGGAATCCTAGTGCATGCGATATCCGGCTTCAGATTTACTATCGGTCACTTCTTCTCCTCCATTATAGCAAGAGAATTCAATAACTGCTTCACTTTGATGAAGAAACAAATAAAAAAACATACAGAGTGACCCATTTGAAAGCGGGTCAACCTCATAACTTTTTAATTTATTGATCGATTTTGACGATTTTTTTTTTGGAAATGTAGAGAGGGGAAAGGTGTATTTTGAGGCCATACGTCGCCCAGTTTTTTCCAAAAACCAAGGCCTACTAGAGCATATTTGGATGCTGAAAAATTCATAAAACATATTAGCGATTTTTTTAGAGAAAATCTGCCTACCCTACGCCACTGGATTTTCCATCCCCTGAAATGGGTCTGTACCAAATTTGATGGAAAAATATTCAATTCAAAAATAATATTTCTGTGTGTAATTTTTTTTCCATTTTTTTTTGTCAGTCTCGTTTGTTTGTTTTCATTTTATTTTGATATGAGAATATCTATCAAATATTTATATTTAAATTTTTTTTCTGATAGATTGGCTATCGCAAGAGTTCCGGGGTAGAATACTTCATGGTGCATAAAGAGAATAATCGTTAATTTTTAATATTTTTTCATGAAATCGAGTACAGATCAATTTTAGGGTATGACGAATCCAGTGGCGTAGACAGATTTTTTTCAAAAAAATCGCTAATATGTTTTCTGGATTTTTCAGCCTCTAAATATGCTCTAGTAGGCCTTGGGTTTTGGAAAAAACTGGGCGACGTATGGCCTCAATATAAACCTTTTCACTCTCCACATTTAAAAAAAAAGGCAACAAATTAAATGGTCAGTATTTCAATGTTATGGACAGTACTCTTTGCCATTATTTTATTTTCCTTGGTCAGTATGATAATAAATGGTCGGTTGAAATAATGAAGGGTCAGTAACATAAAGAAGTGGTCAGTAAAGATAATAAATGGTCAGTATAATAATAAATGGTCGGTTGAAATAATTAACGGTTAGTAATATAAAGAAATGGTCAGTAAAAATAATGAAGGGTCAGTAACATAAAGAAGTGGTCAGTAAAAATAATAAATGGTAGGTATAAATAATCAAGAGTCAGTATCATAAAAAAAACGATCAAATAAATAAGCGACAGTAAAATAATGGATGGTTGGTCATATATTTTATTTCGTATAAATACAAACATTTTTACAACTGAACGAAACACAACTTAGTAAAAAGAAAACACTCTGCCTTTATGTCATGATGAAGTAGTCAGATAGGTTCCTTTGAGAGGCGGATTTAGATTGGGTTAGTTAGGGTTAGTTTGTGTTGGTAATAGAAATTGATGAAAAATATGCAGCGGCTCGTTGGTTAGCACTAGGTTAACATTACAATTATTATTATATATCATAATTGACGTGTTCTGTATTGGTATTATGTGTATCAAGTTTGGGTTAGTTTGAGTTAGTTAAAATTATTACTGACTATTGCATACTGTCCATTTATTATTTCTTTCTGTACATTTGTGGAATTATTACCAGCTAAGTCATACTGACATTTCATAAATTTTTACTGACCATTAGAATCACAATAATGAACATAGAAATACAGGCCAAATAGTACTTTTACTGCTCAAAAATTCCATTCTTACTTATCATTTTTAACAGAAATACTGAGTCTTCTACAATATTATACTGACTGCTTGTGATATTATACTGTACATAATGAATTAAATACTGTTCAGTTTATTACAACCCAAAAAAAAAATCGTCAAAATCGCTCCATGAATAAAAATGTTATGGTGGTGGCCCGCTTTCAAATGGGTCACTCTGTAGGTAACAGTAAATACTTTCAGAATATTCCGGAAATAAGGGAATGCAAAAAGCAGTTAGACATACTTTACTCGCTGAAAAGGAGAAACAATAAATAAATATGTACAGGGTTTTTCTTTATATATTGACACCCCCTTATCTTTTTTATTTGACGTTTCTGAAAAAAGAGTCTCGAATAAAAGTTTGATGGTTTCAAGTAAATTTTTCAAAAAACTCTATTTCGCATATACAGGGTGCCTCAGAAAGTTTGGGCGTGGTCCAACTTTCTTCTTTCAAATGAGAACCCTACTTTTTTATTCGATTTTCATATTCTCCTAAAGATTCTTGATATTTTCTGAGTTGCATACCATATACCTAAATTTGACGTAAAAAAAGATATTGACCTCGAAAAAGTGCAATTTAATAAAAATTGCTGGAATCAGGTAAACATACTGGCATCAACCTGTATGCATTTTTGTTATTTTGATAGTATATTCGAAGAATTTCACATCTGTGAGTATTTTTCAACGACGCTGCCAAAAAATCTATCAGACATCAAAACAATCACGGTAACTAGGCACTTTTTCGAGGTCAATTTCTTTTTATACGTCAATATTAGGTAAAGGGTATGATATATAGAAAATATTTGGAATTTTTAGGAGACTATAAAAATCGAATAAAAAAGTAGGGTTCTCATTTGAAATGAGAAAGTTGGACCACGTCACGTTGGACTTTCTGAGGCACCCTGTATATGCGAAATAAAGTTTTTTGAAAAATTTACTTGACGCCGTCAAACTTTTATTCGTAACGCTTTTTTCAGAAACGTCAAATAAAAAACATAAGGGGGTGTCAATACCTAAAGAAAAACCCTGTACAATGAGAAGAGGAGATAATACAACAAAACACTATTGAAACAAACAGAACGACTACTCCTGGAGATTGAAGAATTCTGATAATAAGACTAAATGTACATAGAACATTGTGAAAGAAATAGTGGGAGAACATGGAAACAAGGACAGCACCATAGAATGTGATACCGATTCTGTGGTAAATAGGTTAAATGACCACTTTGCTAGTGCAGGGGCGAGTTCAGAAACGTCACACCCGGTGCGAGTGTGATCCAAATGTCAAACCCTAACCGTTCAGATATGGCAAGCCGTTTTGCTTTTTATTCAACCCTGCCCATAAAGTATCATAAAAACTGTTTGTTTGACACTTTATAAACACAGATGAATAAAAAGTAAAACGACTTGCCGTATCTGAAGGGTTAGTGTTTGACACTTGGATCACACTCACACCGGGTGTGACGTTTCTGAATTCGCCACCAGCTCTAGAACTTCTATCAAAAGTGGATGAAGTCCCATTAACAGCTTAAGTACCTGAATACAATATTTCCCTAGACCTGACAGATGAAGATGAAGTGACCACTATAGTCAAAAGGATGAAGAATAGAATAAGAACAGTTCTGGAGATGATGAGATGTCAATGGACTGAATGGACATGATAAATTCAATCCTTCCAGCTATTATTCGGCATTTAATATATATATTAAATAATTCCATAACATCTGGGATTTTTCCGGATAAGCTGAAACTTGCCCTGATTGTTCCTGTGTTCAAAAATGGAGATGTGAATCAAATTGATAACTATCGTTCAATTAGTCTGCTCTCAAGTTTCTCCAAGATATTTGACCAGGTGATAAGTCAACGACTATTGGAATACATGTTTTCAAATCGACTCCACAACAACATTCAACATGCTTATTTGAAAAGTAAGTCTACACAAACTGCTATCCTTCTTTACAGACTGCATCATCAAGTGCTTGGAAAATCGTTACCTGACTATGTGACTCTTCTTAGATCTTTCTAAGGCCTATGATACAATAGACCATAGCTTCTTATTGAAAAAACAGAGCCTAAAATATGGTATTCAAGGAACGGGACTGGAGTGGATAAGATCATACTTTTCAGATAGGCAGTAGAGGGTGGTACCTAATGGGGAGAGATGGTCACAAAACAATATCTGACATGACAAGAATCAACATGGGGATACCTCAAAGAAGTGTTTTAGGACCACTTTTATTTATCATCTACATAAATGACATAACCGAACTATGCTCTTTTAACGAACATTGCAAAATTGTGAATTATGCTGACGATACAAGTATCTTCCTATGGGATCATAATGCCGAAGCACTGCAAGAGAAAGCAGAAGAATTCATCTGTCAAGCAAAGAAGTGGTTCATAAAAAACAAACTGGTGCTGAACTGCAACAAAACCAATGTCGTCACTTTCAAGACCAAATCAACGAATGTCCGTCCTAAGAAAATCAAAAACGGCAATGACCAAATTATGGTCACAAATCACTCAAAATTCTTAGGAATTGTTATCGATGAGAAATTGAGCTGGGAGCAACACATCCATTATGTTGTTGGGAGGCTGAACAGAGTGTGCTATTCCATGCGTGTGATAACTACATACATTGACTTTTCAACAAGAAAAATTGTGTACCACTCCAACTTTGAGAGTATCATAAGATATGGAATTAAGTTCCTCGGCTGTTCAAAGGACATTGACAGGGTCTTTCTCTGTCAAAAACGAATATTGAGGGTCATGTTGTCTGTTAACAGAAAGATGTCTTGCAGAGGTCTCTTAAAACAAAACAACCCACTAACTACCACAGGCATATGCAGGGTGTCTCACGGTGACCGTCCATCAGAATATTTCGGGAAATAGAGCGATTGGAAATCTGAAAATTTGTATGGTGGGAGTTTCAATGATGCTCTCCTCAATTGGAGTAATAACTATGTTGTGCGACTTCCGGATATACCGGAAGTAGGTGTCAACTCTGTTGTTCTATATGGAACATCCTATATGTTATAACCTTCTTGAATTCTACGTAAAATTCTAGGCAGATTTAATGTATTATGTCTTATACCTAAGTATACGAGTTTTTGAGATATTTAATTTTTTTTGACAAAAATGACGTTTGTAGGCTCCAATTTAAATGTGAATTTTACCTATAAGAAGCCTTTATTATTGAATTTGAATTAGATTCCCTATTGAAAGAGGCCCACTATAAAACATTATTCACAATATTTTGATAACTAATAATACAGGGTGGTCAAAAAATAAGATCAAAACTGAAATAAAAAAAAAACTGACAAAAATCAATTTTTTCAAATGGAAACACCAAATCTACTAATTTGATCTTGTGGATCATTGGGAATAAAGGTATTTTTTTATTACATTTTCCACTTCAAAATTTAAAAAAAAATAAAAAATTTTTAAAGGACAATCTTATACAAACTCACCTTTATTTTAAATGCTTAATACTATACAATGATAAAATATGGGTGTTTCCCTTTGAAAAAAAAATGATTTTTGGCAGTTTCCTCTATTTAATTTTTGATCTTATTTTTTGACCACCCCGAATTAACAGTTTTCAAAATATTGTAAAAAGTCTTTTATAATAGGTCTTTTTCAACGAGGAAACCAACACAAATTAAATAATAAAGGCTTTCTTATGAATAAAATCCACATTTAAATTGGAGCCTGCAAACGTCATTTTTGACATAAAAACTCAAATATTTCAAAAACTCGTATATCTACATAGGTAAAGGACATGATACATCAAATTTGTCTGGAATTGCACGCAAAATCCAAAAAAGTGATAATATATAGGGTGTTCTATTCAAAGTAAGCAAATTGGCACCTATTTCCGGTATAACCGGAAGTCAAAGAACGTCGCTATTATTTCATTTGAAGAGAGCATATTTGAAAATCTCACCATACAAATTTTCAGAATTCCAATCGTCTCACTTCCCGAGATATTCTTATGGACGGTCAACGTGAGACACCCTGTTTATCCAAGAGTGTATTCTGTTCCTTTTCAAACATAGGCCGCTGTTCAGTGAATATGATTCCCACACCAATTATCCAACTCGAACCTGAAATATCCTAAGCACAGACTTAAAGTAACTGAAAAAGCAGTATATTACAGCTGTGTTAAACTGTACATCCATCTACCAGAGAAGATCCAGAAAATTCGAAGTGAAGGGGAATTTAGGAAAAAATTGTATGGTTTCTTACTGGATATTGAGCCCTATACAATTGCCGAGTATATATCATAAACAGTAATATTTATGGTATAACTGTGTGACGTCTGATGTATATTACTGAGTTTTCTTTTCGACACTATTTCATCTTGTTGTTTATGTATGTAAACATTCTATTGAAATAAAAAAAATATTTATCATTATTATACTGCAAACATTTCAAACAAAATGGACATTTCAAGCGGAAAGTGAAATTGGTACTTATTGAACATTCTGGATGGATCAATCTCTCAAGCTACTGATTTGGTCGAATCAACTCAAAATTGGGAAAAGTCAAGAAATGACATTACTTATAAGGGTGAACTAACTGATGATGGCATCTTCCGTTTCACAAAAAAGTAGCTTAGGTTCGTCCAAACCGCAATGTTCTATCTTCAGTGATAACCGAGATAACCCGCAATTGCAACCAAAATGGGACACCCTGTATAGCGGCTATACAACAAAAAAATGACATCCTTTTGTGAAGTTATGTTGTTTAAAAGGTTTATTACGGAATGGAAAGTGATCTTTATCATAAGCGCCATTTTGAAGGTACGAAAATAGGACGGTAAGGCGGCTATACAGGGTTATTCACGTTATTCGACACGAAACATTATGGCCGAAGTATATGATTTTGAAAAAGTTTTTTTTTCTGGATGGATAGAGGGTCCATTTTAAAAATATTTTCACGTTATACAGGGTGTCCCCAAAACACGAAACGCATCAAAGATGTATTTTTTTGAATGGAACCCCCTGTATATTAATTGATATTCCAATTCTTCCTTCAATTTTGCACAAAAATTGTGATACAACTAATGTTCCTAAATTCAACCGTTATCGAGATATCGCGTTTTAAAAATGGCATTTTTGCAACTTTGACATGCTATAAAATTCAAACTATTCAAGTTAGAGGAAAATGGTTTGCACTTTCCTATCTTAACTTTTCAAGAGCTCTTCTGTCATTTGGATAGAAGGTACCGTCAACTGTCAACTTTTTTCGGCACATTTTGAAATTTTTTCACAAGAATGAATTTAATCTCCTTGAATAGCTCTTGAAAAGTTAAGATAGGAATGTGCAATCCATTTTTCTCTAACTTGAATAGTTTGAGTTTTATAGCATGTCAAAGTTGCAAAAATGCCATTTTTAAAACGCGATATCTCGATAACGGTTGAATTCAGGAACATTAGTAGTATTACAATTTTTGTTCCAAATTGAAGAAAGAATTGAAATATCAATTAATATACAGGGGGTTCCATTTGAAAAAATACAACTTTGATGCGTTTCGTGTTTTGGGGACACCCTGTATAACATGAAAATATTTTTAAAATGTAGCCTTAAAGGGTCCCCATCCATCCAGAAAAAAAAACTTTTTTCAAAATCATATACTTCGGCCATAATGTTTCGTGTCGAATAACGTGAATAACCCTGTATAATATTTGTACATTCGATATTTTTTCAAGTTTAAAATGAATTTTTTGCAGTACTATCATGACAATCAGTTCATATATGTTCAGAATAAGTCAGGCAAGTTACTAGCAGACATAGTTACGGAAAAATGTTGAAAAGAAAAAATTATCAAAAAATATGCTTTTTTTATTGAGATCAATTTCAAGCAATTTTGACCATAAAACTCTATTGGCATATGATTTTGCAGGCTAGCTTCAAGTTAGAGTCTTATGGATGATTTTGTTTTGTTCGTTGTTGAATAAAGGTTTACTTAGCATGAATCACTGTTACATAGCAATGTTGTCGCGATTTTTTTTTCCGGGATCTCGAGTATCATTATACTCTTTGCGGCGTTATAAATATATTTTAAATCAACTAGATAGCATACTCTATAAAGGCTGAAAGAACGTGATAAAGAAAAAGTTATTAGAAACCTTTATACAACCTGAAAGCTGCCCTAATAGCACTCGACGTCCGTCGGACGTCCAAATAAGATCCATGATTGGTCCCAACGTCCGCGGACGCATAACGGAGAACTCAAGGACGTACGCATTTGGACGTCCAACGCCAAACGTCCAGAGATGGTCCTCTGGACGTAGAACGTTAGACGTGTATTCTAGATGAAGAAAGTTTTAGTTCCCTCGACATGTGGACAAAACTTATTTATCGATTATATCGCTAAGTAGCTCTTTATTACGATTTTGTAATTCACTTATTGTGTATAAGTTCTACTATCCTCAAGTAGAAAACCTCTGCTATAAGGCATTAAATTGATCCTCTGTTGCGTTTTGTTTTTTTTATCCTACGTTGTTAATAAAAAAAGACAAAACACACAGCGAATGATCGGGTTAATCGGATCACTATCTCCGAAAGCGTCTAATGTGATGAACTTCAATCAGACAATCATCTATTTTGATTTTTATGGTGGGTCTTATTTAATTATTTCATGTGCCTATTCGCGTTTTCGCGATCTGATTGGTTCCTGATTTGCGGGCCGTCATAAACAAAAATTATGCAACCAATCAGATCGTGAAATACGAATCCGCACATCAGGACCCACCATTATGCCTCGTTTTCATTCAATTTCAATTCGAAGAGCAGCTGTCAAATTTCCGCTTGCCAAACGGGATTCCTATGGTACCAACAACATTGAATTTGTGTTATAAGTGACTTTAAAGTCAGATTCAATGTAGATGGTAGCATATGATTCCCGTTTGCCAAGCGGAAATCAGTCACTTTCACTTCGAAGTGAAATTCAATGTAAACCTTACATTAGATAGAATTGACAACAGGCGATTAAATATCGGTCACGTGATCTTGAATAAATCAGGGCAAAATCCTGTCACGTGACTAAAATCCCTTCTCGTTTTACATGATGACAGTGGCCGCATACAGGTAACTGCAGAGCTACAGCGTTTAATTCAAGAAGTCCTTTGAATGAAATGGCATGATTCCAGATTCAGCCCTACTGCGGCGATGTTGTCCACCGGCAAAGCATATTTCTCTCGGTTTATCGCTAGAAGTGTAATGAATCGGCAGAAAATTCAATTTATAAAATTTTAGTGAGACTGCTGGAATAAAGCGCCTCAGCGCTGCCGTTCCCTAGAGTCGCCGAGTGATGTCGATTGTCATTCATGTCAATTTTCGGTTTCGCGTCGTAGAAATCAGTAATCAAGCATTAAGCACTTAAGCAGTTCAGTTTCAGTCAGTTCATTGACTTCTCTCGCCAAAGGCAAAAGCAAAGCGAAGTGTACCAAATAAAAGTTAACGAGTAAAGTGATAAAGTGATTCTGTTCAAAAGATATTTTTGTGTGTCGGTGAAGTGAGTGAGTTTTAGTACGGTTTTGATCAGGTTAATCCTATCAGATTTTCTCAAATCCTGATTCTCATTCTAGATGCTGCTTGGAAAAACGCCGAGACACAATCAGCCACTGGAAAACAGTTGGAAGATAGCATGCAACAATACATGAAGAGGGCCAAAGAAAGAGCCGATGCAGAGGAGAAAAAGAAGTGAATTGTGGATTGTGGATGTGACCAGAAAATGTTTTTTATCTATTTTCAAATGTGAATCATCAATTTTCGACCGAATAAACAACTGAACATTTATATCGAGTATGTATTCCATTTGAATTTCCAGAGGGACGTACAAGTGACTTCCAGGAGGGACGTACAGTGGACATTCGAAAGAGACGTACGTGGGACGTCCTGAACTGCGACATTATGACGTCCATCATTTTTCCGAAGTCCTGAACTGGTCGTACGTGGGACGTACCAAAGTTCCACGAAGTACGTCCTATGGACATACATGGGTCGTCCGTGTACTATTAGTGTAAGTTCACACAGAAAGCTATGCGATGGGATGCTATGCGAGGCGATGCGTCGCGTTTACTTTAAACTCATAAATTTTAGTAGGGATGTTCAAAACGCGCGCCAGTTCACGCGATGCTTTGCTATGCTATGCGATGCGATGTAGCGCGTCGGTTTGATTTCCAAACATGTTTGTTTTTGATCGCCCGTGTCGCCAGTCATCGCTTGTCTTTCGGGATGGACGTAGAAAAATTATTAATAAACGAATTGCGGTTGCACCCTCCGGTATGGGATCAAAAAAGTAAAGATCACAAAGTTGACAAATTGTGGATGGAAATAGCTGTAGAATTGAATGTTACGAGTAAGTAGATCATTTTAATGTGACTATATTTTGTAATAATATGAATAATAGGAAGATCTAGATGGATCATTTCACTAATAAAACGTATCTTAAAAGCGAATTCTCTAATAATATGAAGTTTGTTGCATCCATGGCATCAAACTACTAACTAAATACGTTTTTCTGTTTAAACACGATCAAAATATAGCAAGCGATAAAGGCATAGCATTGCATCGCATAGCATCGCCCAACGCTAAATGGCTTTCTGTGTGAACTCACACTAAGGGTTATATAGTGGGACTTTTCCTGGTTATATTGATGCTTTATAAGTACTGGAAGAATGTTTGTAACTCTTAATCATATTCACCGATTTTTTTTGGGTTTTTCGCCACACCATATCAAAAAACAATCAAACTAGTGTTTATATACCGGATCTTCTATATTACCTGAATAATTAATATCAAACGTTTTGGAAGCGAATCTGCGTCCGAAGTCAGTGGAACCTAAAAAAGGAACAATTAATTCAAAATCAAAAAAATGTTCTTTTTTGCGTGATTTCGCAGTAAAATTGGCTTTTTTGTGTTTATGTCACCAAATGTCACTTTTACTGACATTCAAGTGTATGGTGTTTATTGTTCAACGTTACTTATGTTAAGTATTTATAATTTACTTTTTTGGGCTATGTTCAATTTCTTAATAAAGGTCACCATGTATTAATTAGATTTACAGAGCAAGTTGCTACACATTCATTAGCATTTAACATTATATAATAATATGCACTTTCTTCAAGTTTACGTTTTTTAGAAAATGGCTCTTTTGCTAAGATTTTTTAATTATACCAATTTATTTTATGATCAGGTATTATCAAATGATCTATGATTAGATCTTATTTGGTCTAGTATTTGTTAAATTAGAGCGAAGTGTGTTATTAGTTTTAAAAATGGTCCGTATATTATATGTTTGACGTAAACGTTTCAGTTTATGAGAAATTTCAGGTATATATGGAATGATAAAATTAGTTATAGGTATATTCTGTTCTCGTTGTCTAGTGTTCAGAACTATCAAAATACTTTCCAATAAAATGTATGGGATAATTATTTTTTGACAAAACATCTCTTATGAAATCTTTTTCCGATTCAAAATTATCATTATCACAAATTATTTTACTCTATCATATACACTTTTTACCACACCCTTTTTAATATTCAATGGATGATTGGAATGGGTCCTCCTTTATCTCCACTTTTAGGTAATATTTTCATGAAACATTTTGAAACAATTCATGAAGAAACATACAGGATGACAATTTATAAAGGACCAGCATTTAATTGTGTCCAAACCAATGATAGTATGAAGATTTGGCGAGACACGTCAATATCGAGGGGGACAACTTTTGAGGTATCTGTCGTTTTTCTGGAATCAACCCTCTCACGCCCGGGGTAGCTACCCCTGAAATTTCAAACAGCAACCCCCACTTATTTTGTGATTTTTGAAATCCTCACGTTATTCTCCATAAGCTACATCACTTTTTTTCTCAAAATTGGAGTTCCTTACCTCACAAAAATTTTCAAACGAACAGAATTAATTATTCCTTGAACTGATGATAGTATGAAAATTTGATAAAAGCTTGATACTGCATCAGTTATCAAAGAAGTATTGGTGCATTTTAAAACTTTAATACATTTGTCAGTATACGGAAACTGTTGATTAAAAAAAATAGGGCCCTTTTATCACGTTCAAAAGATGTCAATAAAAAAACTGTTTTCTGAGTTGGTTCTGATAAAAATGGCTAGCACCATTCAAAAGAGGGGCAAAACTTATGAAATCTCACAATCACTGAACCAGAGATATAGAGGTACGAGAATGAGTTTGGACGACTGCGCATCCAAATTTTCTTAGACACTATGGGGGCAGCCATCTTCTAGGCATGTGTTGACAATGTGCTCATATGTCAAAACATTAATGTGAGATTGAAGCATTGGTTAAAATTCCATAGACCTTTGTGTTTTACAAATAAAATGCATAATAACTATTCATTTGTTTTTGTAAATATGTGCATATCAAAGTGAATCTTATGAAAATTGTTAAGTCCGGCAACATTGCCTCGAATTGCTTGGCAATCAATAATTGCGGTTAGGTTGATGTTTTGAATATGGATTTTAGAAATTTCAGGATCTTCTGAAAACTCATGCATTTACTGCCGTATTTTGTCAATTTGTGTGATAAATCGTGAATTAATATTATCAAAACATTATTGGTCGATTAGTTTCATTTGGTTTTTGATAAAAGCGTGTTGTTCCCATTATTCAAATACCCAACAGAAAGCTGAGAAAGCTTCCTTTTCAAGATAAAACTTATTTCAGGTGAAAGTCAACTAATTTCCATAAAGTATACACTTTTTCAGATCTCCCATGATTAGGCTTACTTGATAGGAAGGCGAGAAAACTCGTGTGGTTCAGAAATAAAAACATTTTAAAGAAAAAGGTTTTGTAATCTCAGGAGGAGAAAAATTATATCTTTATGTTATGATAACAAGTATTCATCTTTTCCTAAATCGCTAAATCGTTGGGCTCATAACAACAACTAGGTAGGTATCAAGAATAGGTAGGTACTCACTAATCTGGGAAATCCCATTTGAAAATATTCGGTGCTTTTCTGCTTTCTACCAATTTTGATCAACTTTTGTGTGATTTTTGAAAAATACAAATCTTTCATGATTTCTTCAGAATATTGCCAAGTTCAAAATTTCACAGCCACACTATCCTTTGTTTAATTATTGTGAAATGTCTGATTGGTACAAGCCATTTTTATCAAAAGTTACACAGAAAAAAGTTTTATTTTCAAAATCTTTATAAACGTGATAGAAGGCCTTGAACAATTTTTCAAAAAGTCGCCTGGACCCTTAAACTGACAAATGGATTTAAGTTGTTAAATACATCAATAATGTTTGAAAACTATTGATGTATAATATTTTTATCAGATTCTAGGCTAGCTCTTTTTATCTGTCCATGAGTATCATAGTACCTTATTTTCGATTGAAAAAAAAATAGTTTATTCTAATTTTTCTTTAAACCAGTAAAAATAAGATTCCCAACACTGCAAAAATCGAAGAAATCCGTCATTGCATCGCAAAGTTATAGCATTTCAAACATTTTGCTCCCCCACTTTGATGTTTGTTAGCGAATCAGATGACAACGCGCTTGAGTTCAAAAACTGACAAAAATATCTGGAGATATCATCATTACCATAGTAACAAACCATATTGTATCGCCTGAATTCAATGCACTGAAATGGCATACTCACAACATTTTTGATTTTCCGCATGACTTCATGAATCACCCTGTATATCATGATTTCTTTTTCTACGAAAGATACATTCCATGCATCCAAATCTGGACGAAACTACTATACTACAAATATTCGCAAACCGCATTGAAATATCTCTTTTCTCGTGGAAGATATTGGACTTTGAATTTAACCCAAAAGTGTCCATGTATAAGTTCGAGTGTCCAGCAGTTTAGATACAAACCAATGATTTGGTGGAGATATGTAGATGATATTTTTTCTATACAGGGTGTTTCAGAATAACATGCTAATAATAAAGGGGGTGATTCTTGGGCTCATTTTAAGAAAAAAAATTCATATGAACGTATGTCCTAAACGCCTTAACTTTTGAGATACAGGGTGTCAAAGTTTTAAAAAATAGATACTTTTTTTACAATAACTTTGTCATTACTGTAGATATCTTTATGAAATTTGAGTCATGTATTTTAGGCATTAATACTCATTCTTTGATGCACCAACAATTTAATTATTCTGACCAGTGCCGTCCATGCGGGTTTTGACAACGAGAACAGAATATACCTATAACTAATTTAAGTATTCCATACATACCTGGAATTTCTCATAAACTGAAATGTTTAGGTCAAACATATAATATACGGACGATTTTCAAAACTAATGGCACTTCGCTCTAATTTGACAAATACTAGACCTGATAATATTAATGAGTCCACTAAAAATGTAATCTATAAAATTCCTTGTGAACGTAATGAATTCTATATTGGAGAGACCTCACGACTTTTAAAAAAGATAATTGAGGAAGATAGATCATACATGAAAAAAAGGGAGTTTTATAGATCGGGAATTTGTCAACACGCAATTGATAATAATCATGAAATAA
This sequence comes from Orchestes rusci, assembly GCA_958502075.1. Lineage (NCBI taxonomy): Eukaryota > Metazoa > Arthropoda > Insecta > Coleoptera > Curculionidae > Orchestes > Orchestes rusci. The sequence goes on from OY293303.1 coordinate 20,981,115, forward strand.
ATTGGAATAATTCAAAAATCTTTGCAAAGGAGCCATGGAAATATCATACACTTCAATGTCAGTAAAAGTGACATTTTGTGCCATAAACACAAAAAAGCCAATTTTACTGCAAAATCACAAAAAAACGAACAATATTTTTGAATCAATTATTCCTTTTTTAGGTTCCACTGACGACGGAGGCAGATTCGTTTTCGAAACGTTCAATATTGATAGGTTTTATTGTTTACTAATAGACTTTTTTTCTGGTAATATAGAAGATCTGGTATAAAAACACTAGTTTGATTGTTGTTTGATAGGGTGTGGCGAAATACCCGAAAAAATCTAGTAAATCATGGATGCGCCACATAACTAATCTTCAAAAATAACAAATCTTCTCAACTATATAGCTTAAATAAAAAAAGGCAATATAGATACTATTTCAGCCTCGATTTCAGCTATCAAAAAACAAATTGTGCTACTCGGGACGGAGTAGTTAGTATTGAAAACAATGTCGAGTGGTTATAAATAAATAGTAAAAGTTTGTCAAGTAGTGACAAATAAATATCGTGAATATGAATCAGGACATTTAATGACACCATAGCGAGCAAGACTTTTGGCATATGGATTTAAAAAGTTAACAAATTCCAAATTTGAATATGATTTCAGTATACAAAACTTCGGTTTAAAAAAATCAAACTTTTCATAAAAAAATATTTGTCCAACATTATTCACATTCAAAATGCATGTGAGCCAGAAGAATTTACTCGAGAATTTATGTATATTTGAATGTACACAAAGAGAGATGGATGTTAAAAAATAATTTATCTTTAAGTGTGAACTACGCACATTCATTGATTCTTCTGCTCGAACTGTTGTGAACTAGACTGTGTTATTTATTTTATTCCGTCAAACATTGTTAATTGTATTGTGAAATAGTTATGAACTTATTTTTATTTATTGTACAGGGTGATTCATTTTCAGCGACAGGGTGCCAGTTCTCGTAAACTATTCATCGTAGAGGCTTGCGGCAAAAAATTGTATCACTAAAACGGCCAAGACAAAAACCTGGAAAAGATTTTCAAGTTTCTGAAATGGTCGCTAGGAGGCGTAACAACCAACACCAAGTAGAAAAATATGATTTTTATGGAATTTTGTCTAATGAAAATATATCTATGAGCTCATTTCGGATTTACTGACTATTTACCTACACTTTTTGTCTAAAACGCTTTTTTCTATCTATCATAATGAAGTGGTGGGGGAAGTTCAATTGTTTTAATAAACAAACGGAGATTTCTCCCGTTTCGCTTGACCGATTTTAACGAACTTGGGAATTGATTAGTATGGAGAGGCTTTGGAAGCCATTCAAGATACCTACCCGGTTTTTTATTTCATAGTTTTGAGATGAAGAAACCGAAAATGAGAATAACAAACTAGTCCCTGTAAATGCAAATTAAATTGTCTAGAACATTCAGATTACTCACCTTGTTTTACAACAGGAACCCTTTTGCTTTTTTGTGGGTTTCCAGCAGGGACTGGATCGGGTCCATCTTGTTTCATGTTCTTATTATATTGACTTTGGAAATTCAACACACAGTTATAAGTGCAAAAATTTCTCATCGAAGAGTCGGACATTGCTATATGATACACGGGAACGCAACTTTTCTGGCAGAAATTACACGGATAAGCGGCCCCACTCATTGCATTAAGTGAAACCTGCAGCATATTCAAGCAGTTTATACTGCACATATTCATAACTCCACTTTCCGCGTATTTCTTTATCATGTCAAAATTATACTTTTTTACTTTGCACCAGTTACACGGCACTATTTTTCTGTTAGCGATGATATAGATGTTTTGACAGCTATTGGAACAGAAGCTGAACATAGAATTATCATAGTACATTGAATTCATTCTTAGTACTGCGTCTAGAGTGAATCTTTTACACATGGCACATTTACTAGATTGTACTTGGTTAACATAGCAAAATGCTACATAGCAAGGTTCTCCGCAGAAGTACTGCATTGTATTCTCATGCTCAAACTCGATTAAAATATTCTGAGTTTTACAAACGTTACAGCTGGTACCTGGAGGCACCTTGGGAGGACTATCATTTGTCATGATATCATATTTATCAAGACAACTTTTGGAACAAAAATCTTTGAACTGGCCCTTTTCACCCACCGCAGCCAGAAATCCTTTGGGTCCTTTGGACATATCTTGTTGGCAGTACGAGCACACTTTTAGTTCTTTTTTATAATCTTCAAGACAAGTGCTACTGCAAAACTGGCGGATATCATTTCCAAATCTGACGCAGTATTTTCCCATAGCTACATTTTGGACGATGATTGAACAGCATACACATTTGGAGCCCACATTTTTTTGAAATTTTGCCAGACAAGTTTCATCACAGAAATCCATTATCTCCCAAACAAGGTTGTGTTCGGGGTCGTTGGTTATCTGTTTACACGTTGCACATTTTCTTGTTGGAACAAAATGACTTTCTTCGTTAATTGATGTGGATTGTTGTTCGTCTTCACCAAACTTTCGTACTCTGATGGTACTTTGTAAAGGTTCATCCGAGACTACTTTGACGTTCCCCGTTTTGGCTATAAAAGCTGAAAGGCACTCGACGTCACATAAGTAGATATTACTGGCGGCGTTAGAGTAATATTTTACTGTTTTTATCTGTGGAATAAAGTTAACTTGAATGAACATATATAAACTCAATAGTTGACTGACCTCATTGCACTGTGAACACTCTTGCTGTGTTGTTTCTTCATATTTATAAACTTTGACTTCCTTTTGGGCAGTTTCTTCAACTACGCTAACTTCATCTGAAGTTAAGCTTTTGTGAGACAGAGGCTTCAAAGTGGGAAGTGATGACGCTGCCTCTTTTTCTGCCTGTGAGAGAACAAGTGATCATTACTTTAAAATCGCGAGTAATCATCATTACATACATCGGTTATTTCCCTTTGTGCATCGGGAATTATAGTTAAGGCTTCTTCTGACCCCTCGATATTGTCAAGAGAATCTAAATCATCTGTGACAGTTGGTGATCCTTCTACTGACGCTATAGGATCCAATTCTAGGCAATAAAGATGGTTGTTATATTCGATACTATGAGATTATAATTAATATGAAATATGATTAGACGAAAGTGTTCTAGTTATTTGCGAAGGTTGAAATTGAATGAAAAAAAAAATAGAAATAATCAAGAATACGGCATATTTATGAGGTGAAGTAATTAATCATTTCTTGAAAAAAAAACAACCCTCTTTACCTTGGAAACGGAACAATTTCGTCGAGTCCATGCTATCAGGAACTTTTTCTTTATATTATGCAGATCGGTAACTCTTTTAGGTTTTTCGACACCTTGCAACGCCTTGCAATGCAAAATAAACACACCGGCGAGCTATCATGCGGGTTTCTTGTACCAAAGATATATTTTTAAAATATTGTCTGACTCCTGAACTGACAAGTATAAATGGTGTTTAAGAATATAATGTCGATCTTTGATGCGGATCCCTGGCTGATTGTAAGAAGAAAAGTTTGTATCGATATCCCAGTTATACCAGAGTAAGTGTCAATTTGCTTACTTTAAAAAGAATACCCTATACAGCGTGTCCTAATACTGGTACGGGGCTGTGTCTCTACACTGATAAGACCTAGATGTCTGAGAACAAACATCTATGAGTGAAGTTGGCAGAAGAAATGATTGGAAATTATTTTGAAGTTCGTAATTCGACCGCTAGGGGGCATAACTGCTACGAAGAAACATGAAATTCACGCTGTCTCGGAGAAATACACCATGAGCTATCACTTTCAAAACGCCAGTTTATAGCTTGGGTGAATCCGGATCATTTTGCTTCATAACATTGTTTCGTGTCCGGCATAATAAGGGGGGGGAAAGCCAATGCATCTTTCAATATTTTAATTCCAATAATACCTCCTGAACCGTTCAACCCCTGGTTCAACCGATTTGAATATTTTTGACTTCTTTAAAGGAGTATTGTATGGACTTTCAACAGAAATTTTTGGTTGAACCTTTTGGTTCAAGATAAATACGATAGAGGGCGTTATTTGCAGCGATTATACATTTTTGCTATTTCTGGAAAAAAAAGCTAGATGAAACGGCACTACCTATTTTCTTGACGGGCCCTTAACCACCATAAAACTAGCGAATTTTTTTTGAAAACCGCATCGCTATAGCTTCACAATGATAATGATGACAGTTATATTATTAAAAAAAAACATCCATGCATCTTAATGAGCATAGAGAATAATCACAATGCAAAACAAAAATCAAAAAATAAGAATTTTTCCTGATGTGCCAGAATCTTGAACATATTTAGCTTGGTTGTCTCAATAGATGTTGGTATACTAGCTTAGTTTACACCAATAACTCGTTTAGTTCGGTCCGATAGGACCAAGTGGGTGGGGATAGTACGGTAGGACCAATGATTGCTTTTCGCCCGTTTACACCGTCTTGCAACGCGTGAACTAAATCTGTACGCCCGCAATTCGTCAAATGTCAAAAACAAGTAGAAATTATTCATCAACACAATTCGTAACCAAAAAAAACATGAGTAAGTACGCTCAGATTGCCTTAGAAACTCAGAACCAACACAATTCACAATAATAACAATCAACATAACCTCATAATTTTGATCCAGATCGAACCAAATTTAGTTCGGTACACTTGCTGGCGAGTACCGAACCAAGAGCGGTCCAGCTTAGTCCGCAACTGTTTACACCATTCGAACCAAATATTTGGTTCGGATATAGTCCGAATTTGGTACTTGGTCCGCGGACCAAGTTGTCGGTATAAACTAGGCTACTGTCGATTTTTCAAATTTTTCTTATATCTATTTTTTATTTACAGATCGATCTTGTTGCTGGTGAGACACCCTCTATATTATCATTTTGATGATCATTGTAATAGTTTGTCCATTTGTATTATCGCTAATGTATTTTTTAACTCTTGCATTTCTTTTTTTTACTTTGTTGACGTCATCGTTATAAATACCTGGTATTTGAGCAATGGAGCTCTTTGATTTAATTTGATTTACTTAATCAATCCTGAATTCCATTAAACAATGCAAATAATAAAGGGCGTCCCGAAATAAGGTTGAAATGTTTGAAAATATTAGTTTGCCATATGAAAATGTTTGTGAAAACGCTTTGTTTTCGAGATACAGGGTATCGAAGTTCAATTTCTATTATTTTTTTATCCAAATAAATCCCATAATAATTCTGATAATTTGACAAAAATCCGTATCCAGGATGTTTTCGATACAAGAAATTCAAATTTGATATTATTATGACTCTATTTTGTGCATGGCGAAATCTACAAGTATTTTTGCTGTTTCCAATATGTGGGCATAATTTTGTTGCCAAGGCCTGTATCTTTGTTCTTGGTAAAAATAATGATTATAACATCATTTTCAAATAAAAACGATACTCTCGTTGGAAGTTGCTGGGACCAACCGTTTTCGAGATATTTGCACTTGAACTGATCAATGCAATGCAATTGTTTCAAGGTTTCCTACTAAAAAAGGAATATTTGATTTCCATTTTTTTTGTTTTTTTTTTATTATACCTATTTTTTTTGTAAAAAAAAACATCGAACATTGAAACTACAGTCAAAATAACCAAGATAACGCCTTTTTCAACGCCACCCATATCTATTTTCAAAAATTGGCATTGCATACATTAATTTAAGTAAAAATTTCATTAAAACGATTGCTCGTAGCAACTTCCAAAAAGAATATTCAAGAGAATATCGTTTTTATTTAAATTTGATGTTATAATCATTTTTTTACTCGAAAAAGATACAGGGTGCGGCAAAAAAGTTAGGACTATTTGAAACAGTGAAAATACTCGTAGATGGCGCCACGTACAAAATAGAGTCAAAATAATATCAAAATTGGATCTCCTATGTCAAAAACAACCTGGGTATCGATTTATGTTAAATTATCAGAATAATTATGAGATTTATTTAAATAAATGAAAAATAGAAATCAAACTTTGACACCCTGTAACTAACATTTTTTTTTCAGTGTAGAAAATACTGATCAAATATTTCAACCTAATTACGGACACACTGTATAACGTGACAAATAACTTCAACCTAAGTACTACTAATAGACTAATTCTATCATTAAAACGTTTACTTGATGGATTCATCATTTTTTTTTTTTGTTTTATTGTTTTTCCATGAAAATTACTTTCATAATCCATATGTATTTGAAATCAGGTAAAAAACAATCGACCAACACTATTAGCTACCGGGTATTCTATTGAAAAAGACAACTTTTCACACTTTGACACAGACAATTTGGACTTTCATCATTTTTGATTGCAGATTTAGAAACAATACTTTGATCGTTGGTGTTCTAAACTTCTTTGTGGGATGAATATTGACAAATATCCGATCAAATATCCATCCAGTTATAAGGATGAGACATCCCCCATACCATTGACCATTGGAGGTTTTTCCTTGGTGCTTAGTGACAGGGTGTATTTTAAGTTGTGGTTTTTCTTTAAACATGAGAAACGACTGATAAAGCAGAATTCTCGACAAAATTTCTCGAATAACATTTTCTCGAACACTAAAAAAGAAGATGTGGCTAAATAAAGTCCATGTGCAAAAACTGTATTCAGTACGAAAAGAAGCTGAATCTCTACAAAAGAGTGTAGTAAATCTCAAAGATAATGGAAATGTGAAATCATCATTCAAATGTGAGGCATAAAGAGAAAAAAAAAGAAAACAAAATTTTATTTGAGAAATTTGTTTCTTTTATAAAGTGCTGTCTCGAGTCCTGTCTCATGATACAAGGATAATCCCCACTTAAAATACACCCTGTATAACTTTTTTTGACTCATAAACTTTTCTCAAACTATTTTTGTACACTAAAATTTGATGAATGATGACTAAACTTAAATTTCAAGTTTTGAATAAGAAAGTGATATCAAACGACTTGTTTCGGTCACATTTGGTTTGAAAGTAGCGATCAAGAGTGAATCTTGAGTAAAAGTGATGTTTCTGTAGTTTTTTCGGTGGACAGTTTCTCGTATTTTTGACAGAAGCACATTTTCTGAAGAGTGACGTATCATCGAATTCTTGACATTTTTATTTTTCCCTCTTGATAAGTGTTGAAAAGCAGAAGAATCATTGATTGAAATGAAAAAGCTGTTCAAATAGCCAACTAGATATTGTAGACTTAATTTCCCTCTTTCGAGAAAACTAGTTTTGGCAATAGTATATTGTACAACAAGCTGATCATTTCATGCGAGTTTCACATTCTTCTTTTTTCTACGATTGTTAATCAATATCAGCCCATTTGATCGTCCATACTTGTTTTATAGTCATTGCCACATTGTGTTGACAACCTAACCTCACTTTAAGTAAACTAGTTCTCAAGAAGTGCCGTCCAAATGAAATTGAATATTTCAAAGTTCGCTTCAATTATTGAATAATGATAGAAAAAGTATAGTATTCTACTCGCGGAAAATGGACATTACTCACTCAGATGATTACGCTATCGTGAGTAATATTCACCATTTCCCGCTCGTTGAATAATATACTATTTTTTTTAAACCTGTTAGAAGTTGTTTAGTAGTCGTTGAGCTATTCCCGATTGTAAAACGTCGTTTCGCTAATAGAGAATTAAGATCAATATTTCGTCGTGGTTTCCTTCCAAAGTTAAACAATTAGTTTGACATTCTATGTAGGTATACAGGGTGTTGCAGAAGTATTGAGAGATATTTGAAGGACAGTTAGTTGAATGTTCAATAAAATATTTTCGTAAGACGTACGACCCTTCTTTTCGGAATTATTCGTTATTTGAAGTTACACTCTGAAGAAGGTTTGTCCGTGATAGTTCCGAAACTGTAAAATCACTTCAAAATGACACTAGGACAGTGTACGCAGTACCTAAGGACTGTTAATTTCAGACTATAGCAGTATTTGAATCTTATCTTGGAAGCCTGGTAAGGACCACCCCTACCTTAAAATTCCCCCGTACTTCGAAGATGAGATCCATTTGAATCAACTGATTTTTTTTCTATTTAGATCGTGATTCAAATCAAATTATTCAGGATATCCAGAAAATACGTGTACAAGTATTTGGTGGCAGAATCCTATCGTCAAAATAGGTCGATTTAAGCCAACTCACCTATATCCAAAATTGCTTCATTTAGTCTACAGAGAGCAAGGCTAAGAGCGTCAAATTCAAAAAAATGTTGGTTTTTTCTAATTTTTCAAAAACGTGCAAATTGATTTTCATAATTTTCCGAGTAATTTATGGTAGTCGGTCTTGGACCATGGAATTTCATTTTTCGCTGGCGTGACGACCGGCTGTAATTAACCGAAAGTGTTATAAAAATGACGTCATAATATGTACTTAGGTAGATATCTTGAGTTATATCTTTTGATTTTGCATGACTTTTTATTCGACATACCTAATAAAGTAGTGTAGAGGAAAGCTTTTCCTTCTCTCAAAAAATTTTGCCGGGATATGTGGTTATGCTAGAATAAACTGATTTATAATAAGATATCCGTCCGTATATTTTTTCCTGGCATAACCAGATATCCCAGCAGAATTTTTCAAGAGAAGAAAAGACTCTCTCACATGCTCTTGGATAAAAATTGAGAAACATAATGAAAATAAGTGATTCTAGAGTTCATCATTGCCATATTCAAGAAAAAAATCAGTAAGTACTTATCTTGATGAAAATGAAAAAAACCTACGGTTCAACCGAAAAAATCAGTATGTTGTTTTTTTCACAGGACAGATATTGATCATGTCTTTTTAATGAAACAACACTAAAGCGGTTCAAAATTTCGACTTCAAACACAAGAAAGTGGGAAAATTGATAAAAATACTCAACCCCAAATAAAAACATCAAGTTAAACAAATTTGCCGGAGAAAACGCTTCGAACATGAGAAACAAAGGAGTCAAGTCAGTTGAAACACCCGAATCACAATTTTTTCCCGTTAATCACCATAAGAATTGAGTATGACAGTATTGTAGTCAAATTGGTGGATTAAAAACGTGCTAAGAGGTGGCTAAGGACTAAATACTTTTTTATGATCACTTTGGCTTCAGAAGGGTACCATGGAAAACTAGATTAGCTGTGTCTTTTTCAAAATTATTGGTAGATTTTACGAAAGTCGAACATATTGATTATTCTATTATAAAATGTGATCTACCTTTACCACTAGTGGATCCTTTCTCTGATTCCTTATCTCCTTCCAAGGTATCCAAGTTCACCGGTGTGAACTCTATACTTTTCTCACTTGTTTCAATACATTCAACAGTATCTACACTAGTGGTTTGTACTTCAAAATCACTCGCAGCTTCATGATCAACTTCCTCCTCAACTTCTTTAGTATCAGAGTCGATTTTTTCTTGGGCAGACTCAGATGAGTTCTCGTCCTCTGTGGAAGTAAGAACGTAGTCTGTAGCTGAAGGATCGCTAATATCTTTTTGAAAGTCTGTCTTCATTATAGCATTTTCAGATTCTGCGTTCAAGGTTGAAGATTCTTCTGGATGCTGACCTGAGTCGATTGCCACGTCAGATGTAGTACAAAAATCAACATAATTTTCCTGGCTTCCTTCTTTTTCAATTGTTGAAGTTTCTTCAACAATTTCCATTGATGTATCATCGGATTTACTTTTTGGCTCTTCAAATTCTTCAGCAGCTAGCTTAGATTGATCATTATCCAGAGCTATGTCGGATGGAGTAGGAATATCGGAGGAGCTATCTGTTGAATTTGTACATTTTTCACTCGCTTTTTCACTTGATTCTTCAATGCATGTTTGAAGATCTGAAACGCCTCTATCGTTGGGTAATGGTTTTTTTGAATTTGGGCTATAATCCTGCAAATCATCCGGGCCGTCACTAACAAAAACAGGACTAGTCGACCTGGAACAACGTTTCCTATCTTGTTCCAATCTAGTTTCATTTGAGGTACATTCAGAAAAAATAGCTTCAGATTCCAAATTATCTCCTGCTAGTGCTTGATCTATTTCGTCTTCTACCGAATTATTTTCTATTGCGGATAAGACATTCTCTTCACGCTCAGCAGATTTTGTTGTTGACAAGTCATCACTGTCAGATTTACTCTTTAATGTACTCACTACTTGATCGCTCTGGGAAAAGTTTTCTGGTGTCTGAGAGCTATCCTGTGGCGGATCAATTGTTCCGGGCTCATTTGATGTTATTTTATCTTCACTTGTCATACATATGTTGTCCATGGAATTAATTTGTTGACTAGATGAACCTATAACTGGATATTGACTTTCATCATCGAAGCCCAATGTACTAGTTTTCAATGTTTCGCCGTTTGGATTTGAGTCCTTATTAGTTTCACTAGTGGTTTGAGACATGCTGAACTCATCTACCATGGAATCTAGTCGATCAGTCACAGCTGCAGCTTCGGAGCTTGTGATATCTTCAGAATTTTCATCTAGTCTATACAGTGCTTTTTTACCTTGCCATGCCTCCCGACTGGAATTATCCATTAAAGAAGGACCGGATTGAGTTTCCATGAGTTCATGATCACGTTCTAGATTTTCATTATTTTGGTTTTCAAATACGGTAATGTTTGATTCTAGACTGTGTCGTAGAGGCATTCTGTTTGCAGATGAATATGGTTCAGGATCCCCATTTAGTTGATGGACATCATTATGGTCTATGGAATTATTCATCTCAACTACAGACTCGGATGGATTGTCGTCAACGTCTTGATCCATAGTGCCTGTTTCAGTAACAATCAAACAAACCTATTCGGACATAACGGATACAATTTTGAAGAAGTTGTCCAATAATCCATACATATATTATGTGTACACTATTAACAACACTCGTATATTGCAAAAACGTGACAAAATTCAACTTAAGACCAACGAAACTTTTTGCTTGTTGTTGAAATTCTCCCGGCTTTTTCGGTGATTAATTCAAGATCTCACGATCAACTCGCGGCGCTATTCGATGATCATGCACTGCACTATTTATTCACACCTTAATATAAAGTTGGTGAATTTATGAAGATTATTTCGGCGGAATTAACTTCCTTCTAGTTAATATCATCATACATCAAAATACAAAAACTTGGCGTTTGATACCAAGCCAACTTAATGGTGGAAAGTCACTACTAACAATCCGCTGCCAACCTAAAATCAAGCGTCATCAATTTGTCATTTGTCACGCTTCGGAAGGCGGATGGCTGAGTCTTTATCACGTGATAGATCGCACGACCGTAGCCTTATGATCACGTTACCACCTTGTAATAAGACAACGGGACGGTATTATTTTTATTTGCTAGATCTATCTTCGTCGTTTATCTTACAAATCGACACTTATGAATGATTATGGAAAGTGCAATCAAAGATATGTGAACTAGAGTTATCATCAAAGAACGTAAAAAAAACATCAAATAACAAACTACGTACATCGTAGATAACGCTGACTCGAGAGATAATTTTAAATAGCCCTCGTATTACTTAAAATCGAAAATATATATCTACATTCAAGGTAACTTGCCAAGCTATGTTTAATAAGAGAAAAATACATTTTACACAAACTCTTCTAAAGGGATTATTATGTGAATAGTGGCTCTTTTCATCTTTGAAATTCAGAATTCAGGGTGGAGGACCGATGTGAGCAAAACCTGAAATACCTAGCACACTAGCACATCCTTATCCATTCGTAATCACGAGTCACATATGAATCGTAATCGTGTTGCGCGCAGCTTGCATTATAGAGGCGGAAAATTTAAAAGCATTGCGAAAAACGATGTAGAGATTATTTTATAGTGTCTTGAGTTTAACAAAAATATGAATCATGAATCCCTAATTTTTGACATGATATGAAGTCAGCTAGCCATCGTTAACCCTAACTACAAGATATAATAAAATAAATATGTACAGGGTCATTCCGTATATACAGGGTTATTCACGTTATTCGACACGAAACATTATGGCCGAAGTATATATATGATTTTGAAAAAGTTTTTTTTTCTGGATGGATAGGGACCCTTTAAGGCTACATTTTAAAAATATTTTCACGTTATACAGGGTGTCCCCAGAACACGAAACGCATCAAAGTTGTATTTTTTTAAATCCATCCAGAAAAAGAAACTTTTTCAAAATCATATACTTCGGCCATGATGTTTCGTGTCGAATAACGTGTATAACCCTGAATATTGACCCATATATGCTAGCGACGTCATCACTGAAGATATGAAATTTTTTTAAATATGAAAGTTTTAGATATTCATCTGAACTTTTCAAAAATTCTATTAAAAAAAACAAAAGACTACCTATCGGTAGGTCAATATTTTTCCAAAAGTAGCATTTTGTTCAATATATTACCCTGTATATTATCATATATTATGAAAGAGCTTATTTTCCTGATTTCAAAAATATATGGTTTGATACCTTTTTGATGAGTCGTTCAGTAGATATTTTAGTTTGCATATGTGTAAAAATAAGTACATATTTAAATTCCGGTTGCCATGGATGAAGTTGCACAGATTTATTAACTTGTGAATATTTGGAGTAATATCTAGAAAATAAAGGTATTTGACCTCCATTTCTGTTGATTCAATCTATATAATCACGATTCTATCATTTTTTCCATAGCAACAGGCATGTGCATGAATTTTAATATTTAAACATATTTAAACTTGAATATCTCCCGAGATATCTCCTGAACGACTCATCAGAAAGGTATCAAACTATATATTTTTGACATCAGGAAAATAAGCTCTTTCATAATATATGATAATATACAGGGTGTTCCGTTGAAAAAATACTACTTTTGGAAAAATATTAACATTCCGATAGTCTTTTGTTTTTTTAATAGGATTTTTGAAAAGTTCAGATGAATATTTAAAACTTTCATATTTACAAAATTTTCATATCACCATAGATAACGCCGCTAGCATATGGGTCAAAATATACGGAATGACCCTGTACGTATCCTTAAGTGAAGCTCACATTACATTGAAAATTTATTTTTGACGCCGACGCCGATGGTTCGAATTTTCTCCTGTCAGTTCAAACTTTGAACGAAATGAGCTTCTTTTTGAAACGATATCTTTGCATATTTTATTTTGAAAGAAAAGGAAGATTAATTTATAATTTTTTTCTTCGTCTTAGGTTTTCAAAAGATATCTTTTCTATTGCCCTTTTTCATCAAATGTAAATTTTCTACCTCTTTTTCCGCCTTTTTGACGTCTTTCGCCATAATTTTTTGTTAGTGTTCGGTACCTCTGGTTAGTTTGGGTTAGTTTGACATGTGTTACGTCGATTTTTGAATGCATTTCTTATTCAATTGGTTTTTTTTTAGTACTTCATATTTTTCAAAAAGTTTATATACTTCTGATGATAACATAGGAGAAACGTTTATGTTTGTATTCAATAGGTAAAGGTATATTTTCAACTCATTCGGAGATATACATAGTGATTCACGAAGGTGCGGTCTGTTACAAAAGTATTTCAAGAACGGCTTTTCCAAATCTTGAATCTTGATATGAGTCGATTTGCACGGGCAATATGCATCTTTCAAAAATATTTTGATGATTGTAGCGTTGCCAGATACACTAGTTTTTCCTAGTATGAATGTTTTGTGTCAAATAGGTCACTCTGGTATATTATTTGATTTCTGAATTCTGTATAAAATTCCGAATAACTTTCATAGAACATGTTATACACGGTGTCGCAGATAAGATGAATACACACCCCTGTATTTTCCTTTTATTTGAAGAAGTCGGGGCTCTAAATTTTGTACAGTCATACTGTCTGATAAGCTTCACTATTTATGATACCTATTTAACTAAAATTTGATGTCGAAACCCCGCCTACTACATCTTCGCAAAGAGGGCGAATTCTCGATATTTTGCTTCGCCTCAGAGATGTCAAAAAAAGTTGTTCTCAATTATATTCTTATAGGTACGGGATACCGAGTTTCAAAAGAAAATTCTGATTTTTATTTTTATATCTTCCTTTTAGAGTAAGTGCCCTCTATGATTGAACATTCACGTTAAATTAACGTAAACATTACTATGGTTTAACAATACAAATGTTCCATTTGCTAACAGCATAACCATTAGTGAAATGGACATGTTATAAGTTAAACGTTCAATCATATAGCCCCCTAAATCAATCACCTTATAAAAAAAATTGTTGTTGAGACGCCATGACATTGGAAAAGAGTCAAATTTTCTGTTTTCACGAGAATTTTTATGGATATATTGTGTCAAACTGAAAAATGAATTCGTAAATAAATAGAAATATCGAAAAAAACATGGATTTTTTCATGAAACTTGAAATCCAGATGAAGAATACGATCCAGAACAACTTTTTCCAGTAATTTTTTTCGATATCTCTGATGCGAAGCAAAATATCGAGAATTGGACCTCTGGCGCGAAGACGTATAGTAGGCGGGCTCAAAGGTTCAAACTTCAGTAAGATATCATGAAAAGTGTGGCTTCTCAGTCTGTATGTCTGTACAAAATCTCGAACCCCGATTTCTTCAAATAATAATAATAATAAATAATCTTCATTGTCTAACAGTTTTCCATTAATAAGATAATCAATACAGAGGTGTATTCATCTTATCTGCAACACACTGTAAGCTCCATTATGATAGTTTTTTGAACATTTGTCATTTTATTTCAAAAATGACAAATGCCATTGATTTTTGAAATAAGAAAGTAAGTATTTGAAACTCATCAGAAATTTTTTTTTTCCAAAATACCCAAAAATATACTGAATAAATGAAAAAGAAAACGCAAATTTCACTGTATGATCGAAAATGGGGCGGCGCTATACAGGGTGTTTCATTAATATTGCGAAAAAATTCAGTATGAGTTTTCCTGTCTAAAAATAAGAAGAAAACTTCCTATCAACACGTATCCGGAAATGCTTCATTACAGAGCTACAGGGTGTTGAAGTTTTATTTTTATTTTTGTGTTTTCTTGATCACATTTGAAGCAATGTCGATATTTTGTTAAAAATTGGTGTGTAGGGGTTTTTTGTCGTGCGAAATTCGAATTTGATCTTAGTAGGGCTCTAACTTGTAGAGGGCGCTACCTACAACTGTTTTTCCAATTACTAACAGCCATAACTTTTTTGCTCGTACCTCTATGACATTTTTAAGCAACAGAACAGATTTATTTGTATTTTCTACGCAGAAAAAGTGAACTTGTTAAAGTCGCTACAGGCAACCATTCTCGAGATATTCGAATTTGAATTAATAAATACATCTGATTTTGAAATAATGGCGGAGGTAAAGTTATAAAATATTTCGTATGATTGCTACATATTTTTAGTAACAAGATAAAGTTCATCTAATGAGTGATGTAAACAACAATTTTTATTGAAAAATTATAAAAAAATGTTGATAATGGAAAAATAAAAAAATTCAACACCCTGTATAGGTTCGCAACGAAGCATTTCAAGACACATGTTTATAGGAAGTTTTCATCTTATTTTCAACAAGGGAGCCTCATCCTAATATTTTTTTCAAAAAAATGCAGGTCCTTGTTTGACCATAATCCCAGAATCACATGTATTTTTTATTTCAAATCCAAATATCTCGAGAATGGTTGCACTCAGCGACTTTTAACAAGTATACTTTTTGTGCGTAAAAATGATGAAGAAATCCTATTTTGAAAATATAATACAGGCACGTCCAAAAAAGTTACGACTGTTAATAATAGGAAAATAAGTGTTGGTAGCGTCATCTACAAGTTAGAGTCATACCAAGATCAAATTCAAATTTCGCATGAAACCCCCAAACACAATTTTTCATCGAGAGATCGACATAAGTGCAAAAACTATTTGGAAAAAACAAAAATAAAAATAAAACTTCAACACCCTGTAGCTTTGTAATTAAGCATTTCCGGACACATGTTTATAGGAAGTTTTCTGTATAATACCCCCTCGAGTGAGAGAGTTATTATAGACAATAAGCTAGACGGAGAGAGATAATGTATTCTGTGACGTAGTGGAGATTGATTGGCGCACTTTAATCGGTGATTACTACATTAATATAGGTCGCAGGTTGATTTTTTAAACATCAATGGCATCAGTACTTACTAATCCTTATATTTTTCATATTTTCAAAAAATGTGCAAATTGTCCATTACCTAATCATCTCCTCAAATTAATTTAGAACAAATTAAAAAAGGTTATTTCCGGATGTCCGGATGTCTCCTTTCGGAAAGTCTCGGAGAGGCTTTACATTATTGAGTAAATATTGAGATTCAAATTGCGCAACCAAACCTACACTGTATCTGTTATGGTCGAATTTGCTACTCCTTGCAAGAACATTTATTAATAATGAGTAAAACTGGTTTGAATGTTTGTTGAAAATTGTTGGTTTATAATATGGGGCGGTGTAAAAAAAACAATAAGTAAATGCGTTTACTTGAATTTATTGAAATAAACTTATGCGCTTTATAAGCAATTGACAAAGATATAGTATCAAATAGGTAGTAAAAGCATTTATTTTATTTTTCTTTATATTCACGCTACCCATGATGTTTATTATAAGTAATAAGTATTTAGGTACTTCACAATACATTTTCTGCAATGGCTGTAATTGAACTTATACATACATGTGTATACATTTTTCAAAAATCCCCAATAATAAGTTCGTTTTACAATGAACATAATGATATAATGAATATAATGTATTGAATACAATATATTATGCATCAAAATAATTATTGAAGAACGTTTATAGTCCCTTTTTAGGGTTTTTGGACATCGTTGACATTATTGCAAAGAAAGCAATGGTATTAATGTAGAAGATTATTGTAGAATCACCGCAAATGGAAGTCACACGACAGTAAACAACCCTGGCATATAATCTTTCACGAGTGTTCTCGATTTCGCTGACTAATCCCGAAATATTATCTGGCTCGAATGTATCGATAATATGTTGTTTCGAGCAAACTTACTTCAAATACTGACCTACTGCAGTGATTTTGAGTTGGATCATCATGATGACTTTTCGGCCCGGATCCTAAGTCTTCTGATTATTGTCAGGTCTGTCCATCACCAAGATGTTCGAGTTTCAAGTTATCCTCGGTCATTATGACTCAACGTCGGAATTCTTGCCACATTAACAACGAGATTCAAAAACATTATTGTGTATTTCTCTTTTGTTTAATTTACGGTGGAAAAAAACAAAGTAAACGCCAAAATCAGAAGTCAAAAAAGGCAATAAAATATGAATTTGTAAACTCCGAATACTTGCTATTTCAAAATACGTGGAATATATTATAGGACAGCTACAAAATAAAACAAATTAGTCATCGCTCACTAGAACAATGACTCCCTGTTTTATTTGGTTTTTAAAACTACGTACAATTGATCTCAGTGTATGTAGATGATAGTATCAAAAATGTGGATCAAAATTTTGCTCCCTACCTGTATATAAATCTTTTACCACTTGCTTCACCTATACTCCAAAAGGAATCAATGTAAACGCGACTATTGATACGTTTTGAGGACTATTCCAATCCAAGTCACATTTATAATCTATCAGGCTATAATAAGCATCTGCGCAGTTCCCGCTCCAACCTCCGAACGCGTTGAACCCAAACTTTGCGAAGTGAACGCAGTTGATAGAATATCACGAACTGCGCATGCAAATCAGTTCTGAATTGGTTCGGAAATGGTTTGAAGCCAACCCGCGAACAAGGCTATATAGTATGAGAGCTCGCGGACATTTTTGAGTAGGTATTTGAGGCACTATGAAAACTTGTGGAATACTTCTATGATATCTGAATAGGTACAAAAACGTAGACCTGGCTGGAGGGTTCGGGGGCAAAACGAAGAAAAAAATGCGCCTCAAAAAAGGTCCTTGAGGCATCTTGAAATTTGTATAGGATCAAAATGTAATATTTGGAGAGTGAGAAAATAAGTTTGCTGATTTAGCCGGGCCTAAACCTTTGCCAGGCGTTTCCAAAGTTATACAGAGGAACTAACGTGGGTGGTCGGTTACAATTAAGTATTTCAAGAACGGTTTTTTCAAATGTTTTGAATTTTGATATAAGTCGATATGAAAGTGAAATGCAACTTTTAAAATTATTTAGTCATCAAAATAATTTTGGGACAAAAAGTTCATGAACATGGGTCCGCAAGAGCCTGGATTTTAAGATACAGGGTGTTGAAATAAAAAAAAATATATATCATTACTTTGATACTATTCTAGATACATTTTTGAAATTTGGTACACGTCTTCTATGCATCAATATGCATGGGAATGTTGGAGAGGGCGCCACTGATTTAAAAATATTGGAAGACACAGCAGGGTGTCAATGCCTCGGTCAATGCAATTAAGTAGATTTTTTTTTTTGAGCGAAAACCATGCACCGGACGAAAAAAAAATAAAGAGAACAAATTGGCTCAGAAATAAATAGAGATTTCAAAAATAGTTTTTATTTTGAAAGGAAGCAGTAACGTACAAGTTTTTTCCTCAAAAATATTGAGTGCAAAACCCGTACGGACGCCACTGGTCAAAATAATAAAATTGTTCGTACATCACAAAATGCATATTGATGCATGGAAGACGTGTACCAAATTTCATAAAGATATCTGGAATAGTCTCAAAGTTATTATGAAAAAATCATTTAGTTTTTAAAATTTCAGCATCCTGTATCTTGAAAATTAGGCTCTTGCGGACCTATGTCCATATGAACTTTTTGCCTTTAAATCATTCAAGGATTATCACCCTTAAGTATCGGCATTCAATTAATAAACACCCTGTATATTTGAACTAGAAGGACCAATTATTTTAGGCTAATTATTTAAACTTAATACTGCAGTCTACTCAGTAACGTTAGCCAATGAGAGTACCACTAAATGCCGAACAGAAATAATCTCTGCTCACCTCGGGACTCGAACCTCTTTCAACACGTTTATTAATTCATATTAATACATTAGGTAATGCTACAATACAAGTGACTACAGGGTTGTTACACTATGGTGCAAATTTAAAATATTTACACTATGTAAACGCACAACACCACGGCGAAGACAGCCTCTCGTCGTTAGTCGCAAACCAGCGAGAACTGGGGGTTGGTGGTAGCCCCTTTGCCTTGTTCACCCTTCCTGTAACAATAAGCAACGCACCTCTCCTATGCAAGTGGCATCTATATAGGTGCTTTGATGAGTGGGGTTTGGTCGCCGAAGTGACTGAAATTTTCCGTTAGTATCAGCCTGCAAGGAAAAGCTACTGAAAAAACCTTGCTCCGTGGGAATCGAACCCGATCACCGCGAACTACCTCTACGGTGACTTTTGTCGAATGGCGCCTAAGACCACTCAGCCACCAAGTCGCTTTCTTAAGCGTTAAGCGTCCCTTAAATAGGTTGGTGCAATCGGCCATAAGGATTAGAATTATGGATATTTTTGATGAGCAAAATCACGTGGCTATTTGGAAACACAGATCGTCACGTGATACTGGTATAAAAAAAAACGAACGATCGTCTTGGTTTTCAGGAAATAACATATTTACTCATATGAAGTCTGTCACTTGTCACTCTGTCACTGCATGGTTTTGAAAATATTTGGTTTTTTAGGTGATACATTTCAATTTTAACTATTTCAGTCATGATGTGTTGCAACTTTTAAAAATATTTTGATGACTAAATATTTTTGAAAGTTGCATTTCACTTTCATATCGACTTATATCAAAATTCAAAACATTTGAAAAAACCGCGGCGTTGCCAGATACACTAAACACTAACTTATCTTTTGCACACCCTAAATACCTATTATTCGATTTCTGAACTCTTTATTGGCGATTCAAACAGCTCAAGCAGCGCCACAGCGGAACGCGCGAGAACTTTCGAGAGCGTGACAACTGCATTTTATTCATAGCCCGTATTAGGTTTTCGCGCGTGAATTTATATTTGTTGTTGGTATCAGTCGAGTGTTTCGTATCGGCAGAGTTTTGTCAATTGAGAAATAGCGCCTCTAATGAACTGGAACATTTATTGGACGCTCTGAATGGATTTGACCGGCCTCTTCGTGAAGGAAGATTAGCTGTGGAAAATTTAGTGTGTGTCGGGATTCGATCAAGTTTTTTTACGACGTGAGTTCTTTGAAAAATTATGCAGATGATTGTCCTCTCATTGCAGTGAGGTACGCGACAACTATGCCTATTACGAAGTTTCTTCGGATATCGGCGAACATACGTATGATCTTCCATTGTTGATGATGATTTTTATCAACAATATCGGTGAGGTCTTTTAATCAATGAAATATATACATTTAATAAGAGTAGATTACTTTGATCTATGCACTATAATAATCGTCTATTTTCTTGGCTAAAAGCCACTACACTTGAGGCTTTTTGATATCGACACCCTTAAGACTGCTGCCGATAAGTTTATGATTCCAACAATAATAACAAAACCCGAAAAATACCATTCAATTAGCACACTATAATCATTTACCAACGTGGTTTATCAAAATCTTTGCATAAATAATAACAAAATCGGGAATATATCTTCAAGTTATCAAGATCCCAATAGAAACAGCATAGAGACAGCTGATGTCTATCACGCTCTCGAAAGTTCGAGCACAAAACGCCAGAGGCCGCTTCGCTGACTCTTTGAATCGCCAATTAAATTCTTGATAATTTGTATAAAACATAATAATATGTTATATGTCTACCTAAAAATGGCTGGAAGTTCTTGGACTATAATATTACAGGCAAAGTGGTTGAAATAACGTCTTTTGAATATTACTTACGCCAGTCGAAAATTGAAAAAAATATAGTGTTAGGGAAAAGGGCGTTGAAAGAAACTATCAATTTCCTTTGATAAGGGTGGCCGCTTCACCATATATGTATAGGTATTCGTCCGGCAGACTGTACACGGTCGTCATTTTATCTTTATATCATTTTTAATTGATGTAACTTTTTTGCTTTTAAAGATAGAAAGACGAACCAAAAAACAAGTTGTAGGATACCTTAGCAAATTTATTTGTCATCGCAAAAAAAACAAAAGTCCATAATTGTAATGCTAGGTTTACATTCTCGCGAGACACTCCGAGTGCGAGAGTGTAACTGCTCATCAACATTCTCGCGAGTCCAAGAGTGTAAATGGCAGCGCTTGCTCAGCCTCGCTGTGAAGTCTTGCCATATACTTAAGTATATGAGTCTTGCACTCGCGCTGTCTCCGTTCTATATGGGGAAAGGCGCGCCTCGGGCGAGAATGTACCCGGCATAAACGGTAGGCATTTAGACATTCCGTACATCTATTTGGCACCCAGCGCAATTTTATTGATCAGATTTCAATTTTGAACCAATAACGTTCGAGTGCGAAATCTGTACACAGAATGTAAATAATCGGTGCCAAACGTGCGTATGTAATGTCGTATAGCGATTTCAACATTTTGTTCAGTAGGTGTACGAATAAGTGTAGATACATATAGATTCGAACGGTGAACTGCGAATAATACGCCTATTTTTCTAAATTGACGATAGTTCGACCAATAGAACTGTTATTCCCAATTCACGATTCGCAACTACAGTGTATCCCGCATGTCATGGATACACCCTAATACCTTAGTTATTACATATGTCACAGTGAAACCTGGTAATCAGTGAAAGCTAACTTTTACTAGGAAAAGTAAGCTTTTCCTGATTTGGAAACATTTAGCTAGTGAAAGTTGAATTCGATCGACTTCATCATACTTTTACTAGTAATTGTTAGCATTCACGTAACTTTTCTAGTGAAAGCTGCTACACTGAAAATTATTATCGTAATTATAAATATCCTTATTGGTCCGAGTTGGAATTCGCCGTATTATAGAAAATACTCAAGTATTCTCAGTAGGGGTTAGTCTGGGTTAGTTTGGGTTCGTTTGGGTTAGTTTGGGTTAGTTTGGGTTTGGCAAAAATTTTGATGTCGCGTGAGCGACATCATTTAGTGCCCCGTGCACCTTGGGTTAGTTAAATGGCGGAAATAAGTTTTAACAAGAACTTTTCCTAACTGCTTTCAGTAAAAGTTGATTTGATAAAGTTTCTCCAACATTCACTAGTGAAAGTGTACAATATTCTTCAAAATTCAACATTTCCTAACGGATCAAGCAGTGATTGCTAGCATCAACTAGTAAAAGCTAGCTTTCACTGAATTCCTAACATTCACTGTAACATATATATATAATGACTTAAAACCCCAGACGGGGTATCGCCGCGAAAAAGCTTTCTAGATCTATTTAAATACTGGTAGATCAGTTCTTTGATTGTATGTTAAAAAAAATGAACTATTTGGCATAGTGAACACCAGTATTCACCATTGGCGTGCGGTCTTTTGGGGTAAAAAAGACATGGAAAAAGTGCAAAAAACTTTGCCCTTCAGGTTTTGAAAATAGTAATTGAAATTTTGGGGATGCTGATTTTAAATCTGATAAAAAAAATGATTTAGAATAAGCCTTAAATACTCTTCTCAAAGAACGCACGCTAATGGTGAATAAAAGTGTTCACTCTGCCCAATACTTCATTTTTCTAACATACAATCACTACAAACATTTCAAGAAAATCGCATTATCAATAACTAAGATATCAGGGTGTATCAATAAAAAGCGGGACACACTGTTTATGAATAATTAGTATTTACATTTTATTGACCGCCGGACTTTGCAGCAAAAACGCGCGAATATGCGGAAAATACAATATTTTTCCGAGTTCACGTACATTATGGTTGGGCTAAGGCAATTGGTATAAGAGACTCAGAAGTGCAAATCTGTTAATTGTATAAAAAAATAGAAATCAGTTAAAAACATAACAAAAAAAGTTTTGCACCACCCCACCATAGTAGCTATTTAGTGATTACGAAATTTTTGAATGAAAAAAATGAAGCCGAAGAAGAATGAAGTATTTAGTGCTCCATGTTTGATTGCATTTAGTTGGATATTTTACATTTTGTGAAAGCTTTTTTCAGGTCTTTTCTTGACAGATTCCATGATTCTAATCCTTATGGCCGATTGCATCAACCTATTTAAGGGATACATATTAACGCTAAGGAGCCCTCAACTTCAAGTTTTGCCAGGACAAATCAGTACCTAAATTATCATTTGATATAACACTCGATAGTTTTTTGTAAAGTATTATCATAGACGTATTATACGTCTATGGATACTATCGATAGTGCAGATTTCCGATAGTTTTCGGCAGCGATGACATTCCATATGCGTCTTTGGCACTGATTGTTTTCATTCTTTATACAGATTTCGCACTCGAACGTGATTGGTTTAAAATTAGAATCTGACCAATGGTATTGCACTGATGGGTGCCAAATAGATGAACGTAATAACTGCATTCCTTTTACATGCCGGAGCCGCTCTGTGTGTCACTCCGAGCTTTTGACGTGGTCTGTTCTATTTAAAATGTGTTTGTCGCCCACGAGTGACTCCGAATCCTCCCCCCTTGCCCCTGTTGCACTAAATTTGCGTGGGGTGCGTTAAGCCCTTTTAGTTAAACGGAAAGGCTGGTACAGAACCGTAATAAATGTCTAGAGTTACATCCATGCGAGTAGTGCCCTCCTTATACCGGTTTCGTCCCGAAATTGGACTCATCAGCACAGCTAACGTAATACGTTAACGCATAAAGTTCACGTCTACGTAATGATCCAAAAGCTAGTTGAAGTGTGGCATTTGACGTACGTGAAACGTAGCAAGTTGACTTAACTGTAGAAGTAGAAAAAAGTGATGTTTGTGACAATTTGGTTATTGAATTTTGAGGCCAAATAAAAATATGACGTGTTATGTCCAAAATCGATTTGTTGGCAGATTATCCAAGATCGGAGACTCGATCGGCAAACATCGGATTACGTATAAGGGATAACGTGCAATACGTGAAGACACGCAAGGTTACGTATGTCCGTAAACGCAAACGTGAGAAAAAACGAAGTGCGCTTGCCCAGATGTCAAACACCACGTTTACGTCTACGTGAATGAAAGCACTTCAACTATCTACTATCAAGTCATAAGCGAGTATCGTTGTTCCTGGGTGCGTGATTGTTGATACATATTTTTTGGCAGTGTTGAAATTATTTTATTTGCTTGCATCGTGCAGTACCCGATTGTGAAAGTGTTTTTAGATGCTATTGACAGAACCAGAGCCGTCTATAAATATAGACGTCTCTGACAGAATGTGTGTTTGATTTTGTGAGTTTGAAGACATTTTTTTGCAACAAGTTGTTTAATCCTCCTATTATTATTTTGAAAGGGCCCCCACATTTTTCTTTGCTCTGGGCCCCCACAACCCTTAATCCGGCACTGCTTACGGTGAAATATCATTGAACAAAGATTGTTCAAGTTTACATTCTCAATAACTTTTCTATAACACTTTTTTTCTAAAATCAGTAGTTGAAAATCTACAGATATACGATGGTAGAAATAAATCGTACTGGACGAAAGTTGCGCAGAATCAAAATCCTAGCAACCATTGAAATAAGTGGGAAAAAGTTGCTGGGAATGTAATTTCGCACTATACTTTCGTCTTGTACGATTTTTTCTCAAATTCCATATGAAGGAATCACCCTGTACATGTTTTATCATTGATTTAAGAGAAAAAAGTTTGGGATAAATGCTCTTGGGAATATGACTCTGCAATCTGCATAACTTTGTTTATATGATATTTTATCGTGATTCTGATAGGAACGGAGAAAATACACGCGCCCTTATTTTCAAGATGGTTACCACGCCATCACCTTCGATTTTTCCGAAAACTCAGAGTTAAGCCATTGAGGACCACCTTCACAAGTTGGGAAAAAGTTTTTGCGTATTTCCCAAAATTCTCAGGAAAAGCACGGATTCACCGTACTTACTAATTATTATTAACGCTGGGACTCCAAAATAACACAACACAATCTAAAAACCATCCAACAGTTCACCGTCGGCGTCATATATCTGCTCTGACGTTGCACGATAATGTAAAATATCCTCAAACAGAAGAAAAAACACGAAATCGAAAACCAAAGTGGAACATTCTAATCCTATCTAATCGAAACCAAACAAATCTACCTACTAATTATTATTAATTATGCTGGGACTCCAAAATAACACAACACAATCGAAAAATCATCCAAAAAATCACCGTCACCCGCCGTGGATCTGCTCCTATCGCCAATTAAAAATGATTAATTAATGTCAATTATTATTGCAATGTAGTTTTTTTTTTCTTTAATTCTTAAAGACGATTTATTATTATAATCAATTATTATTATAAAAAGCGAATGAGATGAGATTCGAAGTGGTACGCTAAAAAAACAGATAATCTGTTGTTACATCAAATCATTGGGAGCTCTTTTTAGAATTATTTCATTTTAATGGGTTTGTACTCTCTACTCGTGGCTGTAGAGAAATTTGTCCAGCCGGTTGATATTGTGCCACAAAGGGACAAAGACCATCAGCATAATAATATAGTGAAGATGTAATCATAAACAAATGAACATAACCCAACTTTAAATGTCAAGCGTGATTCGAAAAAGCGACATTTTTTTACGCTAAGCAAAACATGCAGTCGCTGACGTGACGCTTTATAACAGCATCCCGTTCAGGTGGGCTTCTTATCAAGCAGCTTAAGCTACTGGGACCGCCTGAATGTAGCCATTGTTACTTATTCGGCGATCACCATGGCAACGCCATGTCAACCAATCTGAGATTGCAAGGATGAAGACTTCTCTCTCCCTCATTAGGTACACGCATAATGCTATCTTTTTTACGGACAAACATACCTTCTCTTTTATAAATGTATAGATACCAGGGTGTCCGGTAAGTATTATCTATATTTATAAAAGAGCTTGTCCCGACGCCGAGCCAAAACTATTATAGATAGAGCCATGAAATTTTGGAGAGATGTTCTGCTAAATATTTCTAGGTGTGCTAAGAAAGGATTTTGCGAAATTTTATCCCTAAGGGAGTGAAAAGGGTGGGGGTAGAAAGATGAAAAATTCTGTATTTTTGGTATCATCGACTTGAAACTTCATATTTATAATCTTGAATGAAATCAATGAAATACGTGCTTCGTCGTTTTCCAAAATTCAACCCTTAAGGATGTGAAAGGGGTGGGGGTGTGAAAACCATAAATCAGTAAAAAACTGTATTTTTGATCACATCGACTTGAAACTTCATATTAATAATCTTGAATGAAATCAATGAAATACGTGTTTCGTCGTTTTCCAAAATTCAACCCTTAAGGAGGTGAAAGGGGTGGGGGTGCGAAATCATAAATCAATAAAAAAACTGTATTTTTGATCACATCGACTTGAAACTTCATTATGATGATCTTGAGTGAATTTGATAAAACATGTATTTCGTCGTTTTCCAAAATTCAACCCTTAAGGGGGTGAAAGGGGCGGGGGTGTGATAAATAATATCATCAACGCCGAGCCAAAACTATTATAGATAGACCCATGAAATTTTGAAGAAATGTTCTGCTAAATATTTCTAGGTGTGCTAAGAAAGGATTTTGCGAAATTTTATTCCTAAGGGGGTGAAAAGGGTGGGGGTAGAAAAATGAAAAATTAGGTATTTTTGGTCACATCGACTTGAAACTTCATAATAATAATCTTGAATGAAATCAACGAAATACGTGTTTCGTCGTTTTCCAAAATTCAACCCTTAGGGAGGTGAAAGGGGTGGGGGTGTGAAAAATCATAAATCAATAAAAAAACTGGATTTTTGGCCACATCGACTTGAAACTTCATATTAATAATCTTGAATGAAATCAATGAAATATGTGTTTCGACGTTTTCCAAAATTCATCCCATAGGAAGGTGAAAGCGAGGGGTGGGGGTGTGAAAAATCATAAATCAATAGAAAAATGTATTTTTGATCACATCGACTTGAAACTTCATTATGATGATCTTGAGTGAATTTAATAAAACATGTGTTTCGTCGTTTTCCAAAATTCAACCCTTAAGGGGGTGAAAGGGGCGGGGGTGTGATAAATAAACTATCATCAACGCCAAGCCAAAACTATTATAGAAAGAGCCATGAGATTTTGAAGAGATGTTCAGCTAAATATTTCTAGGTGTGCTAAGAGAGGATTTTGCGAAATTTTACTCCTTAGGGGGTGAAAAGGGTGGGGGTAGGAAAAATCATATATTGATGAAAAATTATGTGTTTTTGGTCACATCAACTTGAAAAACTTGATTGAACACATGTCCCGTTATTTTTTGAAATTCAACCCCTAAGGGGTCAAAGTCGGGCTCAAAGGAGATGAGGTGAGAAAAATATCATTAATTGATAAAAGATTATGTATTTTTGGTAACATCATCCTGAAACATCGTATAAATAATCTCAAATTAAATTAATTAGATACTTGTTAAAAGTAGAAAGAACACGAAGTCAAAGTCTCAAAATGTCATTTTAAGTAAGTCTCTTTGGTAACTTCACCTTGAAACTGGGTGGAAAAAAGAATCGTTAATTGATGAAAGATTATTGTTGTGAAGTTGTGTATTATAATTTTGATCACATCAACTTTAAATTAATAATCTCAATTTAAAGTGTTTGAAATTTTATATAACACCAGCTGTAGCCGTCACGGCTTCGCCCGCAATCATAGTGAAGTTTCAAGTCGATGTGACAAAAAATATATAATTTTTCATCAATATATGATTATTCACACCCCCACCCCCACCCTCAAAGTAGGCGGAGGGTTGTGAAATTTTGAATTCTCACTCAAATTTTCATTAAGACCAACTTTCTTCAATAACTTTTTGTCGTAACTCTTTTAGTCGTGAGAAAAAAAGCGTTTGAGTTTATTTTCAGGACACTTGATTTTTTGGGACTAAAATTATTACACAAATTGGTTTCCATCCAAGCAGGGCTGAACCCCGACAAGAGCAAATGCGAAAGGCTTCAACCACATATAGAAAGAAAAATCTTGCAGTACATCATGCAGCTGCAGCTAAGTACCAGCAAAGCCATCTTGAGGATTATAGATCAAATGAAACACGGGTTTCATTGATTTCATGCAAGATTATTAATATGAAGTTTGAAGTCGATGTGACCAAAAATACAATTTTTTATTGATTTGATTAAAATTGCTGTCGAAGCGGGCGAAGCCGTGGCGGGTACAGCTAGTATGACATAATTTCGGAAGCGTATAGGGGAGGTCAAAATAACCCCAGTTTGTCATTTTTTTTTTCTAAATGGCCTCCCAACGGAGATACAGTGCCCGAAATTCCCATAGACTTGATTTTTTAGCTCTGACTTTTGAACCGGCTTGTGTAATTTGATGAATTTTGGTATGTTGTGTAGGCCATGAAGACTCATGAAACCATAGTAAAGTCAATATTTTGAATCATAGGGG
The DNA here is from genome assembly GCA_958502075.1 of Orchestes rusci. Taxonomy (NCBI): domain Eukaryota; kingdom Metazoa; phylum Arthropoda; class Insecta; order Coleoptera; family Curculionidae; genus Orchestes; species Orchestes rusci. The sequence continues at coordinate 21,009,449 of OY293303.1, forward strand.
GAACCAGGAATGGACTGGCAGCCAAAATCTTTAGGGCACAATTTTTGACATGTGTCATATTTTATAGAGCTGAAAACTACTTTTCCAAATACCTTTTCTGAACAAAAAAAGTGCTTTTTTTAAAGTGCTCTTTTTTTGTTCCAATAAAACTAATCGTTTTTGCGAAAGAAAGGTTTTTCTTTCATTGCAATAATACATTAAAGCAGTACTACGACGAGACATTTTCATCTAAACAAATAAAAGGCCAATCATCTTGCATGACAAATTCGCTGATATGGTGTTTTGTATGTAAAATTCGCTTTTGTCTAATTTGTATTGAAGTAAGGTTATTTATATACATTACTACAATTCAAATGTATTTAAAAAAAATACTTTACTTTAATACAAATAAGACAAAAACGAATTTTACATACAAAACACCATATCAGCGATTTTGCCATGCAAGATGCATGGCTTTTATTTCTTTGGATGAAAACCGTTCGTCCTACGAGAAAATATCAAGAGACCAAATTAACTCCAAATAAGTAAATGAATATATCATGAAAAATATTAAATTTTTGAAAAAGCAGTGGCGTACTATTTTTTTTCTTTAAAAAAATTCAATACAGACCTGTTCGAACGCCACTGGTAGATTTTTTTCAAAAACTTTTACATAAAAAAATGTACATGATAATGGTCAAAAGAAATATACCAAATTTTGTTGAAATATCTGGAGTGGTAGGAAAGTTATGATAAAGAATAAGGCATTTTTTTCTTAAAACTTTAACACCCCGTATAAATATGAACTTTAACACCCCAGATAAATACATGGTATTCGAATACACGTTTTGAAATATATTCGAATACAGAGTATTTGTATTCATGTATTCATGAAAAATAAATATTTTCCAGAATACTCATTAAATTCACCAAAATTATAGATGAATGAAAAATATACAGGCTGGGGCACGAAAAACTTCCCACTAAGGTCTTTTCTTATGTAGAAATCTCTCAAATACGTCAATTCTTGTTTCTTGGGGACACATTCTTGTTGTATTTTCACCCCCTACTTTTAATCCCTGAGCGGGGGTCACAGGTACCCACAAAAAATTAATAAATATTAAAAAATGATAAATTGATTATATTAAAAAATAATAGTGAATTGTCGCAACCTGAGACAGTGAGGATATAATCTCAATAAAAATAACTGCAAAGGGCGTATCACTCGACCCCCTTTTTTTGGAATTTTCGGGGAAGCTATCACCTCCGCTTGGGGGTTGACAGGTGGAGAAATTTGAAAAATGTCTCCCCAAAAAACATAAATTGACACGTCCAAGCTATTTTTGATTAATCACTCAACACCTGAGAAAACCTAAATGGGAAGTTTTTCGTACCCCATCCTGGTAGATAGCTTCAATAAAAACAAAATTTTTATTGCACAGTAGTTGGAAAAAGAAAATTCAAAAAATACTTAGGATATATAAAGAGGGGATATAAACTGGCATTAACCAGATAAAGAAATATGTAACAAGAATCAAAGGTTCACTTATTAATTAGTATTATAAAGCCCTTTTTTTTCGATAAGACCAACTCCTGAAATAGTTCGTCACTCAGCTGCTGTCGCAGGACTTAAAAGTAGGTATGCCCGATCTCAAAATTGTCACTGTTTGGAGAACTGTGAAGCCTATAGCTATCAGCACTGACTTGGGATATTCGAATATTGCAGTACCAATGCCAAAATATTCATTTTATTTTGTTTTTGAATCCAAATATTCATCTACTTAAATTTTGAATATATACAAGTATTCATTTAGTCAAATTTTGAATACCAATATTCAATATTCTATTAAGGTATTTGAATACTCAAGTACTTAGAATCTTCATAAAGAATCTTGGTCAAAAAAGTAGTTGTGTGAATACGAATACCTACCCAACTTCGAAAATCTATTCGTAGCTTGAATAGGATTCAGAATACCGAGTATTCGAATACTACCCAACTCTGGTTGAAAGGAATGTACTTATATCAATTTAAAAATCACTCTGTTTTAAGTTTTAACTGATTTTCCTTTATGTTTTCGACGTAATTCTGTCTCTGTCTTAGTCAAACAAGTTTTTATCATCTGCTATGATGAACAAATAATTCTACGATTCTACCTGATGGCAGGTATATAGTAACAATTATTCTTTAAGGATGCTGATCTCAATTAGGTACCTATATTGGTAGGTAAAGGACCTACTTATGTTATGTTTTGTTTTAGGTATTTTGACCGGGTCGAGTTGCATATTTGCTTTTAATTTGCCCTCGCAATGGACAATTTCCACATTATTTTTGAAAAATATAAGGATTTTCCTGATGGCATTAGTGTTCAAAAAAATCATCCTACGAGAATCCTACGATCTATATTAATGTAGCAATAAACCGATAAAGAGCGCCAATCAACACCCATTACTCATGCTGACGTCACAGAATACATCAGTTATCTCTGTCGTGGCGTGTATGACTGTAATGAGAAAGAATGAGTGACAGAGGATCGCTTTAGCTCCGCCCCGTTTTCGGTGGTATAGTAAAATTTGCGATTTCTTTTTCATTTATTTAGTTTATTTTTGACTATTTTGAAAAGATTTTGTCGGTACTAGCGTTGTTTGAGTAACAACGGTACTAGTATTGTGTAGAATAAGCGTATATAAAATTTCGTAAGTCTTTTGAAAATGTAGGTATGCAAATTGACTCCTTGAATGGACGAAAGGTTCATTCAAGTTCTACATCACTATATAGTTTGTCTGCATAAACCAAAAATTACCATTTGTATAGATATATATTTGTTATAATTAATATAATCAAGTGATTTCAGATATTTCAAAATAGCATTCATTCAACCGCGATTGGCTGACGATCAATATCAGGTGTGTCTGTTATGCTCCACTAGTGCACACTTTTCAACATTTCAACACTACAACACTCAGTGTGGCTTTGTTTGTGAAATGTTTCTCTGTTTTTATGGATAGAATATCTTCACTGAACTAGTAAAGATATTCTATCCTAAAAAACAGACAAACATTTCACAAACAAAGCCACCCTGAGTGTTGTAGTGTAGAAAAGTGTGCACTAGTGGAGCATATACAGACACACCTATTGATTTGATGCAGAGTACTGCAAAGGTTGGTAAAAACGCTAAACTCTAATTTCACTGAACTAGCGTGGTAGCTGTCATACAGAACAGGAAAAATCATGTGCACTTCGGAACTAACGTTACGGTGTAATCACGTGCTGAAAATAATAGATTTATACAAGCAGCCGTGGATTGGTCTCCATTATTGTCGGCGATGTGAGATCCAGTCAAAATGAAAAAGGAGAAGAATATTTTGAGAAGGATAGATGGATATGCTTTGCCTTTTGCCTGTACTAAAACTAAAATCCATCGTCGTTTCAATTTTACAATCTAACATGGCCGCATGTTAGTTTCTGAATTTTCTTTATTGTTTGCCAACGAAAGAACAAGATTTAGTAGTGGTGTTTCGTTAAAATAACTGACAATTAATCGAAGAATTTCTACAAATAATTTAGGCTCTATTGGGTGGAAGTTAAGGAAAAATCGGTGCCGGTTTTAAGGTGTACTCCCTCGTCCAAATTTTTTTTTCTTGTGTTTTTGTTTAACATATCATGCTTCAAGAACATCATATGAGTCAAAACGGTATGCAGAGAAATCCTAGGTAAATGATTGTATCTGATTTGTATGACAATGTATATATTAATAATAGATTGAATTAATTTTAGAATGGGGATGCAGCCGATGGGGCCACCCCCTAACCAAAGGCCTATCATGATGAGCATGCCTGCACCGGGTAGGTATTATCAACATTCTATCAATTTTTTCATTTCTCAACCGAGGTCAGTTTTGTTAACATTTCAGATTTTTATTGTCAATAAAATATTTTTTGAATATCTAAGTTGACTTAGGTTATGAATTTGAATAAACAATATTTCACATCTAGGGAATAACATTGATGCACATTTGATGAAATCTATGCAGAAAAACGAATATGTAGGTACACTATGAGAATAAGAAAATGAAACAATATTAGAAATTAGAATATCAACAGAAACTATACTTAATAGGTAGGTACCTACATTTCCGATCAAATTTCTTCCTATTTCGAGTGAGTCTCTTTCTTCAAGGCCCCTCAGCACGAAAAAATTGCGATAGACCGTATACAACACGTTTTGATTCGTAAAATCGAGTAAATAGTCACATTAATCTAGTAGTCTAGTCGACCATCTTACATTTTGGAGGTCGTCAAGGCCTACTATAATAATTCATCCCTGTTTTCGGACTTTTCAATCAAACAGTAGCATTCCTGCTCATTTTGTTTGTATGACATATCCGAAACATTCATGATAGTCTCGGTTTTCCAAAGACTTTTCAACTTCAATAAGTAAATCAAAAATGTCGATACACAAACACAGTTTTTATGTACACCTATTTCATGTATTGTCTTTCTGAAGACACATTTCTAATAATCATAAAACTACAATTTTGACTTTGTATGAATCATCTAAATCGGTTTTAATATGTAAAAGTTTTTTTATTTGTTCAAAATATGGCCTATACAGGGTGGGCCAATAGTGCGTGGACGGGATATTGTCGGCTTATAGACGCACATTTTTAAAATTCGTCGCTAAGGCATGGTAGACCGCGTATACAGGGTGATTCATATTAAAGTCATTTTTTTTTAATGGAACCCCCTGTATATTACTTCATATTTGGTTTCTCAGTCAATTTCAGTTTGCCTTTATGTAACACACAACGAACTGTTTTGAAAATCGTTAGTTTTCGAAAAAGCTGATGTTTAAAAAAAATCAATATCGTATTGATCCTAAAAGTTGTAGAGTTGTGATTTTTTGGTATAACTCACCATGAAATAATAATAATGATAATAAATGTCTTTTATTATTATTGTTATCACGTACATACTAGTTTTGAATTCTTCTTGTGTTATGAGAAATTTATTGTTTTGCCAATTTAGAAAATTTCAATTAAGGATAGCTCAATTTTTTTAAAAGTAAGCAGCTACTTTTTTATGCTTTCGAAAGAATTTTATCAGCATTTTGACGGTATAGGGTTGTTTGTATCCATCTTTGGTACTTTTCTTTTAATTCCGCATTCTTCTTGGAAAACAAACAACACCTTGACATCAGCTCGAGCATCAGCTATTATCCAGTTTTGGCCAGAAATTCAGTTATTTTTTGTTGTGTCGACAACACCGAATTAAATTCATAACAATGACCAATTTTTTTTCAAAATTAAGTGGTGGATCTGATTTTTATTCTTGGAGAATGCGCTAGAAATGCGTTACTAGCGAGCCGAGAAGACGAAACAAGATATCCTGACCGGAAGAGTCGTTCAAGAATCTTTTGGAGAGATTTATCGAGACAGGGAGCGTTTGTTATCCCAAAAAGCAGAAAAGACTGAGATCGGTGTTGAACGAAAAAAATGAATACAACATTTTGAAAGCATTGATGGAAAATCCGCATTCTAGTACCCGGTACTGAAAAAGGATTTTGAAATTAGTATAATATTTATCAAAAAAATAATTATTAGAATAAACCAATTTCATCTCTGTCACCCTCAGAAGTATCCAGAACTACAAAACCCAGACTTTCATAATAAGATGAATTTTTGCACTTGGATTGGGGATAAGATTAATGAAAATGGAAATTTTGTGGAAAAATTATTGTTCACAAACGACCTAACCTTAAAGCTATCTCTCTCACCAGTGAAGAGCTTCTTCTAGAAGAGATATGACAAAATGTTATAGAAGAAAGTTGTCCAGAATAAAAAACTGAGTGAGCATGCCAAATTTCAAAACCCTCCGCCTACTCTAATAGTTTAAAGTGCCATAGACATTTCATTACTTTGATCTGGGTTGCTAAGATACAGTAGAATCCAGATCAACGTAATGTAATTTTCAAGAGACTCTGAACTTGAATAGCGCGAAAACGGCTGAACCAAATACCAACATACATGGTACCTATATTTTCAAAAAATACTATGTTGTGTAAAAATTTTAGGTTTTCGATGCATTTTTGCATTTCTTAGTATCGGATTCTGAATGTCCAGGAAAAATACTTTGCTTCTGCTCATTCAACTTTTTTTGTAGAGCAAAAATCGACTGAGATAGCCATTGAGTAAAATATAAACAACACCATAAGGGATTTGTCAAGCGGCAGAATTTTCACTATAACTCTGAGGAAAACACCCTCATCATTTCAGAGTTCATAGTTCAGTGGTCAATTGATGTCTATTCAGGCATATTGGGAACTTCTATAATTGACCTTTTTTTTCGACGGCGTCCTGAGTTCAAAGATCTATTTGAGTTTCCTGCAGAATAATGTATTTGAACTTCTTGAAGATATTCCGCTTACTCAAAGAAGAAACATGTATTTTCAGCAAGATGGATCTTCTTCTCACCGTGCCCGTATTTTGAGTGGCTTGATAATACCTTTGATGATAGGAAGGAATGGACCAACCAACGGTGGCCAGTGAGTTTTCCAGATTTAACGCCACTTGATTTTTTTTTGTGGTGGTATTTTAAGGAAAAAGTATACTCCGAACAACCAACGAAGTCAGAAGATATGATAAATAAAATCAGAAATGTTTAGGTATTGAGAATTTATAGAAACGTCAAATGATTGGGAAGTGCGAACTACCAGAGATAGATACTGAGAAGCTTATATCTTTAGAAAGCTAATACATTTCTACATTCGAAAGCATGAGAAAGTAGTGGATTACATTTGAAAAATCAAGTTATTTCTGATTGAAATTTTCTAAATTTGCATAACAATTTCTCATAACACAAGAAGAATTCAAGCTAGTGCGTACGACCTACTTTGGAACATTTCATGGTTAATCAGGTGGGGGAGGCTGTGTACCCGTAGTAAGTGAAAAGAGAAGAAAAAAAAAGAAAAATGGAGTATACCCGAATACTCCATTTTTCTTCTCATTTCATGGTTAGTTATACCAAAAAGTCTAACATCAGGATCAATGCGATTTTTTTTTTAAACATCAACTCTCTTAAAAATGTACGATTTGCAGGGTTCGTTCAAGATACCATGTGTGGTACAAAAAGTCAGACTGAGATTGACTGAGGAACCCAAATATGTAACAATATACAGGGTGTTCCATTAAAAAAATGTAACTTTTATATAAAACACCTTGTATACGCGGTGCGAATGAAACCACTTTAGGTTTGAAGCCTCAAGGTCAGTCTGTGCATCTATAAACCGACACACGCACCCTGTAATTTTTTTCCAAGAAAATTTGGATGTATTGTAAATACTAGATTCTCTACAACAGTATCGATATGGGCTGAGACCGTTATGTATGATTTGGTTTGTCTGGCGATAAGTTTTTAATTTTGTGAAGAATGAGTTGCAGACATTGAACTCTGAAGAAACTAACATTCACTATTCTTACCCATATTCTTCTGGAAACTGACAAAAATTCAACTTAACGATCTCAAAACCCATTACTAAAGTGAAAAACCTAAGAAATTTTCTTTATTTGACGCATCAACCAATATTCAAAAGGAGGCTTTTGAATGATCTATCAAATATTCTAGAGTTAGGCTTGAACTTGTGTATCGATTAATAGTCTTTGTTCGTAAAAAAAAAATATTGTTTGCAAACTTGAACTCACTAAAATGTGGTCTGTTCGTGGAACAATCACAAACCAGTCATAGCCAATCAGCATTCACCATTTGCAGTTTGCAAACTATTTCTGATTATTTTGACCAATCGATGAAGCGCCGACTGATTTGTGATTGTTCTACGAACAGACCTATGATTCAAGTAGTTTCAGTCAGCGATCAATGCTGTAAGATAAAAAGATTGATTGCGTGATGAATTATGACTATTTTAAACGCCACCGCTTTGATATGGACCTCGTAACTAACATTCGATACTAGCTGAGTTACCCGCTTTCCGAGCAGCGATAATGAATGAAAAACGCATGAGTCGTCTCCATGAATTTGAATCAGCTTTTGCCCAGGCAAAACCCAGTTTTGATTCAAATCCATCTCAAAATTAAAACAACTTCCAAGAAGAAAAGAACTGACGTGCACCTTGTGCACAAAATGTAGTTATCCTCAATCAAAAGAAAAAATACTAAATCCTTGAACAAAGTGAAACATCCTAATCCTAATCGAAACGAAACGAAACGAAACAAATCTACCTACTAATTATCATTAACGCTGGGACTCCAAAATAACACAACACAATCGAAAAACCATCCAACAAACCACCGTCGTCTGCTCTGACGTTACACAATAATGAAAATATCCTCAATCTGAAGAAAAAACATGAAATCGTAAATCAAAGTGAAACATCCTAATTCTACATAGTCGAAACCAAACATATCTACCAGCCTACTAACTATTGCAAGAATTATTGTTAACGCTGTGAGTCCAAAATAACACAACACAATCGAAAAATCATCCAACAAATCACTTACACAAAAATATATAGGAAACTTAAATGGGAACCAATGTTAGGCAACCAGTTGATCATGTCGAATTTGCTTAGAGGACTTCCCGTTGGATGGCGCTAGCGACGGAGGTTTTCCTCAACAACGGTTGCCATAAATAACCAATCCCTAACCCTAGACGTCAATACGTCATTTTCATTTCACATGTAATTTGAATTTTGTGCCGAAAGTTTCTACTTTTCCTAGATCATCTTGAAATTTGTGTTTGAACCTTGGTTTGAATTATAATGTAAGCTTATCGTGGGTTCTATGAGAAATGTATCGTCCGCTGGATGTGTGGATATATTTTACAAAACACATCCTTTCCAATAAAAGTTTTTCCACCTAGTTGTGCTCCAGTTTTGTTGTTCAAAATCGGATTTTAACTTGCTGAACCAACTTTTCTATAAATTTTGTGGTTTGCATTTTATACAGTATGTCCACGGATGTGGTAGACAAGAGGTGAAATAGACCGAAAATTGAAAGAAACGACAAAAAGTTATTCCTGATAGAAGTTTTTGCTTGGTCTAAAAATAGGAGCTACGATGAGAAAATTGATTTTTATTATACAGGGCGTCTCAAAAATGTAAAAACATAAAATGAAACAAGAGCAAACAGTCATTTTTTGGTCTTTTAACGTGAAATGATAAATAAAAAACTTGCTCCAAATTTATTCAAAACCCTAATTCCAAACTTACTGAAGGAAATTTGAATCTATGAAACTTCAAAAAAATTGAACAATTTTGCAAGTCAGCATTTTACTACTTCCAGTAAGACTTTTATACCTACAACAACAGGTAATCATGTACGGGTATAAAATCAATAATATGCTCTTGTTTAATTTTATGTTTTTACATTTTTGAGACGCCCTGTATAATAAAAATCTTTTTTTTTTTTTGATATTCCTATTTCAATAGTTTAAATATACTTTCATAAGAACGGTTCAAGAATATTATCAAATAATCACAACACACATTCTTGACAAGAAAGTTACCTTGGCAACGTGGCACAGGTCACCAACTAATTGAATCCCGTCAAAGCGTCAACGTCAACCAGTCTTTCATTCAGTTTGACAAGCCAAAAGTCAGATAATCCGACTAATGGCCGATTGCACAAACCTATTTAAGAGCTACTTAACGCTAAGGAACCCTTAACTTCAAGTTTTTGTTTGCACCAACGTTAAGGAAAGCTTAAGCGTCCCTTAACGCTCCTTTTATTAAGTCTCCGTTGATGACCACTTAACGCTGACTTATTTCTGTAAACGATATAAATTTGAGGTTGTGATACAGTTGTTATTGTCGTTCCTGACTTTTTATATCAATTATTATCATTTATTTTCAAAGACATTTATGATTTATTTTTGAAAATATACCGACGCCGTGTGTTAAGTTATATAGGAGTTTGGCTACGACATTGTATAATTTTAATGTGATTGCGCCTGTTGTCAGCCATTTAAGACATTCTCCAAGTTCAATTCAGATTTGAGAAGTAGGTATATTCAAATTTTAATCACTATCTAGGCACATCATCCATCTGGTTGTACCAATATTAAGTAGAATCCATCTAAATGAAAACATCATTTTTGATTTTTTGGCCTTTTAGCCGTGGCAGCATCGGTAATATAAATAACATTAAAGAATACTTTTAAGAGTCTCTCGAACAGTCCACTGTCATAAGTAGTGAGAATGGATCACTTGAACTATTTGGAGTTTGGATGATACACTAGATTTACCAGAATACCTACCTCGAAAAATGTATGAGCGGGCAAATCACAGAAAATGGATCATAGGGTTTTTTAGGAGACTTTTATTGAGATAAGCAAACTGTTTTAAATATCTTGACTCAGATGGAAGATCAACTCGAATATGATCAGGACAGGTGAAGTAGGTACATAACTTTCAGGGTTTCTCTGTTTTGGATCCATTCCCGTGTGTTTAAAGAAAACCTGCCAAAAACGCAATAAATTAGCAGTGGTCAGATAAAACTTGTAAACAATATCACCAAAACATGTAACCAACATTCGGTGAACAAAAACAAATGAGGTTATGACATATCGCATTGTTCTCGTCAGGTTTTCAACCTAAATAATGGAAAAGTTACTAGAAATGACTAAATTTGATCAACGTTGCCAAATCTAGGACACACTTAGTTAAGGGCCCTCAAAGAGTGTTGGTGCAAATTGAAACGAATTGAGGGCTGCTTAAAATTTAAGGCTTCCTTAGTTAAGTGAAGGTTGGTGCAATCGGCCATAAACCACGATTTTGTTTAATTAAAAAGTATTGATTACTTTAAAGCTCTTTTTCAATTGAAATTATTGTATTGTCATCGATTCTTGACAAATGTGCAAAGTTTCGAATCAATCTGAGCATTTGAAGTAAGTGAAAATCGATTTCCAAATGTTTTAAGGTATATAGTTTCTATTCTTTGTCATTGTCTCTACGTTGTATATCTTTTCTCTCTTTCTGTAACGAGATCTGAAAACGTCACGTTTTTTTCCAATTCACTCCCCATTGTCGACAAATTATCACTACGCCGCAAAAGTTTCACTTGAAAAAGTGTACATTTGGTCTACATTATTTGTCAATAAAAATCTAAAAAAGGTATCCGGCTGTTCTATCATGACTGAACACACCAAACAAATCCTCTTACTCCTCAAAATCATTGTATTGTATCACAATAACGTACACCTTCAACCTCATACATCGGTAACACGCAGTTGCATGAACTGCACTAACCAAAAATCTGGCAGAACAGCTGCATAAGGCTTGGTTACTTATCCATCAAGAAATGGTATGATTCGTTCTTATTTGTTCCAACCTACACAATTGGTACCGTTCCGGAACGGTTATTGGAATTGTTAGAATTGAATTATTGCGCATGATCTAGATTTTCATCATTTCCATTACGATACCAGAATCGCAGCAGTTGGAACGGATTCAGGTACCGATTTGAGGAATCAGTTTTGGAACCTTCTTCATCACTCATTATAATGGAATATTTTCACTCAAAAATAGAAAAAACGAAAATCCTATCTGCACTATCAACAAAAAAACACATTTAGTACAACTGCATAGTAAATGCAAAGCCGAAACAAACATAAATAAACTAACATGGCGGTTCTAGGCTAGAGTGCGCATGTCATACCAATCAATTCCCACTTTTAGTCAGGTATCGAGAGAATCGTTCAGGAATCGATTCCGGAACGGTTCCCATTTAGGTTGGAACGCGAAACGGGACGGTGCAAGGAATGATTCATACGCAGTTGGAACGGAATTTCTTTAGTGCGCAAGATGAGGATCGTTCCAAGTACGGTTCTCGGTCGGGTTGGAACAAACCTTATTGCAGTTTTGATACCATTTATTTTGTCAAATCTATTTATGCCCACTCCTTTGTTGCATGAAAAGTATCAATCTGCTGTCTGGAATGTGTCTGCTATTGAATAATCATACATAAATATAACGCCTTATGATTAAAGAAGTGGTTCGTTCTACCTCTGATGAATCGTTAACGATCTTTCAAAGATCAGATCAGAATTTTATATATATTTTTTTCTTTGTTGATATGTTCAATTTTATGACTATTTGAATTGAAAACTTATTGTTTGCATCATTACATCATAATGTCTTTAACTCAAGAGGTACAATCGCCTAACTTGTCACTATTTCTTTCAACTTTACAGTCATTGAGGAATACTATTCTTTTTGTTCAAGGTGTGATTGTCTCAATGCCTCCTGGTCCAGGACCGGCTTTGATTCCCAACACGTCCATCCCTCAGCAACCCCAGCCTCAAGCACAACAAAAACCTCTGCAGCAACCACCACAAGTCTACCATTATGAAGCACATCCTTCACAATCGCCACAAAATTCACAACAAAATGGTATGAAACGGAGTATATTCAAAACATATACATTTTGCCAAAGCTGTCTAGAAAAAATATTAGTCATTAGCGGTTTAATTTTTTTGGCTTAAAAAAAAAATGTTGTTGAGATGAATGATGATGAAAATCAAACTCTTATTTCACTCAATTACTCTATTTTTATCTACGCTATTGAAATGAAGAAACACACAGGTGAAACGCCGCGACATCGAATAAAGAAGACAAACCATTGTAAGAAACATGAGAGAATATGTATACAGGGTGTTTCCTTGACCAAAGAAAGGGGCAGAATCCTTACCAAATTTTAAGACGAAAATGAGGTATAAAATCTTTCGAATGTCGCTTCGAAATACAGGGTGTTGAGAAAATAAAATTTGATGCGTTTTTTTAGTTTGAAATGGGCACTAAGTAAATTACTCAAACCACTTATTATGTGTACCAAATATCACTAGAAAAATGTTTGCCACTAATTAATAAAAAAAAATAGACGAATAACATTTAATTTTTTCAAAACCCTGTATTTCGAAAACCTAGCGAAATTCGAACTAATTATACACATTTTCCTCTTAAAATTTGGTGAGGATGTCCAGGGGGGATATCCTCACCAAATTTGTGAGGAAGGTTATGGAATAAATAAATAAATAAATAAATAGCTCTTTATTAAGCAAAGATTTACAATTTACTCTTTATACATAATAATAAATATACAGGGTGAGGCATTAAACTTGAGACAGTGGATTATCTCAAAAACTATGTACTTTAGAAAAAAATGTTTCAAAAAAAAGTTGTTTAATGTGAAGATCGAAACATAACGAACATATTTTTTCAAAACCTTGATCTTGATTTCAAGGTCAACAGGATTTTTTCAAATGGAAAGGTATATTTTTCAGTGCAGAATCTTATTCTTCATAAAAAAAGAAGTAACTTTTATTCGAAACTTTTTTTCATCCTTGAACTAAATTTTATTTAAACGGTTGGAGAAAAAAATAAAAATTGAAGCCATTTGCTTCAATGGCAAAACTAACAACACGTCGGTATGTCAATGGGGGCTATGATTGAACGGTTGCGTCCAAGATCAGTATACAGGGTCCTTCATTAGTGCGTCGGGCAATCCTAGCGTGGTTATTTACAAAAGTAGAAAAAAAAGTTTTATACAAAAGTTGTAGAATGTGACTTTATGCATATTTTAAAAATATTTTCAAACATACAGGGTGCGTCACAAAAGTATGGCACGAAAAAGTATGATTTTTTTAAATGGAACCCCCTGTATATTAATTGATATTTCAATTCTTTCTTCAATTTGGAACAAAAATTGTGATACAACTAATGTTCCTAAATTCAACCGTTATCGAGATATCGCGTTTTAAAAATGGCATTTTTGCAACTTTGACATGCTATAAAACTCAAACTATTCAAGTTAGAGAAAAATGGATTGCACATTCCTATCTTAACTTTTCAAGAGCTCTTCTGTCATTTGGATAGAAGGTAACGTCAACTGTCAACTTTTTTCGGCACATTTTGACATTTTTTCACAATAATGGATTTAATCTCCTTGAATAGCTTTTGAAAAGTTAAGATAGGAATGTGCAATCCATTTTTCTCTAACTTGAATAGTTTGAGTTTTATAGCATGTCAAAGTTGCAAAAATGCCATTTTTAAAACGCGATATCTCGATAACGGTTGAATTTAGGAACATTAGTTGTAGCACAATTTTTGTTCCAAATTGAAGAAAGAATTGAAATATCAATTAATATACAGGGGGTTCCATTAAAAAAAATCATACTTTTTCGTGCCATACTTTTGTGACGCACCCTGTATGTTTGAAAATATGTTTAAAATATGCATAAAGTCACATTCTACAACTTTTGTATGAAACTTTTTTTTCTACTTTTGTAAATAACCACGCTAGGATTGCCCGACGCACTAATGAAGGACCCTGTATAACAGGTTGCCTCACTTTTACGGTCATGACGTCATCCATGTCCAGTGTTGCCAGATGATCCCTATCAAAATCAGTAGAACAGAAACTCATGGGCGAAATCAGTGGATCTCCTGTTCAGACAGTAGTTCTGGCAACCTTGCAAATGACACATGATACGATACGATCATTGATTGACTTTATTACTATAGACTAGGCATCTCATTCATAAAATGGTATTAGTCTTGACGCCAACATCACAATAAGTGCAAAAGAGACAACAGTGGAAAGAGATAGAACGAGGAATTTGAATCCATCGGGCAACACCGCACGAGAACATGTGATTCTTCCCATACGTACGTCCGAAATCGATTTTATCTGAAACAGCGGCGGCACATTTCGAGTTTCTACCGTTTTTTTATGAAAAATATAAAAGAATATTAACCTGGGTTCCTATGTGGTTATTTTTATATGACAATATATTATATTTTTGACTTTCTGAATCAATAAGAATTCAAATTGATACGACTTTTCTGTATCAAAACTTTCCATAACATGATCGTTGAAACAAACATATGAAGTTTATGACTCCCTAAAAATCAAAAATTTAGGTCATGGGATTTCAAAAGATTACAATTTTTGAACCCAGGTTTTCGTTGATGCTGATGATGCTTTACATGCGAGAAACATGGAGCAGTAGAAATTTTTCACTTTTCAAATCAAGTCGAATCAAATAAGTGTGCTTTATTACCATGAAAAATAGTCACAATTTTATCGGTAAAGCAAAATAAAACCAAAATGAATTTAAGTACTGAGAAAAATTAATAGTCAAATATTAAAACAAGGAACACAGACAAACAATAATTGTAATAATAATATAATATCTTTATCAAGCATAAGTTATAAAAATGACAGTGTATAAAATGGTATATTATAATAAAATGTATGAGCATGTATCTACTAAATAATAATTTAAGTATACTCCGGACGCCTAAATTATCCAAATAATCTGAAGTAGTATAATATAATAACAAACTATACAGATAAAAATATAAACACTACAGGAATATCACAGTTTAAAATGTTAACAAACGTATTCCCTGAGCAGTCTTTTGAATACATTCAAGTTATCACAGTCTTTAAAGTTTGCTGGCAGGTTGTTAAATTCTTGGTATAATTATACAAATCAAAGAGACACAAAAAATATACAAACAATGAAAACATAGCCACGATTACAAGTTCATAGGGATGATGAAAAATATCAAAACAACTAATAACAAGGAATTTTTTTGAAAATATGAATAGGATATCCAAGCACCTCATTGATTTTTATTTGAATTTTTGGGGAAAAAAATGTTTTTAATACAACTACGGTGGCGGACATTCACATAGCAATACAGTTAACATTATTTTCTTTGTATAAAACAATTTTATTTCGAAATAATTTTTTTTGCATTGCTCCATTACTACACACATTTTTGCATTTTTTTATCACACAATCGAAAACTTAATAGATATAAGAATGTACTCATTCCTTCAAGAAGTGAGAATTTTATTTTTCCGCAAGCACAGCAAAGAAAAAGATTTTAAAACTAGTCTTGAAGACAAACAATACTACCACATAATAGGAAACTTGTTTTTTTATTGCTAGATTCGAAATTCCATGAAAAATAAGGAAAAACTTGTTTTTTCTTTTTCATGTTGGTCGAATTATGACGTCGCACCATACTTTTTGACGTCACACCATGATCAGTATATCTATATATACAGAACATAAAACTTTTTGTTGCCTGCGTCGATTGAAACAGAATATAATTCGACAAAGATAGCGGAACATGAATCTCTGATACGAAGGTTTGGAGACAGCATATCCTGGATCTGTGGGAGAGAAATGCATGTCTTTCGCAACCCCTAGCCTTTGGGCTTTTGGTTATAAAAAATGAATCTCTGAGACATACGTCGAGAATTGGATGATGGTGCCATTATTTTTGAAGCGTTCCTTCTCTAAAGCCTTATAGAACTCAATGGATACGATGCAGACCGATGCAATCGAATGACAAGATTCAGTCTACTGCAGACGCTCGACACCGATGACGTCATATTTTTCCCCCCTCCATCTCTTACCCCAGGCGAAGTAAGGCCAAGATCACTATACAATAGGTTGCCTCACTTCGCCTGAGGTAGAGACGGAGGGGGGAAAATATGACGTCATCTGTTTCGAGCGGCTGCAGTAGACTGAATCCTGTCATTCTTGCCATTCGATTGCATCGGTCTGCATTGTATCGTGTCATGTGTCATTCGATCGATGAGATTTGTTTCTATGGATTTGTAGACTTGCTACTTTTATCATTTAAATCCAAATAACGCTATTTTACAGGTGTAAAATTATCTTTTAATCCATTATTATCGAATAATAGTTTAGTAAAGAAAGCGAGAATACTGTTCCAAATGTGAGTATTTTCTATAATATGTATATTCAAATAAATCAATGCTCAGATTTCAACAACTTTTTATCTATTAGTTCATACTAGACCTACCTTATTCTACTAAGAAACCTAGTATTTAACTATAATAAAAGCTTAAATTAGGTAAAACGTAAAATACACATAAAGTAGACAGTTGAACTGAGTTGAACACTGGTAAACAAACTCTATTTTTAAAATTTATAGACAGACCTACCTTTAAACCACTATATTTGATGGACAAATCTAAGGATAAGACACTTATGAACAGTTTTCAAAACACAAATGAATAATTCCACAACATAAGAAAAATCAACGACACAGCAAAAAATCTCTCAACTACCAAAAACCATTCATTGTGTAAAGTGAGGTTATGATTATGAATTCATCACAGACAAGGTTGCCAGCTTCTGTTCTACTGTTTTTGATAGGGACCATCTGGCAACAGTGGGAAACGATGACGTCATGACCGTAAAAGTGAGGCAACCTTTTGTATACTAATAATGAAGTGAGGCAACCTCTTGTATACTGATCTTGGGTTGCGTCAACTTAACGTATCCATTTCACCATGGTAACGCTGTAAGCAAATGAAACATTTTCATCAGTATACAATAGGCGGATTTTGGCGTTAACCAGGTTACGATTTGTCGTTACCAGGTGTGGTAAGAAATTGGTTACTATATTAATACCAGCTCGGGATTAAACTCCAAAACCTGCTGGTTACTAAAAGTAACATTTTTGATATAACGTAACGACTTAATTAGGTACCTCCCAAGAGATTTGTCGCTACAGCGAGGAAAAGTTAGGTTGGGAAATTCGTAACCTGGTTCCTGGTTTACGCCAAAATCCGCCTAATCTCAACGTATACGTTATCTTAACGTGAATGAATCATGGGGCACATAATTCAATCACTATGGAGATTATGAGTGAATAGAATAATAAAATAATAATAATAATGATAATAACAAAGCTTTGATGCGATGTTAATGAGTCATTTATTAAAAGAATTGATGAATGTATCGTAGTCCATCTACTGAAATTATGTGAAATGATAAAAACATGAACATCATTAACATTATTATTTTAAATTTTTCTCCAATCGTTTTAATAAAATCAAGTTCAATATTTTGAAGAAGGATGAAAAAAGTTTCAAAAAAAAGTTACTTCTTTTTTTTATGAATAATGAAATTCTGCACTGAAAAATATACCTTTCCATTTAAAAAAATCATGTTGACCTTGAAATCAAGATCAAGGTTAAAAAAAATATGTTCGTTGTGTTTCCCCTTGATACTAAACATCTTTTGTTTGAAAATTTTTTTTCTAGAGTAAATGATTTTTGAGAAAATTTCCTGTCTCAAGTTGAATGCCCCACTATACAGGGTGTCCCAGCAAGGGTGGCCACCGGCCATATCTCAGAAACTACTGGACCTAAAAGTTCAGGAAAAAAAAAATTATCACTAAAGTGGCCACGAGAAAATGCTGGGAAATATTTATAATTTCGAAATTTTTCCGCTAGGGGGCGCAATCAAAGCTTAAATATTAAAATTCGAAATTTCTCCGGAAATTCTCAGATTGAGGTATATCTTTATCAACATGGTTAGAAAACCTAGACAATTTCACGTCTTTTTGGTACAGGGCTCATTGGCGTACCGATCTTCGTGTGAGTAGGGGAAGGTAGTGAAAGTGTGATTGTTCAAGTGGCTGTAACTTATAAACGACTTGTCCGATTTTGTTGCGTATAGGCTTGTTTAGAAGATAAATGTAAGTACTTTCGAACATCGTATCCAGTAGTGCGTGATTGTCTCCAGCAAAATTGCTAGAAGGGGTAACTTGAATTAAAAACAGTGTTTTTCATTTTACCGCAAAAATTTAAATCGTATGGTATAATTCTGATAAGAGCATCGAAAGGTACATTAAATTTACAAGAAAAAACCTTTGAAACGCAGGTGGATATCTTGTTTCGTTTTCGAGTTATTGTCGAGAAAAGAGTTTTTGACACTCGAAAAGTTGTTTGTTGTGTAGTTCTATTGCAACCTGCTTTTTTTTTTGGCTTCAATAATAATAACTAGTCCAAATTATGTAAAATTTAATGTTTTCATTTGTTATTTCAATAGAACAAAACTCATAATAAATGAAAAATATTTTGATGAGCATAAATCCCAATCTAATTATGTATTAAATATTGCAATGATGGGTTGAAAAAAAATCTAGGTAGCTGTGGAAAAATATCGGCGGGTTTTCATGGAGATAATTGAAACAGATATTGCAATCATAACAATCTCTTGATTATTATTTTAACATTCTCTGTTAAAATGTCTTACACCAATGCCGAGGCTTTTGATATGCTCGCCGTATATTTTCAATGTTTTGGAAATGCTCCGATTGCGGCACGTGAATACGCTGCAAGGTATCCTGAACGAAGGCACTACAGCAGAAAGGTATTTCGGCGAATGGCAATACGTTAAAGAACAACGGGAAGTGTACAGCTCAATCCAGTTCCAATCAGAAGACGTCCGGTAAGAAACCATGAAGACAATATTATAAACGTTCTCGCTTACGTGGAAGCTTCACCGCATTTGAGCACAAGAGAAATTTCCCACCATCTAGGATTAAGTCGTTCTTCAGTGCTCCGAATTTTAAGAGACTTCAAACTTCGTCCATACCATCTTTCCTTACACCAAGCTCTATCAGAAGATGATTTCAACAGGCGACTAGACCATTGCTATTGGCTTCGAGAAATGTGCAACGAACATCCTCAATTCCTCTCCCAAATTTTATGGACCGATGAAGCCCGTTTCTCTAGTTCTGGAAATGTTAATTTGCATAACATGCACTTTTGGTCGCGGGAAAACCCACACTGGATGCGGGAAGTGGATCATCAAAACAGGTGGAGTGTAAACGTCTGGTGCGGAGTGTTAGGAAACAAAATTATTGGGCCGTATATTATTGATGGCAATTTAAATGGTGAATCATATTCAAACTTTTTAGAAAATGACTTGCAAATACTCTTAGAAGATGTTCCCATTGGTCTTAGGATGTCCATGTGGTACCAACATGACGGTTGCCCAGCTCATTATGCACGGAGAGTTCGTGATTTTTTAAACAACCGTTATCCAGATCGCTGGATTGGAAGGGGCAGTTTGTTCCCATGGCCACCGAGATCCCCCGATTTAACTGTGTTGGACTATTACTTGTGGGGACGAATCAAGGACATCGTTTACAAAACTTGTCCCACCACATGAGAAAATATGATTGAGCGGATTGAGAATGCTATACATTCCATTGCACCAATTGAAATAGAAACAGCTGTTTCTATTTGTAGGCACAGAATTGAGAAATGTATTTTACAAGATGGAGGACAATTCGAACATTTATAAAGTTAAATAAAACTACACAACAAACAACTTTTCGAGTGTCAAAAATTATTTTCTCGGCCATAACTCGAAAACGAGAAAAGATATCAACCTG
Source organism: Orchestes rusci (assembly GCA_958502075.1). Lineage (NCBI taxonomy): Eukaryota > Metazoa > Arthropoda > Insecta > Coleoptera > Curculionidae > Orchestes > Orchestes rusci. The sequence goes on from OY293303.1 coordinate 21,029,676, forward strand.
CGGTTTGGAGGTTTTTTCTTGTAAATTTAATCTTCATTTCGATTCTGTTATCAGAATTATACCGTACCATTTAAATTTTTGCGGTGAAACGAAGTTAACAGTTTTTAACTCAAATTACGCCTTCTAGCAACTTTTCTGGAGACAATCACGCATTACTGGATACGATATACGAAAGTACTCACATTTATCTTCCAAACAAGCCTATACGCAACAAAATCGGACAAGTCGTTTATAAGTTACAGCCACTTGAACAATTACACTTTCACTACCCTCCCCTACTCACACGAAGATCGGTACGCCAATGAGCCCTGTGCCAAAAAGACGTGAAATTGTCTAGGTTTTCTAACCATGTTGATAAAGATATACCTCAATCTGAGAATTTCCGGAGAAATTTCGAATTTTAATATTTAAGCTTTGATCGCGCCCTTAGCGGAAAAATTTCGAAGTTATAAATATTTCCCAGCATTTCTCGTGGCCACTTTAGTGATAATTTTTTTTTTCCTGAACTTTTAGGTCCAGTAGTTTCTGAGATATGGCCGGTGGCCACCCTTGCTGGGACACCCTGTATACAATTTTTATACACCCTGTGGAAAAATTAAGCGGCAATATTCATCTTTATCATGTTCTGTTGTGAAGTGCATCTTTTCCCAACAAAATGTTTTTTTGGTCATGTCAATATCTGCTTTTTCAAAGAAGATACAGATGTTTAAATAAAATGCTGCTGTCTTCCGATATTTTATCAACAATGAATGAAAACAATCTCATAGACTTGCTTGAACAAATCTCCATATTGGGCAAATTGTTCACCTCGAATACTCTTTGGAGGCGGTAGTATCATGGTGTGGACTGGGGTATCACTACATGACCCTACAGATTATGTATAAAGGGTGCACGAAAAATAAGTAACGACTATCCACTTATTTTTTTCAAATGGAAACACCTGTTTTTTTTCATTTTTGAATTCTGCGTGGAATTCGAAGTACATTATATATAATACACCCCATACTTATAGCCAACCGATTTCAAGAAAATGGGCTTATAAATTCATAATATTTTTGTTTAAAACCAATAAGAACATTTTATTGGTTCAATAATCGGATTGAATGTTCAATCAGCAACGAGAACAAGTAGTAACTAAGCAACTCAAACAAACAGAATCGCTTTTTTCAAATTCACCACCAAAAGGCAGCAATACATATAAACAATAGTTGACTACGCGATTATGCTTTTTTTTTTAGTTTGTTACAACTTATTAACATTGCTGAATAAACATTTCATTCCATTTTTCAACTGATAAATACATTAACCAGCTTTCAAATAATTAATATTATGGATTTAAAATGCTATTTTCTCGAAAACAGTTGGGGAATTTATTAAATACATTACTCAGAATTTCACCAAGAATTCGAACCCTGTTAACATCAATTTGCCAGTAAACAAACCGCATTCACAAATAAAAATCGACGGCTCCAAGCGTTTTCCAAAAAAACATAACCCTGAATTTAAAATGAATTTGTTCCATATTTCAGCCGGTCACTGTATAAACTAAATAGTCTTGTGTGACTATTATTAGAGGTGATAGAGATAATAAACAGTATGTCCCCGGATATGTGTTTAGAGAGAGCACATGGACTAACAATTTGATGATACGACAAAAAGTCATTCTTGATAAATATGTTCCTTCGTCTAAAAATAACATCTGTCCAGAAACAAAATCTTCAAATATACAGAAAGACAAAAAACTAAGAAAATCTAGAAACTGCTGATGTTTATTTTAAATTTTTTAATTTTGGACAATACAGGGCTGGTCAAAATATTCAAAAATGTTATTTTGTGTAAGAGAAACATACACTTGAGGAATACACTCTTATATTTTTGACTACATCTGTGAATCTTAATCAAAGATTCGTATGGAAAATTGAATTTTCAAAATAAGTAAAAACTTAACCAGAAGTGACATTTTGGATTTTGATATCTTGAGAAACTTTTTTTTTACACAAAATAACAATTTTGTATTTTTCACCAGCCGTGTATTAAACTCATCTTTATTCATCATCGTTTTCCGTCCAAAATTAAAAAAAATACAATAAATATCAGCAGTTTCTTTTTAGTGATTTTCACATTTTGCTAGTTTTTTTGTCTTCCTGTTTATTTAAAGATTTTTTATTTCGACAGGTGTTATTTTTTGACCAAGCAAAAACTTTTATCAGGAATGACTTTTTGTCGTATCTTTAAATTTTAAGTCCATAATATGCCCTCTCTCAACAACTATCCGCGAACATATTGTATACCGGATGGGACACAAAAATATTATTTTTTTTGAATTTTGGCCCCCTACCCCTGTACCCCCTTTAAATGGAAAGGGGGGTCGAGTAATACGTCAATTGATGGGTATTTTTATAACCCCGAAGTTGCAAGTTGCTGCTATTTTTCTTTTTTTTAATTAGTTGTCATTTTTTATTATCATTTTTTTTGGGGGGAAAGAAAACCCCCATTTAGATGTTGACAGGTAGGGATGAAAATACGACCAAAAACAAAAATTCACTTGTCAGTGCGATTTTTACCACAGAGAAAACCTGGGTGAGAAGTTTTTCGTGCCCCACCTTTTATATCTATAGTGTTGAGGAATCGTCATAGTTGGCGTTTTGGTTTTCAATACCTTTTAAGATATAGAGTAGGGCTTTCGTGTTTAATTTATTTTCCAACATTGAATCGCGTCGAGTTTCGGCGGTTTCAGTCTGTGTTTTTTAGAACACTAAGAAAAGCTTTTTTTAGTTTATGGTTAAAACCTGGTTTAAAAGTATATTGGACAAAAAAACTACACTAGATTTCAATCAAAATAGTGGATGTTTTCTTCGACCTACTTGTGCGATCAGCCTGCTATCTCTCGTTTTGTCTTTTGGTGGAAAATATTTGTACTACATCATTTCACGCAGTTTGATCTATCTAATTCAGAAAAGAGATATGCAGCCATACTTGTCGTATTTAATGATATATTTAAATTTAATTGAATCTATTGTATGTGTTGAGTAGTTCATCAACAAATTATTCAGGACAAGCTTACAAAGGTTCAACTACCTACAATAGGCTAGTCAAACGGAAAACTGTGTGTTTCAGTAACAAGATTATTAATTGGTAAAAAAAATGTTTACAAGTGAGCAATTCAGAAAAAAAAGTCTTTGATATCCTTAATAAACATTATGTTTTCTTTTCAGTTGAAGTAGACCACCAACAACAAACACACATGAACAACCAAGAGCAACAACATAGTCCAAACACTAATACTTCTTCTGCGCCCAATCCTCCTTTGGCAAACATAAAAGAAAAAACTCCAATGTGCTTGGTGAATGAATTAGGTGAGTACTTTCACATTGTCTAGTTTTCAATAATTGAATCTAAAGTGCTGAAGTCGAACTTAAACATGCAAATTTTTGGGTAAAATTCAAAGTCCAATATGTTCAACAAAAATAAAGATATTTGCATTTTTGCGGTTTGCGGAATTTTAAAGCTGCATGTTATGGATCACCCGTAGAAACAAAGAATTATGATATACAGGGTGATTCATAATGTCATGCAAAAAATCAAAATGTTCATGTGTAAGCCATTTCAGTGAATTCACCTGTCGGAGACATTTTCTTAGGTTTGTTTGTCAAGCTCCATTTCTATAGGCCCGTTTATGCGATTCTGGTTTTTGCTGTGTTTTTACCATACCCACTTGAGGTGATGTAGTCATTTTTTTGTCAGCGCTATAAGATGCCTGCGGTGTATTTTTTGAAAAGGGAGAGACGATAAGGTTGATTTTTCATGTTCCATGTTTATTTGGGAGTCTCTAAAAGATTTTATGGACTTGATTAGATAAGTCGGTTCCTTTTAAATTTTGCTGGAAGTCCTTGTGTACTGTTTTGAGTTTCCTCAATTTCATTGTGACTTTTTTCCGAGCTTTTTTCTATTTTTCTGTGTTTTGAACTTGTAAAAGTTTGGTTTTAAGGTTTATTATCACTACTAGTCAGAAAAAAATTAAAATGAACATACTATAAAGGTAGGTGGAGTATGTTTTAGGAAGAATACAATAGCGAACTAGTACAGAAGAACATCGCACGAACACTTCATCAGTCACAACGGTCACTTTTCTTGTCCGAGACATGCTGAATATTAATTCCATAAAAGATTTAGTACGCAAAAGAGGCCATTCCACAAAACTCTGTGTAAAATATGAGTGGATAAGCTAATTAATAAGAACAGCTACCGACAACGGGAATCTAGATAGAAGACCAGGCGAAGACTGCATGCATAGCTGATAACGAACAGTTCAAAATCACTGGCAGTACTGATTATTGATTTATTACTGAATTTCAGGCGCTACGAGTTCTCGGGGTGTTAGCCTTGTCACTGGATTCTCTGAATAAGGTTTGTTACTCTTTCTACTGTTTTTCTGTTCGACCTCTGAGAAATGAGTGATTATTTTTCCACCTCTTCATTGAAGAGCCTACATCTTTTGATATTATGGTATGCAAATCGCACCTTCGGTGCAAAAAGGCACATTTCCAATGTATTTCAAATGAGAGATGTGCCCTTGTTGCTGTTTTCTTATTTCTTAGGGTGCAGTGTCCAGCTAGTTGTTACTTTCCCACGTTGATTCCTACTGAGTTTCAGTGAACTTCCAGTGAATGATGCTTCGATTTTCTCTGCAATCATTGATTTGCTGCGTTTCTTTGTGGATGGCTCCATCTTGCTTTCTGTTGTTTCTCAGAACAACAGTTCAGACAGCCTCTTATGGAGGATTTGGTGATGTCAATAAGTGGTGTATTGGAGTATTGGCATATTTCCGTGCCAGTTGGTCAGCCTGCTCATCTCATTACTGTCCCAGAGTAACATTATTGGATGTTCCTACTAGAGTGGTACAGTTTTGCTGACAATCTCAGACTACTTGCTTACTTTAGTTTACCAACAGGACAGGAGGGGTTTGTCTTGCTTGTCGTCTAGGATAATGCCTAGGTATGTGACTTCTCTTGCCACCTGTAGTTCTTGTTTAATAATATTGGCCCGCGGTGACCAGTGCAGTTTTCACAGGATCCACCTTTGGGTTTATTTTCCTGCTCCAGTTTTCTACGATGTATTGTCTGCATTTCTGATAATGTTGTGGTGTGTTCGCCTATGACTAGTATTGCTACATCAAAAGGATATTTTTTTTGGCGGCATTACAGTGATTAATTAGGATCAAGTTCACAGAGATCGAGATTTGCCTAGTCCGAATAACAAGCTTCAGCTTTCTTCATCTCTTCACGGTCACTACATTGGTCTCCTGCTATAACTAATGGGAATTATTGATGCCAATCCGATACGAAGTTATGGTCACACACATCACACATTGTTGAAACAGTATATCCAAGCAAGGTATTTTGCACAACAAATGATACAGTGAGGAAAACATGTTAAACCACTCCGTTCACATATTAAATAATCTCGGAGGTCAACACAAGAATAATGTTATCAGCAATAAGGATATTATAATGATCTAGGTGTATTAGTCACAATATGGTAATATTGTGTGAGATCTTATGCCCTATGGAAAACCCAATAGCGGATGTGGCTAGTCGGTAACAATGTCTACGAATATTTTTCATCAACTCCGTTTTAAACAAGGATTATCATTTCATTCTACTCAGGCAAAAAATGATTTTGCGATTTGAGAACCTTCGGGTAGTTAAAGGTGGATATTTTTAAGTTCTGAAATTGACATTTTATTGAACTAGATAACATTGAAATGGCTAAGTTTGTGATTTTTTAAATAACAGTTCCATTTATATGGGAACTTCCAAACGAAACAATGCATGTTCAACTCTCGGAACTACAAAAGTATTGCTCTACCAGGAATAATTTTCTATGAGATCAAAGTTGATATATTTTCCAGCAAGGTACAACAAGATCCAACACCAATACCGTCTTACTGGCGAACAAGGACCGCCTCACAAGAAGATCTTCACTGTCACTCTGAAGCTGGGCAAAGAGGAGTACGAAGCTGAGGGGCCCAGCATCAAAAAGGCCCAGCATTCTGCAGCTGCTAAAGCATTAACCAAGACAGAATTTAAGCATCCACCACCAAAAACTATCATCAATAGACCAGGAATCAGACAGGTAACTAGTCAAGGAATTGTCACCCCTACGGTGGAGTTGAATGCGCTCGCTATGAAGAGAGGCGAAAGAGCTGTTTATGTGGTAGAGGGCGGAGCTCCACCTCATCAGGTAAGGAAAGGGTTGTTTGTGGTTTTGAGGTCAGTCATTCATTTTGCTCACCCATGCACATATTTATGAGGTTTTTTCATTTGGGCTGGTTAATATCAACATATACATAGATAGCTGTTAGCTGTAGAAAGAAAACTCGATTATATGTTAATTCAATTTTGTGGCTTTATGAATTTGAATTGGATGGTAGTTGTTGAAGATCTACTTATTGAGTTGTAGAGATGTGAATATTTGAAGTTGGAATTTGATGATTGAGCAAGTTCGAAATTACAAATGATGGAATGTTCAATAGTTCAATATACATTTCACTTATGCTGTTATTTTACTTTGTCGAATTGAATGGGTGGTCGAAGCTCAAACAATCATTGTTCGCTGTTCGAGTCAACCAAAATTGATATATTTTTTTATCAATGATTCTTTCCCAACGTTCTTATGTGTTTGGTTTTTTAAACAATAGTCGTATCGACGAACATCCGAAATGATTCCATGAGAGATCATAGCACTTCAAATTTTCGTACTTCTCTTGACTCTACATAAGTCATTTTGATTTTGCATGATTCCCTTAATAGGCATGAAAAAGTCAGCGTATTTTCTGTTCAAATCCTTTTCAGATTAAAACACAATAAATTATTGTGACTAAAAATATTTTATGACATAAATGCAATCACAATGAATAACCTTCTTGGATTCCTACACAACATATTGTATGCCCACAGAATTGATACTGTTATCGTTCGTCTCCTAATCTATACAATCTGCGATGGAATTTCGTGAGTTGAAGGACATCAACATTTGATGTCCTTCAACTCACGAAATTCCACCGCAGAGAGTATTGATACTGTGATATGATAATATACTAACTTTGCCGTATTTATTATAGTAATCATCATTAAAAATATCTATTGACAATGTAATGAATAAGGAAGCATTGATTCAAAATATCTGATCAATTTTGTACCTTGTAATATGTACCTATAAAGTCATACTAAAAAATGATTGATAAAAAAAAATCAAAATTTTGCGTCGTGTATTAGGTAAATTTAAATTCTCAATATGGTATAAATTATTGTGATATTAGGCATCTTTTTTCTTTCCAAATGAAATTCTCTATTTGAAAATGTCTTCCAAAAGTAATTAATCATTGTAGAAATTCTACTATACTAATAAAATCTCTATTTAAAACATGACTGGATAATTTTTCCAAAACAACCCGATTCCTTACCGAATAACACTGCTCCAGAATATTACACTTTCAACCGTCTATAATAATGTACTACGTGGATTGATGAGTTTGGTTGATCTCAATGACAAATGGAGCTGCAATATTAATCTATTTTGGCTTAATTTAAGTTTTCCTGTCATTAAAATCTGCTGAAGAAAAGACTTAGCGAGTGTTAATCCAGATTAAAAACGCTCATTTCTAAGTCTTGTTTGAAGAAGCAGGTAGTTTAATGAGCAGAATTTTTGCGGCGTTTTATGACTAGATGAACCTTGGATCATTGATTACATCTGCGAGACAAAAGTCAATGGTTTGTGAAAGTGCTTCGAGAAAAGCGAAAAGTTGCACGTTAAGAGTTGGCAGTCTTTTGTAATTTTCAAAACAGAAATGATCAAGTTCACCAATCGACCGTTGGGAAGGCAAAAATACCAGAGTTGAGTTTGAAGTTCTTTCAATTTTATACATATGTTTGCGGAGAGAAGAAGATTCCACCAACGATGAGATTAATTATGCTGTGAATGAGTATTATTTATGCTCAGGATAGATCCAATCTTTTGAACTGAATTGTGATTTTACCAAGCTTATCAATTCACCGCCTCGGGTACACTTTTACTTTCTCTAACCCTAATGACTGACCTTCATGGATAGTTTTCTTTTCTTTATTTTCTAGCACTGCTCTTGTTTATTTTTCTTTTTTTTTAGTAACAAGTGTTATTTTAGGGTTATATGAACCATCTCGGATATTTTCCAAGACAGAGTTTGAATTATCCACAGGCCCAGCAAAGGTATGGCGGTTACGACACACGCCGTAACATGCGCACCCACTATCCGTACGACAATCGATACTATGGCCAATATCGGCCTCCGCATCATGGTCAAGGCGATCCGTATTCAGTACGGCTGCGCGTCGGAGACCGGGAGTATCCAGGTACTGCTGACTATGGTAAATCAATTATAATAAACATGCGAAAATTTTGTTTAGCATTATTAAAGATATTTTTGCTATGAATTGCTTCTATGAAGGACTGGCCACTTTTAATCCGAATATTGGATCATAAAAAGCACTTCAAAGCGCCACGATATCTCTTTGGAAAATTTGTTTCGTTGATTTTGTTTGTGTTTTCAAAGTCGAGTCATTTATTTCAGCAGCTTCTGAAACTTGTCAATCACCTATATAAAAGTTTGAAAATAAGAGAGTTATGGCTACATTTATTGATCATTATTTTTAAAAAATTAGAAACATTCATTATAAGTATATTTCAATATCAGTAGTGAACGAATAACGCTTTTCACATGGCAGTAGTCGTAAATATCAAAATCTGTGGGTGGTAAAATTATTATTTAATTAAATTGAAAAAATATATTTTACAACTTTTATACAGGTGATTTCTGGTACATCAACTTTTTTTGCCGAGGTCTACAAGCTGTTGTAATGAATGACTCAATTTTGAAAATACCCTGTATACTCAAGAATGATAATTTTCAATCAAAGATAATCAGGGTTAATGAAAATTCTCGTTCTCCATATCTAGAAATATAATGCTTAGCTTTATTGACTTGAAGTTCTAGTTTATAGAGAAGACAGAATCGCTTTGGCCACGTTCCAGTACGATCCCTGTTTTCATGAATATTTAGATCTCGATAAGATAACAGAAACGTGGTATCGACCTTGAAACTCCAAATGTTTTGAATATAACTGTGAGAATTTTGTAGCTTTTTGTTCTTGATTCATGAAAATCGATATGTATAATTGATATTGGAGTTGACTGAGAGGGTATTGAAAAATTTACTGGTAATGTTACCTTGAGATTTGACCAATCTCACGTATATGGAACAGAAATTCAAACTTTCTAACATAGATCATTAAATAAATGTTAAATTCTCCAAATGTCCGTATTTTTATCACAAATAGTTGAACCATATACTTGTAAACTTCTATGTATTATAGTTTTCGAAGTATGATTGGACCTCTTTATTGAGTACATACATACAGGGTGTTTATCAATTGAATGCCGATACTTAAGGGTGATAATCCTTGAATGTTTTCAAGACAAAGAGTTTATATGGACATAGGTCCGCAAGAGCCTGATTTTCAAGATACAGGGTGTTGAAATTTTAGAAAATAAATGATTTTTTTATAATTACTTTCATACTATTCCAGACATCTTTATGAAATTTGGTATAATACCATTCACAATATACCGTTGACTTTTTAAGTCCCATAAACACCCAAATCTACGAAGATTGCAGACTATACTTTGGTATGGGTTGTGCACTCAATATTTTTGGAGAAAAAACTTGTACGCCACTGCTTTCCTTTTAATGAAAAATAATTTTTGAAATCTCTATTTATTTCTGAACCAATTTGTTCTCTTGATTTTTTTTCGACCGGCGCATGGTTTCCGCCTGAAAAAATAAAATCTACTTAATCGCATTGACACCCTGCTTTGTCTTCCAATATTTTGAAAGCAGTAGCGCCCTCTCTAACATTCCCATGCATATTCATGCATAGGTGACGTGTACCAAATTTCAAAAAGATATCTGGAATAGTATCAAAGTGATGATAAAAGCAAAGATTTTTTTTTTATTTCAACACCCTGTATCTTAAAATCCAAGCTCTTGCGGACCTATGTCCATATGAACATTTTTTCTTGAGATCATCCAAGGATTATCACCCATAAGTATCGGCATTCAATTAATAAACACCCTGTATATACATTAATAGTTAGTTTTCTTTCCATTGATTGCACAAAATTGACGGATGAGCAAAATTTGCATGGAATATATATTTATAACATACTTCCATACAACGAAGAACGGTTTCAATAGAGATCTGGGAAAGTATGTAGAAGATAATCTTAATCTATTTCTTGAAGTTTTTAAAAAAAGACAGTGATAAGAAAGTTTTTCTTAAGTAGAAATATTAAAGTGTTTGTATTTGTGAATACTCTGGTAGTTGATTTGTTTTTATTTATTTTCTGTATGGAATGTTATATTATTATCATGAATAGGCATCGATATATCATACCTGTTCTAAATTTTGGGAAATCGCACACACAGGAAATCAATTCCTAGGTGCGTGCTCTTTACTGATAACCAATGATGAACATACAGGTAGTGATGCGACGAGCGAATATTACCGACCGAATATTCCCATAAATTTCGTAACTTACGGTAATATTCGCTCACCATTAAAGGAATATTCGCTTTTGGGTAACAGATTACGGAAATATTACGGTTATATTACCGAGAACATTCAAGGAAAAGTCAATGAATGCGAAAGAATATTTATTCCTGTATTTTTTGTTGCCAAAAGTATGTTAGAAACGCTACCAGAATGCAGCAGTAAGATCAAAAATGCCCAAAAAATATCAAACAAAAATTTACAAAATATAATGCAGGTGAGGTGTTTTTTGAAATATTCTCTCACAATGAATATCATTCAATTTTTTGTGAAATATACTCTACTATTCATAAATAATGTCTACATTCATTAAAAACGCAGTGTTTTTTTTTTTGGAAAACGCTCATCAATTTTTATTTAAATATGTGTTTTTTTTTATAGTCTATTCATCTATACAGGGTCGCTCAAAAATAAGCTGCGACCTTTAAATTTAGGGATACGAGGTTATTTAAATTGGAAAAAAAAATTATAAGGTCAAGAATATGCTGTGAAGAAGTCCTTAATTGTCTTGTAGTTTTCGAGATGTAGTGAAAAAAATAATCCTTTTTTTTTTTCTTCATTTTTATTGACTCTATTTCAAGGCTTATAGAAAAAAGAAAGGTACTTCATCGTATCTATTTTTCCTGCTTTATAATATGTGGATGCTGATATTCAAATTGTATTGCAACGTTTCCTCTTTCGGGTTACGCCATCAATTTTTTTTTCTTAAAGGTGCTCATTATTTTTTGACTCTACGGGCAAACCTATTTCCTATGAATTTACTTCGAAAATTGATGTTTCCGGGCATTGAGAAAAACAATGAACCTCAAATGGCATAAAATTCAGACATTCGGCGGAGGAAAAGTAAAGAACTTTTTCTCCGCCGGAGAAAAATGTCGAACAAAGTCCGTTTTACTGACGTTTGAAGAAAAAATAGTTCACACATCATGTATATTATTCAATAAATAATTACAAAATAGTTCGTTCTGAGTTCAATTCTAAAGATAAAATATTGAAATTTTAGTTGAAGCTATATTTTTGAACAAGGATGATAAATTTCCCACAAACAGTCTATTGCTTAAAAAAAGTTAAATTTCCTAAAATTCTCATAAATTACGGAAAGTTCTCGTAATTTAACGAATACTACCGACCAAAAATAAATTACGGTAATTTTTACATCACAACATACAGGGTTATTGATTATAAATGCCCCCCCCCCATCTAACTTCTTAATTTGACGTTTTAGAAAAAAGTGTTCCAAATGAAAGTTTCATGGTTGAAAATGAAATTTTTGAAAAACCTGTTTTCACATATACGGGGTGTTCCAAAAAGTCTGGGCGAGGTCTAACTTTCTTATTTCAAATTGATACCCTATTTTTTTATTTGATGTTTGGATTCTCCTTCAAATTTTAATCATTTTTTATGTCGCATATCCTATACCTAAGTTGGATGTATAAAAAGATATTTGATATTTTATGAATTGAATAATACTAATTCATTGTTATAAAAAAGTGAAATATATCTATGGTTTCGAAGTATTGACGTGATTGTGTGTGTAGGATATACCAAAACTTCTCTGATTTTAAATTGATACCCAAAAAATGAACAAAAAATAAAATAACGTCTTATATAAAAAAAAATCTTTTGAATCAAATGCAGAATTATTTATACTTTGATACTTTTACACTTTAAGTACTTGAAGACGTGACATTTTCGTCAATACGAGCTTCAATAATTCGAAATCATAGATATATTTGACATTTTCACAACAATAAATCATTATTATTCAATTAATAAATATCTTTTTATGCATTAAACTTAGGTATAGGATATGCTACATAGAAAATGTTTAGAATTAAAAGGAGAATCCAAATATCAAATAAAAAAAATAGGGTATCAATTTGAAATAAGAAAGTTGGTACTCGCCCAGACTTTTTGGAGCACCCTGTATATGTGAAAACAGGTTATTTAAAAAGTTCATTTTCAACCACGAAACTTTTATTTGGAACACCTTTTTCTAAACCGTCAAATTAAAAAGTTAGAGGGGGGGGCATTTATAATCAATAACCCTGTACATTGACTTCAATTAAAAACGCCTTGTATATTTCCAGTTCAGTTGATTGCATTTGATGAATTGGTATACCTTCGGAAATAATAATTACATTTTTATTTCATAGTCTCATAGTTATTTTTTTTTTTTTTTTGATAATTTATTATCGAAGTTCGAATTGACTATAAACACGTTTTGAAAGAAGGAATGAAAAATCTAAATATGACGTGACAACTGAGAAACCTCGTTACTGCCACTCTCCCAACTCGAAACTTTCATTCGGACTTGTGAAGCTACCTTTTTGCAAAAAAATTGAGTACAACGAAACCTTTATTTTATCAACTCAGTTGTCTGATTTCGATACAGCCTTGGTTCACTTCTACCTTGAAAAAAAGGAACCACGATATGGTGTCTGATGCCAAGTGCCAAAGTTAATTGAGAGTTTGCTAACAGAAACATCTAGTTATGGCAGAGACGATATTTGGGCGGCTCTTGTTCGAAGTGAGTTGACAGCACCTTGAGTGTTTTAACATACAAAATCTTGGATAGTTTTTGGATATTTTTTGATACCTTGGTTTCGAAGACAATACTGCTTGTTACCTTAACAAATTTTATGATGTACTGCCTGAAAATTGAATATCCTCGGGGATGCTATTCTGCGGCATATTCTTGGAACATATCCTTCTACTTTATACAGGGTGATTCACGATTGATCTTACCTTAGACGTTTACGTTAACGGGCAACCAGCTATGAAATTGTTCTGAAAATTTGATCATTGACATAAGGCGTGATGCCTCTTCTTTGAAAAAGTAGCAAAAACTTTGACATTTCAAATTAGATACCCTGTATATTATTGAATTCTCCGCTTCGCTATTGTTTTCCGATTCGCGTTGGTTGAAATATTTCTCATACGTTTCCGATAGAGATTACGCTTGTTTGGGAGGTGGTAGACGACCTGGATCTTGGGAGATTTCCGTTTTGATTAATGTTATTCTTAATCGTCATCAGGTATGAACCTCCTGTCTTTCGAGTCAACAATATTTTAAGTGGTGGTGATGAGACGACGTCACTTTTGATTTTATTCATTGGTTCAATTTTGTATAAACTGTTGTCTGAAGTTCTGATATACAGTGTGTCGCAGACCCCTGTATTTTGAAAGAATCGGGGTTCCAAATTTTGAAGAGTCATAGATGCTGATGAACCACACTTTTTATGATATCTGAGTGAAATTTGAACTTTAAAGCCTGCCTACTATAATTTCATCCAAGGAAAATACATATAAAAATAAAAATTGGAATTTTCTTTCGAAGCTAACATACATTATTCCAAAGAAAACCGTCACAATAATGACTTTGTGCCAGTCTTTCCCCATAAATGATACTGATTTTCCTAGAAAACCGTCACATTTTCGATTTTTTTGAAATCTATTTTAACTTATTATAAGTTTAACATAAATATCTTGAACTACAAAGCAATGAAAATGCATACAGATCATGTCTTAAGACATGACTGGATCACCTGATTGCTTTGAATAATCTCAAAAACTTTAAATGCGATTATCTCGAAAGTGGAAATATGTGAGTTGTGCCGGGAACAGGCGATATCTTTGAACGCCTTGCTCGCAAGGCCCAGTTTTTCAATATTTTCCAAGAGACATAGTTTGCACTTTATCTCGTTTTCTTCTCGTTGTTTCTCTCTTTCAAGTGGTTTCTTTCAGGAAGAGTCACATCAATAAGTTATTTTCTTGGAACATTATATCTACAAGAATAAATTTCGAGCTATAGTTGACCGATCCTCACTGATATACTTCAGATAGTTTCAGATGATGCTTCTTTGGCGACTTACTGATTGATAACGAATCATTGATGAACTAGTTTTGCATCTCCTGATTAGTGTACGGTTGTGATTGTGTTGCCTCGTCAGCTTCAAGATATTTTTCCAGATCATTCAGTCCTTTCCATTCTTGGTTTGTTGTCAGTGTTATTTTTTATAGCACTTCGAAGATGGTGTTTATAAGCTTTCATAAGTAGTGCTCCTTGAATGTTTTGGACGTTTGCGTTACTTCATAAAATGATAAAATGTATGAAAATAGTGACTCAATGCAAAAGGCATTTATAATGTCAAAAGCTTTAAATTATTATTATGATTATTCAGGCAATCGGCCACACACTTCCTTTATCAAATCGTATTCACGCACGTACCTATTACTATCTATACACTTGTATACTCCACAGAAATCGTCGCCACAGCTAATCACATGATTCCCAAGAAAATAAATCGTATGAAACCGCGACATTTTATACAGCTGTTATACTTTTTGTCGTGCGAAATTATACCGCGTTTATGTGAACATTGTTAATTCAAGATCATTTACAGTGCGCGCGATATCGTAACGATATACAGCCTATGATAAATCGTATCGCTATCGCGTTAGAAAAAATTGAAAGCACTCACGTAAGTACCGATAAATACCAAAATCATCTTAACTTTATTTTTACTTACGGGATATGCCGAAGCAAAATTTATAAAAATTGATCACACCTACTAGACCAAGCATTAGGGATATCTCCGCGACAAAAATGTATTCTATACCCAACACGTCATTAAACACAATTCCTGGTAATATTCTATAATTTTTACTCAAATGAAATATGGGCGGTTAATTTGTTATAAACAATCAAAGTGTCAAAATTGCGTTTTTCTTCCGTTTTCTAATGGAGCAATAAAAGGAAGTGTCGATTGGAAAGTTGTAAAGAATGAAAAAAAAAACGACTACTTAGCGAGCTGTGTAGTCTGATCAGAAGCCGAGAAAAACTAGAAAAATCTATGCATTTTCAAATATCCATAACTCCGCTATTTTTGAAGTTGTAGAGATGTCTAATCGCGGCATGACAGCCATTTGTTCGTTGTGCGTTCTTCCAATACACTTATGCATTAAAGATTATGAGAACTATATAAAAAGGCATCTGAACTTGAGCGTGATCAGTTTTTTCTTTCACTACAATTTTCTAATCGACACTTTTTTTTGCTTCATTCTTAGACTCTGAACTAGATTCTTTAATCAAAAAACGGAAGAAAAACGCATTTTGCAAATCGCCCATATTTCTATGAGTGAAAATGATAGAATATTTGGAATGTTATAATTAAAATTTATCTTATATTCTTGTATAATACACTTGCTTCACTCCTTATAATATGGATATCACTAGGAATTGTGTTTAATGACGTGGTATAGTCGGTTTTCTTATACTTTTATTGTCAAGAAAATATCCTCTCTATACTACTACCTACTGGCTATATGCGCACTACTACCTACTGATTATATGCGCAAGTTTCACAACCCATAACGATTTGGTATATCTGCAGGTTAGGTTATATAATGTAATTTCTATCACAGAAATATTCACTCAAACTCCAATTTTTCCGAGACACCCTATTAAACAACAAATGGCAAAAGAAGTTAGGTGGACTTTCTAAATCGAAAAAGAACAAAATCTTTGCTTTGAAATCTTTCTCTATTTTTTTGTATTTCATGTTATATTTATGTATTCAAATCAATGAAGTTTTTTTATTAACAGTTGATGTACTATCTTTGTTGATCCATTGATGATATAGAGTAATGCTCTATATTTTTTTATCGAAGAAAATTTTTTCGTCCACCTTCACACTTTTCAAACTTTGTTTTGTTATTTCACCTGGGTTACACCTTCTCTCTTGTTCCTAGGGTCCTGAGGATGCAAATATAATTTGGCAAAACGTTGGCCATTTAGAAAAGTGGTTTTATTTCTTCTCGATCCCAACACCCGCTGATAAAATACTCTATATTTTTCATTAACCTCCAGGCCTATGAACGGATCGTGAAACTTGATTTATCTATATATCGGGAAAATGAATCAAAGTCTAGGTCTCACTTACTTGATTTAGTGAAAGATTATATGTTTCGCTTCAACGGCATCATCAGATCGTAAAAATCCACAAATAAACGACACCCACAACATAATTATAAACAATAAAAAATTATTTATTGTAACATGTGATCTTTCACTAAATCATCTGACTGAGACCTAGACTTTGATTCATTTTCCCTATATATTGATGCACAAGGTCTCTTTGTGAAAATGGACGATTTTTATCTATTTGATTTATCTATTCTATTGCTTTCAATAATTCGATATTTTGTGGCATTCACCTCAATACAATTTACGAGTACAGTTAAAAAAAATAAATTGTCATTATTCTATTAAAAATGATAACCAAATTATCTACATATTTGCATTGCTTTTTTTCAGTTTCTTTGTCAACTTTTTCAAGGGTGAGTTTTGTTGTCAGTGTTGCACTAACTGTCTTTAAAATTCAAACTTTTTCGAGGTAATCTGTTGCTAATTGACACTTTTAAAGATAATAGTTGTTTATTATACAGGTCATGGTCCCACAGTACAGGCGGCCAGACATGATGCAGCTGCGAAAGCCATCGATCATATAAAACAACTTGGAGGTATCGAGGTTTCAGAAAACTCCAGCCCTGACAGCGCACAGATTTCTGAACAATCTCAGGTCATAGTGAACGATGTGAATTCGGAACTGAAATCTCCCATATCTTTGGTATATGAGATTGCGTTAAAGAGAAACTTGAATGTAATTTTTGAGGTTTTGAGTGAAAAGGTATTGATATTCATTTTACTTGTATCAAGGCTACTTAAAATTTTTCAAGAACATATAATAACGGATAGTTGGCAACTACAGCCCTTGTTATATTAGTGTATTGCATTCAATCACAAAAAAAACACTGGATAAAGTGTACTAAAATTGGAATGATCTTTGCTACTTGAGCGAATCCAGAGAGTTGAGTTCATATATTCACATGATTATCAACCAAAATACGTCTTTATCAATCACATATCATTTGAAGCATAGTTAAAAAAAAACAACGGTCATTCAAGATTCCTAATGTTCTTCTATGCACATTTCAGGGTCCGCCGCACATGAAAGTTTTCGTAACCCAATGCCGAGTAGGTAACTTCGTCTCAGATGGAGAAGGCAACGGTAAAAAAATATCTAAAAAACGTGCTGCTGAAAAAATGTTGGAAGAATTGTCCAAACTACCACCATTGCCCAACACAATAAGTAATATTGCCCAGTTGAAGAGAAAAAGGGTAACTAACAAGAAGAAAACCAGAAATCTTATCAAGGTCAATGTGGACAAACCGTCTGAAACCATTGAGGAAATCAACCCTATTTCTCGATTGATCCAAATCCAACAAGCCAATAAAGAGAGAGAGCCTGTTTATACTGTCTTGGAAGAACGTGGAGCTCCACGACGAAGAGAGTTTGTTATCGAGGCATCAGTGAATGGACATTCTTGTACTGGAGTGGGACCAAATAAGAAGGTACATGCAACATAGTTTTTATTGAATTGAAACCTGATAATGGAAAGGTTTAGTTGTGTCAATCATTGGTATTTGTATTGGTATAATATTGATTGGCTGTCGATCGATTGATTGTTCCAATAGTAATTGGTAATGGCTACTTATAACTTTAAATAGTTATTGATAGTAGCGGACAGAATGCACACTGCATCGATGGATTTAGTAGTTCATGAAGTATTTTTCGGGAGATCTGAGCTTGACCGATCAAACACTACTTCACAACGTCATTTTTAAAATATAGCTACATGGAGTTGTATGTACTGAAATAAACTAACCACTCATAACTCCTGTTCTCAGTTTTTGTAGCGTTTATCTAATACAGAGTGTTACGGAACAACGTCAGGAAACTTAGAGGGGTATTTTTATGTGATAAAATAAGTGGTGGAAAGTCATACAACAAGAATTCGAAATTTCTCGAGATATGAGCAATCAAAGATCGATTTCTTTTTTCTAGTTATTGAAATAATTCGGACATTTCTCATCTAATCAAAATGAAATTTGGTACAAAGTTTCAGCTCGTTTATCGGTATCCTGTGGAAAATATGTTTCTCTTCTCTGCTCCTAGAGGGCGCTTCACCTGAAATCCAAATTTCATATTTCGCATATCTTTTTTGTTTCGACCAATTTATCAAAAACAAATACGCCGTTTCAAATATTGGGAAAGACTAGATAAAAAATGTTATCTTTGTCCGGGTCGATGAATCACACCGCAAATCGACATAAAAATAACTCATGTCAAAAATAATCGCTTTCTATGAAATGAAAACAAGGAAAATACAACAAAAAACAACATAAAAACAAACATCCATCAACAAAAACGATGCAAAAGCAACACATAAATAACAACAAAAACATGAAAAAATGAATTTCTGTTTCTATTGTTTTTGTGCTGTTTTTTTTTATTGTTTCTGTTGTGTTATTTTATGTCGTTTTGGTTTTGCATTTTCTTTGTTATCGTTTCATTCAAAGCAAATTATTTTTGACATGAGTTAGTTTTATGTCGATTGCGGCAAAACGGCGAGATCCATCGACCCGGACAAAGAGTGCATTTTTTGTCTTGTCTTTCCCAATCTTTGAATCAGCGTATTTGTTTCGAAGAAAACTGTCGACACAAAAAAGAAATGCGAAATATGAAATTTTGATTCCAGGTAAAGCGCCCTCTAGAAGCAGAGTAAGGAAATTTTTTTTCACAGAACGTTACAGTTAAACAACCTGAAACCCCCAAATTTCATTTTGATTCGATAAGAAATATTCAAAATATATCAATAACTAGAAAAAAAAAGATCTTTGATTGCCGGTAACTCGAAAAATATTGAGATTTCGAATTTTTGTTATATGACTTACGACCAATATTTTATCACATAAAATCACCCCTTCAAGTTTCCCGACGATGTTCCGGAACACCCTGTATATCTATTTTATCAAAAATATTTCATATATTTGCAATTCTAGGTTGCTAAGCGCAACGCTGCCGACGCCCTTCTAGCCGAACTAGGCTACGCTACTTCCCCTGCCAAATCTCCTCAACAAAAAAATGAAAAAGAAGATAATCAAACACAGAATGATAAAAACCGTAAAGTCACTTTCGTGGAGGAGAAGAACGAGCCGGCGCAGAATGTGGGCGGTAGTGGTGGTAGACAACTGGTACCCGGGGTGCTGCTCGTCACAGAGCAGAATTCCAACTATGCTAAACCGAAAAACGAAACAATAGAGTCTCCAAAACCAACACAGCCTGCCCCTTTGAAGAATCCACCACCTGGTGTTAGATCAAAGGATCAGTTATTGTATTTGGCAACTCTTATGAAGATTCAGGTAAAGGATTGAAACATTTGTAAATTACTCGTTATTTGCCAAATCTGTTTTCATGAAGCTTCTATTTAATCCGTATTTGCAGGTTCACTTTTCCGACTTTCCCAAAGCCAACCATGAAATGTACTTGACTTTGGTGTCACTCGGGACGAATCCTCCGCAGGTCTGTCATGGTGAGGGTGCAACAACTGAGGCATCTCACGAAAAAGCCGCTCTTGAGGCTTTGAAGG
This sequence comes from Orchestes rusci, assembly GCA_958502075.1. Taxonomy (NCBI): domain Eukaryota; kingdom Metazoa; phylum Arthropoda; class Insecta; order Coleoptera; family Curculionidae; genus Orchestes; species Orchestes rusci. The sequence continues at coordinate 21,049,817 of OY293303.1, forward strand.
TCCTCTCAGAGCTCGGCCTCGATATTGCCCCTAACAAGGAAGGAACCCAAAATAACGATTGAAAATTCGCTTTTCAAAGGCCTTTTTGGTAAAACATATCTCTTCTTCACGTAATAATACCGTTCCAACTTCTTCGTTATTATTCTTACGGCTGCAAATTTGTTCAAAAGCATAGCCTAGGCGTAATTATTGACGGGTGGTATTTTCAGCTTGAAGGTTTTACTGAGAAGATTTCACCCACTCATTTTTGTTTCGCAACTGAAAAATATCACAAATGTCTTGTTTTGAAATTGTTGACAATTTTAAAAGATGTGTCCTTTACAGTCATGACGTTATCGAAACACTGATACATTTTTTAAAAAATAGGCTTAGGTATATTGTGACGTTTTTGGTATTCAGCCTTTGAAAGGTGTCTCGGCGCATGCATATTTTTGAATATCCACCTGTACAACAGGAAGAATCAATTTTTTATTTTTCACATTAAGAGAAATTAATAATTGTTTATTCATGAGCAGAGATCCCAAAAGTGGACTGAATCTAATCGATATATTGTTATTTGTTGATTCAAAAATTCGAACTCTCGTAGCTATACCAATGAATGAGTTAGATTATTAAATGAACGATTTAATTTTTTAACACACGTCATAATGGAAGGATAACTGGTAATTTTTGTCACCACATTTATTAGATGTCCTTTCTACTTTCATTGGTACAGATTGTCAACTACTATGAGTTCCATGTGGCCATGTAATATATTAAAAAACAATGTTACAAGTCATTGTACTATTTGAATAACTTAGAATTATTAATTAGGCTCTTTTATGTGACGTCATTAAACATATATGTAAAATGCATATATGAAATGATTTCATATATTATATTATAATTCTGGTTATCAAAATGCTTCGTTGGCACTACTATATTTGTGCCCACCGAATTTCGTTTAAGTTTGGGGCGACCTAAAACGAAATCGGAACAGTAGTTCAGAATTGGTTTTTAGCCTATGATTCATCCGTTGTCCTTTATATGGTCAATTTATTTACTTTGAATCAAAATTTTTTCACTGAGCTTAAGTGACTGACTGCTTTCAAATTGTAGACATACAGAGGATTCTTTTATTGAGTTTTCGAGAATAAATATCAGATTAAATCTATTTGTCTACGATTGCAAGTCATAGTCATTTTTCTCAAGAGTTAATTTGTCATATTGCAGAGTTATCTAGAAACTGTCTACAAAGTGTGAATATTGATTTTCAAGTTTGATAAATCTAATTTTTGATTCAAATCGAAAACACTGTAGGTACGTAAAGCATTCAAATCAGTATTCACATACTCATTGAAATTATCAAAACCAATCTTCAACAAGAGAGACTGAAAGCCAGCTGGATTGTTTTTTGGAAGAATCAACTGCTAAACAGGCGTAAACAGTATTAATATTGATGATTTTCACAGGGTGGCCTTAATTATGGTAATTATCCAGAAAAGATAAGAATCTGAAGTGGTTGCAAGAAGGTTTGACAGCTCTGCAATATAATACAAAAACTGCGAAAAATAACATCATTTGAATGGTTAATAATTATTTTTGTACATATATACATACGTATTCAATGATCAATGATTTATTTATTTTCATTTAGAATAGACCAACAGTGCTAAGTCGTTAAAAGATAGTATAATAGGCTTGAATGAATAAAATTACGTATTATACAAGGCAATTCTGATCTGCTGATTTCACCCGTTTGTAGATTGATTTCATTATTCTGGGGCTTTATATTTTAACTATCACTAGATCGAATAGTTGTGTTTTATATATTACACTAAATTTTTCGACTATTGAACATTTTTTGATCGATTTCATTTTGCCGTTCATACTGATAACGTTGTATGTAGGTGTATAATGAACGTTGTAGTATTACGCGAGCTATTAATTGCCTCCTTTGAATCTGAAATCAATAAACATAATCTCACATTCATTCGAAGTTTTCTTGAACCTTCATTTCTCCTTTATAATGTTTCACATCATGAATGTATCGAATATTGAAGATGTCAAAACAGGAAAATGGACATACCTATAAAAAAATGTGCTTTCGTACATACATACTTTGTGTCCACGGATTGAGTTTTCGTAAGGTGTAAATGACAAAAAAAAATCGTGTTTGATTACTATTTTCTGGGAATACCAAACTAGGATGAGGAAAGAATTAGTCAAATCAATGAATAAACAGTGTGGTTTTGGGGCGATTTTATAAAAAATGACCAACAGTACAGTTTTTTTTTAAGAGATATCGAAAAAAGCTATGGAAGAAAGTTGTTTTGAATAAAAAGTAATGACCGAATACCAATTTTGACAAAAATTTGCCTATTCTGATGTTTTTGGGGACTTGGAAAGATTCAAGTACCATAACTCTTTATCCTAAACAACGTTCTTCCATAACATTTTTTGATTACTCATGAAACAAAGCTACACTAAATTGCACATAGATTGCGTACATTGAAATGGTAAAATTGTTTTGGTTTGAGCAGTGTACAATTAAACGTCATGTTTTGTCAGTTGCAATGATATGCCGAGACAATTTTTATTATTATCCACTTATATGAAAACACAAATACTTACGCGCCTCGGTGAAGACCTATGGTCGGTAAGAAGAACCAAATAACCAGATCTAAATCCGTTGGAAAATTTGTGGGGACGAAAGGTGAAAATTAATAACCAAAGAAACTGGAGGCCTCAGCTCAGAATCAGGCGAAAGTACTAGATGCCATTCTTGACGCGTGGAATAAGTTCGCCAATGATGTTCAATATTGTCAAGATTTATCAAATTCCATGGTTTGACGACTACAAGAAGTTTTTGCTAAAAATGGTTCTGGGATATCAAGGAAAATGATCTAATTTTTTTTTGCGAACCAAGTAAATAAATTCAAAGTCGTACCCACGGTGGCCGTCCATTAGAATATCTCAGGAAATAAAGCGATTGGAATTCTGAAATTTTGTATGGTGAGATATTCAAGGATGCTCTCTTCAATTGAAATAAAAGCTATGTTGTGCGACTTCCGGCTGTCCGGAAGTAGGTGTCAACTCTCTTATTTCAAATGGAACAACCTTCATATTATTACATTTTTGGATTCTACGTAAAATTTTAGGCAGATTTGAAGTATCATGTCACATACCTATACGAGTTTTTGAAATATTTGAGTTTTTATGTCAAAAATTACGTTTTTAGGCTCCAACTTAAATGTGAATTTAACCTTCAAGAAAGCCTTTATTATTGAGTTTGAGCTGGATTCCTTGTTGGAAGAGACCTACTACAAAATATTTTTCAGAATATTTTTCTAGCTATTAATACAGGGTGGTCAAAAAATAAGATCAAACATGAAATAAAAAAAACTGCCAAAAATAATAATAATAATTATGGAAAACACCATATTTTATAATTTCATCTTATGGAGCATTGGAAATAAAGGTAAGTTTGTATAACATTGTCCACTTCAAAGTTCAAAAAAAATATAAATTTTTGGAAATTACACACCTTTATTTTAAATGCTTAATACAATCCAATGAAAAAAAATGGGTGTTTCCATTTGAAAAAATTGATTTTTGGCAGTTTTCTCGATTTCATGTTTGATCTTATTCTTTGATCACCCTGTATTATTAGTTTTCAAAATATTGTAGAAAATCTTTCATATTAGGTCCCTTTCAACAAGGAATCCAACACAAGTTAAATAATAAGGGCTTTCTCATAGGTATAATTTACATTTAAATTAGAGCCTACAAATGTCATTTTTGACATAAAAACTCAAATATTTTAAAAACTCGTATACTTAGGTATAGGATATGATACATCAAATCTGTCTAGAATTGCACGTAGAATCCAAAAATGTAATGATATATAGGGTGTTCTATTTAAAATAAGCAAAGTGATACCTACTTCCGGTATAACCGGAAGTCGCACAACGTCGCTATTATTTCATTTGAAGAGAGCATATTTGAAAATCTTACCATATAAATTTTCAGAATTCCAATCGTCTTATTTCCTGAGATATTCTAATGGACGTTCACCGTGAACAGGGTGTCCCAACGCTAGAGTAAAGTAGGTTTTATCATATAGGATATGGAAAATATCAATATCAATATGCGTCACAGGTTAGGGGTGTAAATAGCGCACATTCTGAAAATATTTTGAAACATACAGGGTGCGTCACAAAAGTATGGCACGAAAAAGTATGATTTTTTTAAATGGAACCCCCTGTATATTAATTGATATTTCAATTCTTTCTTCAATTTGGAACAAAAATTGTGATACAACTAATGTTCCCAAATTCAACCGTTATCGAGATATCGCGTTTTAAAAATGGCATTTTTGCAACTTTGACATGCTATAAAACTCAAACTATTCAAGTTAGAGGAAAATGGTTTGTACTTTCCTATCTTAACTTTTCAAGAGCTCTTCTGTCATTTGGATAGAAGGTAACGTCAACTGTCAACTTTTTTCAGCACATTTTGACATTTTTTCACAATAATGGATTTAATCTCCTTGAATAGCTCTTGAAAAGTTAAGATAGGAATGTGCAATCCATTTTTCTCTAACTTGAATAGTTTGAGTTTTATAGCATGTCAAAGTTGCAAAAATGCCATTTTTAAAACGCGATATCTCGATAACGGTTGAATTTAGGAACATTAGTTGTATCACAATTTTTGTTCCAAATTGAAGAAAGAATTGAAATATCAATTAATATACAGGGGGTTCCATTTAAAAAAATCATACTTTTTCGTGCCATACTTTTGTGACGCACCCTGTATGTTTCCAAATATTTTCAGAATGTGCGCTATTTACACCCCTAACCTGTGACGCATATTGATATTGATATTTTTCATATCCTATATGATAAAACCGACTTTACTCTATCGTTGGGACACCCTGTATATCGTTTTAATTTTTTTTTTTATAATGAAAAGTTTTTGTGCATGGCATGTAAATATTTTTATCTACGACTATTTAATAATTATTGCTTGTGATAGTAGTGCAATTTTTGTATTCGATACCATTATACCTACCTCTGAGTTTATTATTTAACTACATAATGTAACTCATATAACACACCTGCGGAATATGAATTTCATATTCCACACCCGTGGAATACAATATAGAATCGACTTTGCTTGGATTGTTGTTACTAGGGCAACTAAAATAATTGATTTTGACAAATAGTATATTTGACGACTTTGACGTTGATTTATCCATTGTGAAAATTTCTAATTTTAAATAATTTTGTTGCAAATTACATTTTTTTTGGAAAATCTGCAAAATGAATAGTCGTAGATAAAGCATAGTATTTGACTCGCGTATAATGTAGGCTATATTTCACTCGCCTGTGGCTCGTGTAATACGCTCGTTAAATAATATAGGTACTATGAATGCCTATTACACTATTTCGCTGTCTATGTACGCATTTTTTGTGCAAGTTAGTGAACTCCACTCCTCCCAATTTTTATAAAATCAACAAAAAAAGTCCCCATAAAAATCAAAGTAGCCCAATTTGTATCAAAATTGGTATTCGGCCAAAACTTTTTATTCCAATTAACTTTCTTCTATATCTTTTTCCGATATCTCTTTAAACAAATACACTTTACTCCTAGCAATTTTTTATAAAATCGCCCCAAAACCACCCTGTATATCAATTGATTTGACTCATTTTCTTCACATCTCAATTTCGAACCATACGGGAGCGATTTCCAGAAAATCCTGAAAATCTTATTCCAATTTGTTGTCATCTACACCTTACGAAAACTCAATCCGTGGATATGTCGTAGGCGTATGGTAAAACCAGGCTTATTATAATACGCCTATGCTTTTTCAAAATGACTGGGCATATTGTAAAACTATGAAAATTTCACAATAAGACTGAAAATCTTAATTCGCCTGGTTCGATTTAGGCTTTTTCTAAAATTAGGGTCAGGGTTAAGAAAAGAATAACAGTTTTTTTGCTATTTTTCGATAATTTGAAAATTTTATTATATAGTCACATTCTAGTGTCTTGAGAGATTGCAAATTTACTGGCGGAGGGAAAAGATTATTATTATATTTGATTTTTATTATGCATAACGTATTAAGGATCATCCATTTACGTCAAACTAACCAAATCTAACCTGATCTAATCTAGAAAAAAAACTTCTCTCCGCCAGTGAATCTGCGATCCTGGAAGACACTCTAGAATGTGTCTATATAAGAAAATTTGGAAAAATCGAAAAATAGCAGAAAACCGTATATGCAATAATAACCCACCTGCATAGAACCTATCTAGTTGTATGTAGTAATTGTTTTTTCCACTATCTTGGATACTGTCTACCCCTTCGGACATCGTAAAATAAACATCAGTCACTTTCGTAAACAAAATTTTAGAATAAGCCTAACTAAGGCAAAGGCGTATTATAAAACGCCTAACCCAGGCGAATTGTGGAATACTTCCATTTTCCCAATTAGTCTAATATCCTTCGGGCTTTTTATAATAAGCCTAAGATTATCAGTCTTATTGTGAAATTTTTATAGTTTTACAATATGCCCAGTCATTTTGAAAAAGCGTAGGCGTATTATAATAAGCAGCAAAGACAGGTCGTTGGGAGGGGTGAATCTCAAAACTAAGGACTACTAAGGAGGTAGGTACAATATGAGGAAACATTTTGTGTATTGCTATGCTCACCAATTTAACAAGAAACAAGCAATGTCAAGTATAACGAGCGTTTTTTTTTCTTAATCCGAATGGGATTTCCATTTTTTTTTTCAAATTCCTCTGACATAACAGCAGCCTCAAAAGATGTTTGTGACAAACGATTCAAACGAATACCAAGATCAGTAGTTAGCACAAACGCGTTGGAGCACTAATTCGTACTTTAGCAGACGCTCGAAGTACCCATAAATGTTATGAGTCCTGGATTTGAGGGAAAATTGATTAAAAAGAAGGGGAAATTCCCCACAATTTTCCGCCTGCGACGCGCTGTTGGGGCACTAATTCGTACTTTAACAGACGCTCGAAGTACCCATAAATGTTATGAGTCCTGGATTTGAGGGAAAATTGATTAAAAAGGAGGGGAAATTCCTCACAATTTTCCGCCTGCGGCGCGCTGTTGGAGCGCTGATTCGTACTTTAGCAGACGCTGGAGGTACCCATAAATGTTATGAGTCATGGATTTGAGGGGAGATTGATCAAGAAGGAAGGGAAATTCCTCACAATTTTCAGCCAGCGGCGCTCCATCTGTCCGAACCTAAAACCCCCCCCTTTTAAATTGTCTGGCTACGCCACTGAGTATAACGATACCAAGCGTTCATTAAGTACTTGTATTTATAAACTTTAAAGGCTTAATCATTGACTTATTTTAAGACAAAAAGTTCATATGAACATCGGTCCCATACAGGGTGGTGCAACCAAGATGGGGTGGACGATTGTGGAAAAATGGTGAGGAATTTGAATATTTTTGTTTGTATATTTTAGTTAGTCAAAAAGGCTTTGTTTTAAAAATATAGTCATAGTACAGGTAGTCGCAAATAGTTTGTGGCAAACCAAACTTGTATTTTTTTAAATGGAACACCCTGTATACAAGAATTCTAATTATTTCTTCTATCTCGTGCGATCATTTTGATTCGAGGTTTGTTGTTTCTAAAACTAGAAATAAATGAATGGGAGGCGATCAAAGTTGAAAAAGGACTCATAATTAGGCCATTTTTTAAGCGAAATATAAAAAAGTACCAAAAAACAGACTGACTCATAAAACATCACTTATCCGTGAACACAATAATCACATACATTTTAAATAAAATTATTTGTTATTACACAGGGTTGTCAAGCTTGGCGAACATGACCTGTACACAATTTTTTCAAATGAAACAGCCTGAATATTATATTTCCATCTTGAAGATAACATCATAAGCTTTCAAAAACATCATACATCATACCTTTCTGATCATTAGTTTTTTTAGAAATCACCCGTTTATACATTATGTGGCCATGAGGCGATGACAATATCACGAATGAAACAAAATATTGATAACTAGTCAAAGCTACTACGTATAATCACCAAACAAATAACAACAAGAAGGATCACTCTGCCAAGCGCGCGAAACCGACCCGAGGAGGAGGAGTGCCGATGTTCCCAACACCATACCCCGTCCACCCAGTCCAAGAATGCCAGCCTGTTCAACAACCGACGTTATCGGTGTATTATGAGAAGCGCTGTTGACTCTAGATTTTCAAATATCGGGCACGTATGTTCTGTGCTTCGAAAACGATGTGCTCATGACTCGGCGGGCTGTCTCTTGATGCTGCTACACAATAGAGTGGGCCTTTTTATTGTTACTTGTTCGGTGGTATAATCAAGCATAATCCATTATTTTCAAGTTAAGTGTCAGTGGCACAATACTTTGAATTAAAAAGAAAACTTATGGATACCCACTTGCTAATTATTTAATTGATTGATCAATCGCTAATTAATTAATCAACTAATTGCGGATGTTGTCATGGCTTCATGCATGACCACCTATAGTTTTATAAACTGGGTAATAATTTGTAGTACAATGAAGAAACTTTGTACTCGCGGGTGATTACCGAAAAAACTATTGATCAGAAAAGTATGATGTATGGTGTTTTTGGAAAGCTAATGATGTTATCTTCAAGATGGAAATATAATATACAGGGTGTTCCATTTTAAAAAATTGTACACAGATCGTGTTTGGAAAACTTGACCACCCTGTATGATAACAAATAATTTTATCCAAATTGTATGTGATTATTGTGTTCAAGGATAAGTAATTTTTTATGGGTCAGTTCATTTTTCCATACTTTTTTTTATTTCGCTTGAAAAATAGCCCAACTATGAGTCCTTTTTCAACATTGATCGCCTTCCAGTCCTTTGTTATACACGTTTTAGACCCAAGAAACCTTATATCAAAATGTTCGTACGAGATGAGAGAAATGATTAGAATTCCTACATTTAGGGTGTTCCATTTAAAAAAATGCAAGTTTGGTTTGCCACAAACTTTTTGGGACTCCCTGTACTATGGCCATATTTTCAAAACAAAGCCTTTTTGACTAACTATAATGTACAAAAAAAAAATCCAAATTCCTCACCATTTTCACACAATCGTCCACCCCATCTTGGTTGCACCACATTATTGTATATGTGATGAACTACTTTCTTATTAAACTGACGCTTATACATGACTTGGAAGAAAAAGCGCTCTCCATTCCACCCACCTATAACATTTCAAGATCTATAGAAAAAAAACAAAACTAGAATCAGAATAAGATTGTATTATATTATCTATTTACCGTTTTTGATAAATAGTTTCTAAGGAAGTTGTCTCATTTCTTCTTCATTTCAGTGAACATGGAAATGAATTGACTGTTTCGACCAGTGAAACTGAATGAATCTTGAACCGTGCTAGTGGCACTCCTATTAATTTTTTAATTTGAAAGATTAGTATTCACTTTTTTCAAACTGACATATTTGTTATAATTTTTCAAATAAATCAACACTGTTGAAGGGTTCATAATTATACTAGTACATTTTGGAGATAATATGTTGGTTCTGGTGTTCGGAACTGATCATCGAACGAAGCTAAAAACTCAACACTTCAAAGTATAAACAAAACTTTCATAACAATAATTGAAAATGCGTTTGTTTTTCCATTATTTTATGAAAAAAATAATCACAAAATTATGACGAGTGTCGAGATCAAGACTGTGACTCGACAGTCGACACACTAGCCAATCAGTGCACAAGACGTGCCCACATGTTTAGATTAATGGCACATGCCTAAAATTTGATCCTGCATCAGTTAACAAAGTAGTATTGTTGCATTTGAGGACTTCAATCCTTTTGCCAGTTTACGGGTCCTAGCATTTTTTTCCAAAAAAATGTTTTTTTTTTTTCAAAAAAAGGTTTTTTTTTTCAAAAAATGTTTTTTTTTTTTTTCAAAAAAATGTTATTTTTTTTTTCAAAAAAATGTTTAGGGCCCTTTTGTCACGTGTCTCGTTTAAAAAAAAGGGTTGAAAATTCATTTTTCAGTGCGATTTTTGATGAAAATGGCAAGCACCATTCGAGAGTACTTCCTGAAAATTTCACAATAATTGAACAAAGAATACAGTGCGGCTCTAAAAGGTCCCCTCCCCCTCCTTTTTTTTTAAATGTGTGCACCTAAAATTTTGAAACTTGGCATACTTTGATTGCTGTCGAAATACTACTTTTTGATGTTACTGACGTGCTTTTAGTATTCAAGATGGCGGCTGGGCGCCATTTTGAAACATTTTTTTAAATGGAAAGGGGGGTCGTGTGACACCTCATTTTCAAGATCCTAATGAGTACTTTATAACCCTTGAATATTGAGTCGATATCTTCAAGTACAACAAAATGGCGGTACATTTAATTACTACGTTGATACATACACTTTAAAAAAAAACTTCAAATTCAATTCAAAAGATGCTGAAAATATTCTTCACATAAAGTTTGGGTTAGGAATAAATGACAAAAATGTCAAAAAAACATCTTTGAATTGAACTTGACGAATTTTTTCAAAAAGTGTATGTATCAATTCAGTAATTAAATGTACCGCCATTTTGTAGTACTTGAAGATATCGACTCAATATTCTAGGGTTATAAAGTACTCATCAGGATCTTCAAAATGAGGGTCACACGGCCCCCCTTTCCATTTAAAAAAATGTTTCAAAATGGCGCCCAGCCGCCATCTTCAATACTAAAAGTACGTCAGGAACATCAAAAAGTAGTATTTCGACAGCAATTAAAGTATGCCAAGTTTCAAAATTTTTGGTGCACACATTAAAAAAAAGGGGGGGAGGGACCTTTTAGAGCCGCACTGTATATAATATTGAATTAGAAACTTTTGAAGAATTGAGATCGATCAAAAATAGTTCGCTTTGATATCGATGCGTTTACACTGTTAACAGTCAAAATCTGATATTATTAGACGGTAAGTACTTGTAACTTATAGTAGGTCTGTTCGTAGAACAATCACAGTATCACAATGTCAGTCAGAAATAGTTTGTAAACTGCAAATGTTGAAAGCTGATTGACTCTGCAGGTTTGTGATTGTTCTATGAACATACCTATATTGTTATGGTCGAAGGTCGTACAGTTTTTTTTTTATACATGAGGTTTCAGAAACAAGTTGCCAAACTTTAAGGGATTATTCCTTACACAAAAATATCACGATAGAACCCAACTTGCCTATTCCGAAAGTTGATATTAATGAGAGAGAGTTACATATTTATTTTCGAGTTTCTGAAATAACTTAATAATAATAATAACTAAAATAAATCTGTTATCTTGATGGAATTTGGTTTGTTGGGGTTATTAGACATGAGAAATTCAAAAATGGCCCTAGTATGCCTTTAGCTCATAGGGTGCGCCACCCCTACACGTTCTTATATCTGTTGATATCAACCTTCGGAATAGTTAAGTTGGGTTCTATCGTAATATTTTTGTGTGAGGATAAATTTAAAAAAAAAACTCTATTTCGCATAAAAAGTGTACCTCGGAAAGTCAGGGCGAGGTCCAACTTTACCGCTCATCTGTGTACTGGCTACTAGAGTTGACTTTGGTGAAGTTCTTCACGTGAATATTAGTTCACAGATAAAGAACACAAAAAATATGTACAGGGTGTTTCCGTATATTTCGTCTGCAGACTAACTCGCTAATTATGCAAGATAGATAAAGACTTTGAATACAAAGTTGGTAGGTATTAACATGAATCGCCAGAAAAAAAAAAATGTTTGTATACCGGGTGCACGAGAAAAGTGTGGTGGGACACAACTTGCATCTTTTTAAATGGAACACCCTTTATATTGTTTTATAATCAAAAAGACATTATTTTTCTGATGTCAAAAATATACAACATGTAGGCATTCCTTCCAGCCGTTTTCAAAATACTTTAGTTTTAAAGTTGGTTTTTTGGAATTGCGAAATTGTCATGATACTACGACAAACAAGATATGCTCACTAGCCGAACGGGTTTCGAACTGAACTGCGCATCAAGCTATCCGGTGACCCAATTGGATAAAATAGCATTGGAAAGCATGGCTTATATTGCGATTTTGTTGAATTCTGATGATTATAGTTGGTTATTTACCCCAAAATGAATAATATGTATCCAGTTGGTTATCTATCTATCCAAAATTGATAATATAATCTACGCAAATCCCACCAGATTGGTTAAATAGCATTTAAAAAAGGGTTGTAATAAACTGAACAGTATTTAATTCATTATGTACAGTATAATATCACAAGCAGTCAGTATAATATTGTAGAACACTCAGTATTTCTGTTAAAAATGATTAGTAAAAATGGAATTTTTGAGCAGTAAAAGTGCTATTTGGCCTGTATTTCTATGTTCACTATTGTGATTCTAATGGTCAGTAAAAATTTATGAAATGTCAGTATGACTTAGCTGGTAATAATTCCACAAATGTACAGTGAGAAATAATAAAAAATGGCCAGTATGCAATAGTAATAATTTTAACTAACTCAAACTAACCCAAACTTGATACACATAATACCAATACAGAACACGTCAATTATGATATATAATACTAATTGTAATGTTAACCTAGTGCCTACCAACGAGCCGCTGCATATTTTTATCAATTTCGATCACCAACACAAACTAACCCAAACTTGATCCACATAAAACCAATACACAACACGTCAATTATAATATTATATACTAATAATTGTAATGTTCCTAGTGCTAATCAACGAGCCGCTGCATATTTTTCATCAATTTCTATTACCAACACAAACTAACCCTAACTAACCCAAACTGAATCCGCCTCTCAAAGGAACCTATCTGGCTACTTCATCATGACATAAAGCCAGAGTGTTTTCTCTTTACTAAGTTGTGTTTCGTTCCGTTGTAAAAATGTTTGTATTTATACGAAATAAAATATATGACCAACCATTCATTATTTTACTGTCGCTTTATTAATTTTATGGACTGTCCATTATTTTCACCAGGCATTTACTAATTTGTTTGATCGTTTTTTTATGATACTGACTCTTGATTATTTATATCCACCATCCCAAGCAACACACGATCCGATTTTATGGTTAAATATACGTGTATTCAACCATATTTTTGGAACTTTTTGGTTTTGGTATATTTTTTAAACGTATATGGTCAACGTATATTTATTAAGACGTGCAATACACGTTTACAATACACTTTCAATACACTTTTTTTTTGGAGTCTTGTCTCATAAACGTGTATAGTTTGGATATCATATCCCATTCTTAAACGTTTATCGGGCGGACATTTTATCGTTTATTCAACTATTGTGTGTTACTTGGGATTTATTATTTTTACTGACCACTTCTTTATGTTACTGACCCTCCATTATTTTTACTGACCATTTCTTTATATTACTTACCGTTAATTATTTCAACCGACCATTTATTATTATACTGACCATTTATTATTTTTACTGATCACTTCTTTATGTTACTGACCCTTCATTATTTCAACCGACCATTTATTATCATACTGACCAAGGGAAATAAAATAATGGCAAAGAGTACTGTCCATAAAATTGAAATACTGACCATTTAATTTGTTGCCTTTAAAAAAAGATCATATTTTCAATTTTGTGTGGTTACATTGAAAAATCATTTTTCTCAGTTGGTTTTCGACGTTAGAAAAGATGTTTGAGGTGAAACTTTTTTATGTGCGGTGGGAGTGGAATATCTATGTGGTTCTTTGTGATTTTTATGTGGCTCCATGCATGTGGTTATTTTTTGGTTCAATGTGGTTTTTGTTGTACTATGTGGCTTCTTGTGGTTCTATGTGGTTTTGTGGTTCTAAGAGGCTTTTTGCTATTCTATGTGGTTCTAAGAGGTTTTGGCATGGTTTTTTGTGTTTCTACATGGTTCCATGTGGTTTTTGTGGTTTCATGTTCTTTTGTGTTTCTATGTGTTTCTTGTGGTTCTATGTGTTTTTTAGTAGTTCCATGTGGTTTCTATGGTTTTTTGTGTTTCTACGCATGGTCCCATGTGGTTTTTGTCTTTCTATGTGTTTTTTGTGGTTCCATGGTGTTTTTCGGTTCGTTGAGTTTTTTTTGTTTCTATGTGGTTCGATGTGTTTTTTTGTGGTTCCAAGTGGATTTTCAGGTTCGCTGTGTTTTTTTTGTGTTTTTATGTAGTTCTTGTGGTTCTATGTGTTTTTTGTGGTTCATGTGGTTCTATGTGTTTTTTTGTGGTTCCATGTGGTTTTCAGTGGTTCTATATGTGTTTTTTTGTGTTTCTATATGTGGTTTTTGTGGTTCCATACGGTTTTTCTGGTTCTATGTGGTTCTTTGTGGCTTTCAGAGATTTTTTGTTATTCTATGTGGTTCCATGTAGATTTTCTGGTTCTTTGTGTTTCTATGTAATTCTGTATGTTTGTTTTGTGGTTCCACGCGGTTTTTCTGGTTCCATTGCGGTTTTTCTGGTTCTATGTGGTTCCTTGGGGTTTTTTGTTTTTCTACATGATTCGATGTGGTTTTTTTGGTTTTGGGCAATTGCAAATGTCTCTCTTTGTCACAAAAGTCGTCTTCAGAAAAATGGTTTCAACAAATTCTAGCATATTCAACATTAAAACTGTCCTTTTGATAACACTTCTGTATCCATATCTTGCGAATATACTTGGATGTTGGAAACCGAAATAAACGGTATTTACACGGACGGTTTTCTTTATTTTTCTTATTGCTGCTTCTGCAGAACATCACGGCACAGTACACCCTCATCAAATTATGCGAAATTCACGAAATAATAAGATATTTATATCAGAACAACAATATTTACATTGCAAACTGACAGAAGCTTGACAACATAACCTCACAAAGGTCACCCGACAAGATGCGCATGAGCTTATCTGTTTGTCGTAGTATCATGCCAAATTGTAGTATCTATGACTACAATAATTGTTTGAACGTTATTTATTAATTTTTATCCTTCCAATAATCTGAGACAACGAATAAAACAAGTGAATACATTATTTAATTAATAAATTGATATCATAAAATGCAACTAAGAAAATGTGTTGTGAATAATGGCGGGCATATTCAATGATTACAACACTCACCTCATTTGTGTAAAAACTCCAGATTTCCAAAATTTCTAGGCAAAGCTACTAAAAATAAACAACCAAAAAATTTGGGGCCTATTTTTGTCAAACCCGTCCCTGTATATCCCACTCATAAAGGGTAAACAATACCAAGTTTTTATTCATTAGATAGAGTGTAAAATGTTTGGTTACTGTACCAAATTTCATTCAATTGACTCAACAGAACATATCTACAAAAAACCGTCATCAGGTCTTCACCTTCAACACCCTGTATCTTGAAAACGGAGGGTTTGTGGATACTAGTTTATATGAAGTTCTATATCTATTTTTGGGGCGTAGAATACCTGGTTAAAATATTGACGTCTAATTTCGGGACACCCTGTAGTTGTTGGTTTTCCAAAAGTGGACTGTATGTGTGATCGATGGTTCAAAATGTTGGTTTTCTATAAGTGTATCTGTATGGGTATCTATCATAGAACTAATCATTTCTATGATATCTGTGATCGATGGTTTTTCACGACACGTTAAGTTGAAGGCCTATACGTTTTGAATAGCCCAATGTATTCGCGTTGTTTCACAAATTATTGAATTCATAACAACTATCTTTTTGACGAGAGATGAGAGAAAGGGAAGCGTGACGTTCATGCGGTTTTCAATTTTCTCTCGTAATGACTTCTATCAACTTGACGTACTTTTCACCTGGCTGGTCCCATCTCCATAAGGCGGGTTCCATTATCGCACTCTCGCTATAATGTCTCAAAAATCATATAAACGGAACGATAGTGATGAATTGAAATTCAAAAACGATTGATGGTTGTTCAAAAACATCCTTGTTTAATCCTAGTTTTCTATATTTTTTTTTTGCTTGGTCCCATTCTGCATATCCAATTATTATCCTTACTTAAATAAAAAGTCTGATCAAGATGAAAATAAACATATTCTGAAAATCAGTTACAAAAATGTATTCACTTTAAAAATATACAACAATTTTATAATTTTTAGTAAATTATAGAGTATCAAATCGAAGGATTAAACCTTTCAACATTTTGTACAACAAATGACCTGATTTCTAGGCGAAATTCTACAGTCAAAAGCCGACAAGATATCACAATCATTTACCTGTTCAAGTAGATACAATAGTCTATCATACAAAATACTTGACTCCACCAAAGGTGCTAATAACAATCTTAAAATACTCAACTTCACCATATCAAGCCATGTTTCATCTACAAGGACTTCATATTTTTCAAAATCAATATTATTCAAATCTAAATCATGTTTCTTGGTTGCCAGAATTACATATTCTTTGAACGTCATTTTGTCATTTAATTTAACATTGCAAATTGCACCATGTGCAAATTTTTTATCAATATTCACAAGGACACATTCCAAGGCAGCTCTGTACGAATGAGTTTTCATAAAGTGGACTTTCTCTTCTAGATTTAATTGTTCCAAGTAGTTTTCTAGAGCGTGACAGGCAACTTCCTTAGATAAATAATCTAGCTGTATGTTATTTTTTATGAAGTAGCTACTAAGTGGAAATCCCAAATTTGGAGTTAATTTCATATAACAGCAACTAGCCATATTGATGAATTTGATCATTGGAAGTTCTCGAAACAGGCGAAGAATGTTAGCCCCCAAATTTCCACAAGGATGCAAACCTACAATACCACATCGAAAATTGGGGGTTCCGACAATGTCACTAAGCATTATTGAGCCAAATTTTAATGGATCAATATTCTCGTCAACCCTCATGTTGACATGTTTGGGCAAAACATGACACTTGTGACTTATTCCCTTTGCTTTAAGGATATTCAGAAATTGATGATCTAGTTTTGGTGCTAGATCAGACATTGACCTTGATTCTTCAATGCAGATCACTTCCATTCCATATTTGAAAGATAAGACTCTGCTTAAATGTCCCAATCCAGAGCCTACGTCTATCAATTTCAAACAATCGGTTTTTTGAGCTGATTGGTAACACAGGCTTGCCATTATTGTCAATTCATGTCTTTTTTTCATTTTGACGTTTTTCCATAAATATTTTTCGAAGTCTTCTTTGCTTTGCTGCATTTCCACTTGTTTTCTTGGTATAGAAAAAGTATCCAGTATTTTAAAAATACATTGGATAGACAAGGGAGCTATTGTCGTCGATGAATTATTTTTGTTATCAAAGATTTTACCTAGATCGGCTAATCCAAGAGGTTTCATAAATTGCTTCCAGCTTTCGGGGACATTTTTATTCCAATGATCTTCTAAATAAAAATCAGATACATACGAATTCAATATCCTTCGATATAGGGTGATTACTTCATTGCAGTTGGAAGCTGATTTTTTGAGCTTTTCGATGTTCATGTTGAACAACAAACCACAATTACACTATTGCACAACTAAACAAAGAGGTCTCCTAACAATAGTCTCTAAGTAGTATAAGTTGATGTTTGATGTGTTTGAATTTTGATTGGATGTAATGATATTTTAGATTTTTTTTTTCACATCAAGGCGAGCGTTGTGGAGACGACAGTGAAATGCAACAGGATACGTTTCATGTCTGTCTATTCTATCATCCATCATCCATCAAACAAAGCCGATTTTCTGCGTGGATTTGGTAAATACCGCGGTTATTCTTTTGGTCGACAACTTTGACAGCTGAGAGTGACGTCATCATTGAAATGGATGAGATCCAGGAATGAGGAAAGGGCCACCAGAGCCAGAGAACTAAATAACGACGAGAAGCGACAAAAACTTGTTTTTCTCATTGCTTAAATGAGAACACATTTATTTTGCCATGACATTGAAATTTTTGACAGCTTGTATCGTATCCAAGTTATATTCCTTATGTCCAAACACAGCTCAGCGGTCACAGTAGCTGGGTAAATTTTGACAGTTTTGTGTGCAAAACTGTCAAAGTTTGTTCAGCTACTGTCACCGCTGAGTTGTGTTGGACATAAGCATTATAGCCTAGTTTATACCGACAACATGGTCCGTGGACCAAGTACCAAATTCGAACTATATCCGAACCAAATATTTGGTTCGAATGGTGTAAACAGTTGCGGACTAAGCTGGTCCGCTCTTGGTTCGGTACTCGCCAGCAAGTGTACCGAACTAAATCTGGTTCGATCTGGATCAAAATTTTGAGGTTATATTGATTGTTATTATTGTGAATTGTGTTGTTTCTGAGCTTCTAGGCAATCTGAGCGTACTTACTGATGTTTTTTTTGGTTACGAATTGTGTTGATGAATAATTTCGACTTGTTTTTGACATTTGACGAATTGCGGGCCTACACATTTAGTTCACGCGTTGCAAGACGGTGTAAACGGGAAGGAAGCAAGCATTGGTCCTACCGTACTATCCCCACCAGCTTGGTCCTATCGGACCGAACTAAACGAGTTATCGATGTAAACTAGGCTATGATACGATGGGAGCTGTCAAACGCGGGGCAACGAATACTTATAGTCCGGGCGTCCGGGCCCAGAATAAAAATTGTGAGATATTCTGAAGTTTGATATAGGAGGATTTTTGATCCGGTTTAACAAAAATAAGACGTAGGCCAATCCTAGAAAAAAAGCCTGATATGTTTTTTTTTTATACTAGGTACTCAAAAACATTCAACAAAAATAAACATAAAGCATGATTGAAAAATCAAACGTTTATTTGACAATTAAAAATATGAACTCATGTGTACGGGGTTTTTCATTATAATTTGCCACCTCTTTAGAAACCCTATTAACAGAGATACAAAAAAAGTGTTCACATGATTTTTTCTAAAAATTTTAATGACTAAGAGAAAGAACATAATATCACTAATGGAAATCGGGCAAATGTGGAAAAGTTTAACTTTTTTAAATGGAATGCCCTATATTTTAATACAGATCCAAAATCTCCTAATTTTCCTCTTTTCAAAAATACATAGTTTGCCTATGTTTTGACCATTCCACTAATAAAAAAAAACAAAAGATTTCTCAAGATCAAAATTATTCATTATTGTTCTCGTAAACATGAATGCTCAACATCAGCACAAATGAAGAATCAAAATGATGATAAATATGTATAACTTACCGTTCGGGATCTTTGGGAAATGCAAAGGTGATTCCTTCCCCTCCTTTCGTACGACACCCGCGAAAAGCACAACTTCGCCCGGGCATTAATAGCACTTTTCGAAATAGATTCGATCAAGCTTTTAACAGAGCTTTTAATCTCTCAAACCACAAATAATGATTGATCCACTGATCGACCGTAGCTAACGATACTAGCAATAAACTACAAATGGTAACCATGGTACCCGTTGAATTCGACAGTCGAAACTGATTAAACACTCGGACTAATAAACAGATGACAAATCTTTTGACAGAAAGTATCGGATCCCCCACCTGAATTTTTTGGCGGAAAAATTTTTGTCGCTTCTCGTCTAGTTCTCTGCCAGAGCCGTCTAATTGTAATACAAGCCATGAAGTCAACAAGTGCAACGTCGCAATTTTGGACCACCGTTGACGTTAAACGGTGGTCGAAATTTTGCATTGAGTGAAGGTGCTTTCTTTAGGTGACTTTTGAACGGGAATCATCATATGCTACGGGAATCATATGTAGATGTAGATGGTAGCGTATGATTCCCGTTTGCCAAGCGGAAATTTGACAGTTCCACTTCGAATGTGAGAATGAGAAAGAAGCTCAGTGAAAAATGAAGTGGTCTCTACGTTCTAAAAAGTTAAGATTAAGGTGAGTGGGTGGGTACTAAAGAAAAAAAAATACATATTCAAATAGCGAAAATGGATGAATTATTGCCTCAACCTGAATTCCTCATACATATGCACCAGCTTCTATGTTATGTGGAAAAATCATAAAAAACGAGTGCTGTTTCGTTTAGGACTTTGGAGAAACATTTTGGTGCGTGACGGAGATGGTGCTTTTTGGTTTCTCTGTTTTAATAATAGTAATTATCAACTCCTGTCCTCCAGAAACTGAGGAAATCACATCTCAAAATCTGTAACCATCTACCTATCTGGCGGTATTGATGTTTTATTGTTCAGAATCAATATTTTTTCCCAAAAAATCATAAAACTGTTGTTAGGTTAGGATATGTATTATGTTAATTCTTATGTTATAATTTGATACCTGTTACCTGTTGCGATAATATATAAGTTATTCTCTCAAGTCACTGTTTTATTGATCATTTCCGTAACTCGTAATCGTAAAATACCGTAATTTTCAAAAGGTGAGTTCGAGTATTCGCTCTGAATACTTGGAGCGCCAAAAATTGTACGCGCTTAAATGGACAATTTCGCGCTCGGAGCGAAACTCGAACTCACCTAAAGAAAACACCTTCAATTAATGCAAAATTTTGACCAACGATTAACGTCAACGGTGGTCCAAATTGCGACGTTGCACGTCATTACTTGTCACTTGTGTTACAATCAGAGAAATGGGAGGGGAGTAGAACGCTTTTCGACCACTGCGCATCCAATTTTTGTGGAACGGCAAGGGCGCAGACATCTTGTAATTATATCTGTCAAGAGTGTCTATTTTACGTCATTTAAATGTCATTAATGTCGATTGTCGAGGATCAAAAGCTAAGTTCGAATAGTCCACATTTTGACATATGAGATGTTCAGTCATGTGATAGACGAATTGCAAATCAAATCCTCTGTCACATGATCGAACATCTCATATGTCAAGATGTGGACTATTCAAACCTAGCTGCTTTGATCCCTTGACCCGTGCCGTGACTAGCCTAGTTTACACCAATAGCCTAGTTTACACCGACAGCTTGGTCCGCGGACCAAGTCCTAAATTGGAACAATATCAGAACCAAATATTTGGTTCGAATGGTGTAAACAGTTGCGGACTAAGCTGGTCCGCTCTTGGTTCGGTATTCGCCAGCAGGTGTACCGAACTAAATTTGGTGCGGTCTCAATCAAAATTATGGGGTTATGTTGTCTGTTGATGTGTTGTGATACTACGTACCTGGAAAGGACCCGGTCGTTGTTGACAACGAATTGAAAAGTGTGTCATTCCTGTTATGAGTTAGAAAGAGATGGGTATCCGTAACTATCGCTATCTCTCTCTACTCCATGAGTATAGTTCAATGAGTTAGAAAGAGATAGGTATTCGTGACTAACGCTATCTCTACCTGCTTCACTCTCAATAATAATTGGGTCCGTTCCAGGTAGTATGGAGTTCAATGAGTATAGACGGCTCTGCCCTGACACCATTGAACTCCATACTACCTGGAACAGGCCCGCTTATTATTGAGAGTGAAGCAGGTAGAGATAGCGTTAGTTACGGATACCTATCTCTTTCTAACTCATTGAACTATACCCATGGAGTAGAGAGAGATAGCGATAGTTACGGATACCTATCTCTTTCTAACTCATAACAGGAATGACACACTTTTCGATTCGTTGTCAACAACGACCGGGTCCTTTCCAGGTACGTAGTATGGAGTTCAATGAGTACAACACCAGAGAACTAGACGAGAAGCGACAAAAATTTTCCCGCCAAAAAATTCAGGTGGGGGATCCGATACTTTCTGTCAAAAGATTTGTCATCTGTTTATTAGTCCGAGTGTTTAAGTTTGGAATAATAAGATATTTTATCGCAACTGCGATGGATCACCCAGAGAAATAACAATTGTCACTCATATCAAGTAGTTTTCTGCCATCAAATATTTTGTGTTCCTTGGTTTTTCATGGTTTTCCATAACGGGCATTATTCGCCCACATTGCAACTCTACACTATGTTAATCAAAGTGAAATAACTCAAAAACGGCTAGTCCAAACATCGGCAAACTATGCATTTTTGAAAAGAGGAAAATTAGGAGATTTTGGATCTATATTAAAATATAGGGCATTCCATTTAAAAAAGTTAAACTTTTCCACATTTGCCCGATTTCCAATAGTGATATTATGTTCTTTCTCTTAGTTATTATAAAATTTTCAGGAAAAATCATGTGAACACTTTTTTTGTATCTCTGTTAATAGGGTTTCTAAAGTGGTGACAAATTATAATGAAAAACCCCGTACACATGAGTTCATATTTTTAATTGTCAAATAAACGTTTGATTTTTCAATCATGCTTTATGTTTATTTTTGTTGAATGTTTTTGAGTACCTAGTATAAAAAAAAAACATATCAGGCTTTTTTGCTACGATTGGCCTACGTCTTATTTTTGTTAAACAGGATCAAAAATCCTCCTATATCAATCTTCAGAATATCTCACAATTTTTATTCTGGGCCCGGACGCCCGGACTATAAGTATTCGTTGCCCCGAGTTTGACAGCTCCCATCGTATCAATAGCCTAGTTTACACCGATAACTCGTTTAGTTCGGTCCGATAGGACCAAGTGAGTGGGGATAGTACGGTAGGACCAATGCTTGCTTCTCGTCCGTTTACTCCGCCTTGCAACGCATGAACGAAATGAGTACGCGCGCAATTCGTCAAACGCCAAAACAAATCGAAATTATTCATCAACACAATCCGTGACCAAATAAAAGTACGCTCAGAGTGCCTTAGAAACTCAGAACCAACACAATTCACAATAATAACAATCAACATAACCTCATAATTTTGATCCAGATCGAACCAAATTTAGTTCGGTACACCTGCTGGCAAGTACCGAACCAAGAGCGGACCAGCTTAGTTCGCAACTGTTTTCACCATTCGAACCAAATATTTGGTTCTGATATAGTACGAATTTAGTACTTGGTCCGCGGACCAAGTTTTCGGTGTAAACTAGGCTAATATAACATACGATACAAGCTGTCAAAAATTTCAATGTCAAGGCTAAATAAATAATAATAATAATAATAATAATTTTTATTTCCAAAGAAAGGCATGTAAAATGTACAAAAGTAATAAATCTACTCAATAGAAATAAAAAGAGAAACATCTCAGAAGTCCAAGGACTAGTTTGAGGTAATGACATATTATTTATGACTACTCAATAACTCAGCTTAGTATCATTAGCCTTACAAAATATCAATTTTATGATTAGGTATATTACAGATCAATGTCCCTGAAGTCGTTAGACTAGTTCAGGACTTTTCTTACACCTATACATCCGTTTCCAACCACTACGCAATACATTATTTATGTCGTTAATAGTATTCATACTTTTTCGAGATAAGAAAATTTAACTGAAAGAAAGAAAAAAAAAATAAAGAGACTTAACAATTTATATTAATTAGATTTAGCGCTATTGACCGGTCCTGTGAGCAAAGCCATTTTTTTATCAATCTTTTGAACTTGTGAGGATTATTTGTCAATTTAATGTCAAGCGGTATTTGTCTATAAATGTGTGGTGCTAGAAACCAATATGACCGTTGACTATGGGTTTTCGGTACTCTGACTGTGGTAGTTTGCATCCTTTGTCGGTGACGTGTCAAGTACTGGTGATGTATATCCGATAGCTGATGTTTGTCTTTGTGTTCTCATTTAACCAATGGGAAAAACAAGTTTTTGTCGCTTCTCGTCGTTATTAAGTTCTCTGACAACACACTGGGGGCTGCCATATTGCTTTTATCTTGGAGGTATATTTATGTTGGTAGCATTGCCTGGTTTACACCGAAAGCTCGTTTAGTTCGGTCCGATAGGTCCAAGTGGGTGGGGATAGTACGGTAGGACCAATGATTGCTTCTCGTCCGTTTACACCGCCTTGCAACGCGTGAACTAAATGAGTACGCGCGCAATCCATCAAACGTCAAAAACAAGTCGAAATTATTTATCAACACAATTCTTAATAAAAAAAAACATAAGTGAGTGCGCTCAGATTGCCTTGAGAAACTCAGAACCAACTGTTTACACCATCCGAACCAAATATTCGGTTCTGACATAGTTCGAATTTAGTACTTGGTCCGCGGACCAAGTTGTCGGTGTAAACTAGGCTATTGAAAAAGCGGCAAATTTAATTTAATCATGTTTGTTTTGAAATAACTTTTATTTTAAACAAAATAAGTATTATGAAACATTGATATATTGATAAAAATTAGTTAGGACCCGCTCATACAAGTTTATTATAATGTTTAAACCTAGTAATCATCGTTACTTTTGCATAACATGGTCATATCGTCATTAGATGGTGTTATGTAACGGATTGTAACTTGATTCGTTTTCAAATTATTTTTATTCAAATATGGTTCACAGACGTATCGAATTCAATCAATCAACTCATTCCATTTATATTATTTTATCGTCTGCCACCGACGACTGACAATAGGGTGAATGTGCCGGTTCCTCGACCGGTACCGGTTCTCGACCACTTAGGGCTAATTTTGCATGAAATAGATAAACACTATCTATTTTGCCAAATCTGGTGTATCCTTCCTTTTCTGTATAATTTGCTCCTCCACTCTCATGTAGCCGGTTAGAAATACCTACTTATGCGCACACTCGACCAGTGCAATTCAAACTTCAGCCGTTTATGTGCTCAGTCAAAAGAACGCCATTTTGTACATAAGTGCTAGTTCGCGGCGCTTTAGAAAATTGCAAGTAAGTATAGCGACTCTGCTAATATACTTTATTGATCTTATGTTTAACACTTGAATCACACATTTTTATACTTGAGAAAAATTATTTGAATGATCTACTTTATTATTTTTGCTAAAAAAGTGAGTGGTAGAGATCTGGACCATAAAAAAACCGCAAATCCCTTTCTCAACCGAACGGTCGAGAACTGGGCAAATGACAGCTAATCTTTATTTCTTTGTCATTAAAATTTGGAACAGTATAGGTTTGTCTCTCACTTCCTTATTATTTAGGACTTATTGGCTCAATTAGATATAGTGTCCAGTTCTTGACCGGGAGTTACTATCTTGGTTTCCATACAAAATTGTCATGAATGTAGCTCAAATCTGGGGGTCGAGAAAAAGACCTAATATTCGACCATTCATTTTATGGATATTTTATATGAAATTTTACTGTATTTCTGTAAATCTGAAACCTAACACCTAACCAATCTAAAAAAAAATCACATTTAAATAATATATCAATAATAAAATTTTAAACATAAGTATACCCACCTATAGAAATATTAGGTAGGTATTTATTATACGTTATGTATGTAACATCTCCAAAAATTTTATTTTTCATTGGCAAACAAATGGCCCTAATAAAGAAAAAAAAACAATAAAATAAAACAAAGACTGTCTTTGAAAATGGGAATGATAAAAAGACTGAGAGTGCCAAACTTGAAAATAAAGACCAAGACATTCAACCGAGCACCCAACAATCCCAGCATAAAAAACAAGAATTAGCAAATATCACAATAAATCAAAAAGAAAAAATGTCCATGGCACTGGACATTTTTTCTTTTTCTTTTCGCCAGGTCAATGGACACTATTACAAAAAAAAAATGAAGACAAAAAGAAGAAATTGGAAGCAATTGAAAAGAAAAGGTAGGAAAGGAAGACAGCCAAAGAAAATACGGAAGCGGAAAAATTCCAAAAGAAAAACGAGAAATTTCAAAAGAAAAACCAAAAACAAAGTAGACAACAGGAACAGGAACAACCGAGACAACCATTATCGCCAAAACGATATGACAATCTGAAATGTGATGTTTGTGATGAAGAACTCATCACACTGATGAAAAAAATTATTATCCATGATGGAAATTCTATTGACTGCTAAGAAAATCTGTATTGATATAGGAACTCACAAAATTATTTTTAGTCCCTTATAAACTCGTTATATGAAAGTTACTTTTTAGCGATAAAAAGGTCAACCTATTAATAAAAAACTTATTGACGGTCAAGAAGACTTTTTGTCACCACAAAAATTATTATTTTTCATGCTGAATATTCTTATTTATCATAAAAGAAAAGGTTTTGTAGTCATCAATAAGGTTATTTTTGGTGCTTGCAATAATTTTATTGGGCTTTCACACCAAAGAATCATGTGACGTGTGACTCGTTGCAAGCAAGCTATACTCCATATTAAAACCTATACAACCATCGCAACCCTGGTTCCCATATGGTTGGAGAGGTTTTTTTATAAGTAGCATTTTTGCAACGAGTTGCACTTTGGTGTGAAAAGTCCACTGCCACTGATGAAGGTTGAATAAAGCTTTGCATTTCCTTGAAATCCGGCTGCATTTTTCACTTCTGTCACTACGGAAGAAAAAGGAGAGCTATGCTATAGAACGAACTGTTATGACGAATACTGCGAAAACTCAAAATATTGTCCCGGCAACAATACCAAGACGATGCGGACATATATACCGACAATAAGTAACGTACACAGGCCACCAACTAATTGCGACCACGCTTTCTCCCAATACTTCTCTCATTGGTCAGGATATCACGAACACTCACGAAAATGACCGATCCAACACGCTTTGCCAAGACTAGCTAATAAACGAGTTTTGAGGGCTAATGAATATTATTTAATGACCAAAAAATTTACTGTGATGAGCAGTGAAGGAATTTATTTTTGTTTTATTTTTCACTATGAGTTAAAATTTTTGACTGCTAATAAAAAACTTATTGCAGCAAGAAATTTTTTGGGTCAGCAAAATTTTTATCATCATCAAAAGATATATGATTGGTGGTCATAGATTCAGTCTGAAAAGATCCAGTTATTGACATCCAAAAATTGATTTCCTCAATATGAATAAAAATATTATAGTGGTAAGAAAAAATTGTCTCATAAAAAAAATTATTAACTGAATTTTCTCAATGCAGTGATGTCGAAGAAGACGATGAGAAAAAATTGGTTGCGATAACTGCCCAGGGTGGTTTCACATGAGATGTAAGATGTAAGTACTGAAATTTTATGGAAGGTCCTATGCAGAAGCATCGGCAAAGGATTACCTTTGTTACAAGTGTACCTGAAACTGTTCCTCTAGTTTTAAGTTGTATATTTTTTTATTAGTTCACAACGCCATTCAAAAGTTTTTGTCTACCAAAGAATTAGTATGTTTTTTTTTAAAGTTTTTAGCGGGGTTTTTAGTGTCTAAAGTTTCGTTTACCAAAGAATTTGTTCCTTCGATTATAAAGTTTTAGGCACACCGCTCGGCACACCGTTTAGCGATTCATGTAATTCGTCCCAGGTTTCCTAGCATATTATTATCAAATAAATCTGAGGAATATTTTTGATGCAAAGGTACATAGGTACCTGAGTATATATTTTTTTTAATAAATTAATAAACCTTGTTGGACCGTATATAACACCCATTTCTCACATAACTTAGTCGATATATAGTCGAGCGATAGGCTATTTTTCGACCACCCGGACGAAAACCGGGCCATGTCTGATCGAGGCTAGGCCATGCACGACTGGTCGAGATCTAGGCAAAATGACATTTTCCAATGTTTTACTTTATTGCAAATTTAAGAAATACACCATCATAAAGTGAATGAAAATTTCCAATTTTTAAATATCAGCTGATCAGGTGAGAACCCATCAGATTTGGAACAAATGAACTTGAGAAGCTGCAATGTAACTATTCAGTCATAATATCCCCTAATTGGTCGAGAGCTGGCACATTCACCCCATGATACTACGGTTTGTCGTAGTATCATGCATTCACCCTAACTGGTGTTGGACGTGTTCCGTAATCACGTCGTCCGATTTTAGTTCGGATCGGTATAAAATGCTTCAACAGTTGGGTTGACTACCTTCAAACCAACCAACTTTTTAACAGGATCTTTATTTCTTACAGATTAATACCTCAGGTATGCCTATTTTTTGCAATAAAGCCATCACCGTCCGTTTACCATGCGACGATCTAAATGATAACAAAATATCTATAAATATAATGCCCATCACCTGCGATAAGACAAGAAAATACCTGCTCTGTTATGAGAATTGTTGCAGCTTCTAACAAAACCATAATTTTTTAAAATATGTAGTTCAAAACGAATTATACGGATTACTCTAAATGTGAAATTAAAAAAAGAACTATACATGTTAAAAACTATACTAAATATCACTCTTCCGCATAGGTAGTTGCACTGTTTGTTAAATCAAATTTGTGATCCAAATTCAAAAACGAAATCCATATCCCACAGAAGTTACATTGAATTTCACTTCGAAGTGGAAGTGAGCTTAGACTATAAATAAAATAGACAGAGGCAGTCATTCATGAACACTTTGTAAATATGGAGCCGTGATTCCCCTACAAAGGCAATAGTCTATCACCTACGTTATGAATGAGAATAAAAACCGCTTTACTATAAATTCTGACAGTCGTTTACTATAGGCGCTTTCGGTTTAGAGTGATTCGATAAACCAATGTCATGAGCTACCGAGTTCTTCTCTTTTTGCTTCACGTTTATAAAAAGAGACAAAAGATGATCGAACTGAGCGAATTACCGTTTCCTTGAGCGCCTATTTTAAGGGAAGGGGCATTTGTCAAGCGGGAGGCCGTTTGAGCGACGTTGCCGCATGATTAATTGGAAATACTAATTTTGAGTTTATGGTGTAACAATTGGAACTATATATTTTTAAGAACTTAAAATTATCGAAAGCGAATGACATGAATGTCTTCAATGGTTTTTGCGCTGATCAAAATAGATAATGAACATTTGCAAACTAAATTTCACGAATTTTCAAAGCATGCACTTGCGGAGAGATTCCTTGTGTCTGCCATTACAAGGAAACTTGGCATTTACCGCAAGTTATACCTCAAACTGCTTAGAATAACCTAGTTTACACCGATAACTCGTTTAGTTCGGTCCGATAGAACCAAGTGGGTGGGGATAGTTCGGTAGGACCAATGATTGCTTCTCGTCCGTTTACACCGTCTTGCAACGCGTGAACTAAATGAGTACGCGCTCAATTCGTCAAACGTCAAAAACAAGTCGAAATTATTTATCAACACAATTCGTCATAAAAAAAAACATAATTGAGTACGCTCAGATTGCCTTGAGAAACTCAGAAGCAACACAATTCACAATAGCCTAGTTTACACCGACAACTTGGTCCGCGGACCAAGTACTTAATTCGAACTATATCAGAACCAAATATTTGGTTCGAATGGTGTAAACAGTTGCGGACTAAGCTGGTCCACTCTTGGTTCGGTACTTGCCAGCAGGTGTACCGAACTAAATTTGGCTCGATCTGGATCAAAATTATGAGGTTATGTTGATTGTTATTTTTGTGAATTGTGTTGGTTCTGAGTTTTTCAAGGCAATCTGAGCGTACTTACATATGTTTTGTTTGATCACGAACTGTTTTTATAAATCATTTCGACTTGTTTGTGACATTTGACGCGTAATCATTCAGTTCACGCGTTGCAAGACGGTGTAAACAGGCGAGAAGCAAGCATTGGTCCTTCCGCACTATCCCCACCCACTTGGTCCTATCGGACCGAACTAAACGAGTTATCGGTGTAAACTAGGCTTATAATAACAATCAACATAACCCCATAATTTTGATCCAGATCGAACCAAATTTAGTTCGGTACACCTGCTGGCAAGTACCGAATCAAGAGCGGACCAGCTTAGTTCGCAACTGTTTACACCATTCGAACCAAATATTTGGTTCTGATATAGTTCGAATTTAGTACTTGGTCCGCGGACCAAGTTCTCGGTGTAAACTAGGCTAATGTGATTTGACGTCTATGCTCCATCAAATAATGTAAACAAATCTGTTTATTTTATTTATAGTCTAAGGAAGTGACAACATAAAAATACCTACACTCCTTCACGGAAATCCAATATGGCCGCCCCCATGATGTACAAAATCTGAAGGTTACCCATTAGCAGTGTTGCCAACTTTTTGAATGAGTTAATCCGTAGGAAGGATGATGAAAATCCGTAGAAATCCGTATTTTTTTTTTGTACCGGAAATTAGTTGAGTAAATTATTTTTAAAATCAAATAATGCTAATTAATAGGTTTTACATACAATTTTGACAAAAAAAGTTTAATTTATTCAGGATGTATGCAACACGAGACACAATACACACAAAAATATACTTCTATAATGCTTTTTTCTGAAGAACATAATAGATGACAATGACAATGACAATTCCACTTTTGTGTTGGCTATGTTAGACAAAAAATCCCCGGTATCGAGGGAGTATCCCAGCGGGCAGCCTAGGCGTTCCAACTTAAACTATTTATATAGAATTCATTCAGCATTGCTTGTAATTTCTCCGAAGTATAAAAGCCCGCCAAGAGGCGGCAATCGTGAGCAAGCTTGAACTTTCATGGAAAATAAATCTTTTAAGTATTTATTTCAACTAATTTTTATAAATAAAAATATCTCTTTATCTTTAATAATTTGTACTGAGCAATGAGCATGCTTGTGTTGTCATGTTCTTGGGTAGTGCGTGTTGAGGTGTGAATAGAAACACATATTTTATGAGACTGATCTAAATCCTTTATTTCCTATATGCATCAATATCTACAAATAGTGGGGATAACTGCGTGCGGTTCATTTACCAGTCCGCCTCTACAAGTACCCACAATATCAACTGTTAACACTATCATGACATCCCCCTCTTTGTATAGAAACATGTATAAAAATATAAGTGATGCGATATTTATTTATGAAATCAAATATGATCCTAATGCCTAATAAATTACCATATAATGTATGACTAATACCCTATTCAATTTAAAGTTCCAAATTCAGTACAATAATGTTATCATTCCGGATACAAAAACTACAAGCCAACGAACCCATTGCTTATTTATGTTTGAAGTAAACAGCTGACTCTGTACACAAAGTTTGTCACTAAGAATAAAAACAATGGAATGTCAGCAAAATTTCGTCTTAAGTTTAGAGTGGTTTCTACCTATATTATTATAATGATATTTACAATATTTACAGTTCCTACGATATGTTATACTCATAATCATAGATATAATATTATATGTATTATGTGGAAAACTAAGTAATATTAAATCTAACTGGTGGTTTGGAAATTCGTCCAAACTTTGTAACATAGAAATCGCAATCCGCATTTTCTTCCTCGTTTACAAAACTTTGAGGATATTGGAAGGAATCATTATCTTCTATGTTGGTCCTTTGTGGATCCTTTTTTATGTGATGGCGATTTCTGGTTACAATTTTTTGAGAATTGTACAATTTAATGTCATAACTTCGGGGATTTTTGTTAATTTTAATTATTTTACCTGGGACAGAAAAATGTTTATTATGTTTTATCAAGACATTTTGATTTACACTAAGTTTGGATAATTTTCTGGCGTTTTTGTTAAAGTACTTCTTTATATTCTCCTGCTTTTGCTTGAGGCGCTTTCGATACCTGCTAGTATTAACTATTTTAGGTTTTAAATGAGTTTCCGTGACTGGCAGAATGCTCTTTAGGTTTCTATTCAATAGCAGTTGTGCGGGAGTATATAATTTATTATCTGTGGGCGTATTACGTAACTCTAGTAAAGCTATGTAGGGGTCAGTTTTTTCATAAAAGCATTTTTTCAAGACAGATTTGACAGTACCTATTGTTCTTTCAACTTGTCCATTGGATTGTGGGAATAACGGGCTACTTGTGCTATGCTTGAAATTCCATTCATTTGCAAAGTTTTTAAAAGTGTTTGATGAAAACTGTGGACCGTTGTCCGAAAAGACTTCGTCAGGTATGCCAAAGAGAGAAAAGATATGTTTTATCTTGATAATTACATTATTAGAACTTGTGTTGTTATGTAAACATTTAACTTCCATAAATTTTGAAAAATAATCGATCAAGAGAAGGTAACTTTTGCCATTGAGTTCAAAAAGATCCATCCCTATCTTTTGCCATGCTCTAGTAGGTATGTTGTGGTTTATAAGAGGTTCTTTTGGAGGAGATTTGGAGAAAATTACGCAAGATCTACACTTTGATATGAAGTTGTCTATGTCCTGTGACATGTTTGGCCAGTAAAATAAAGATCGTGCTCTGTATTTTGTTTTTTCTCGGCCTAAATGACTTACATGTAATTTGGTCAGCATTTCTTTTTGCAATTTTTTTGGTATGACTATTTTATTGTTGTATAATAATAGATCATTAGAAAACGATAAATTGTTTCTGATGATATAAAATGGTTTTAAACTGGAATCTAGTTTTTTAGAAATTGGCCATCTGTTTTTCAAAAAATATATAACTTTCACAAGTAGTGGATCATTTTTTGTTTCTGTTTTTATGTTAGTCAGGTTTCCGTTTGTAATTGGGGTATTCGATTCTAGAGATAAAATCTGGGCCTCGATTTTTTCTTCAAGTGAGTGATTGTCTTCCATTTTTGATTTATTGATACTAAAATCATGCGCTCGTGAAAGTGCATCGGCAATTGGTATTTGAGTTCCGGGTTTGAATATTAAATTTATTTTGTAAGGCTGAATTTGTATTAACATTCTCTGAAGACGCATGGGGCAGGAATGCAATGGTTTTTGGATTATGGATACTAACGGTTTGTGATCTGTTTCTATTGTTATATTTTTTCCATAGATATATTGGTGAAATCTTAAACAGGAATAGGTTATTGCAAACATTTCTTTTTCGATCTGAGCCCAGTTTCTTTGGCTTTCAGTTAATGCTTTGGAGATGTAGTAGACAGGTAAGTTATTTTGCAGTAAGACCGATCCGATGGCATTTTGGGAAGCATCTACTGACAAAGTGATGGGTTTTTTATTATCAAAGTATTGTAATATTGGTTTTTTGGTTAAGATTTCTTTCAAACGATGAAATGATTTTTCTTGTAAGTCGTCCCAGAAATCTATATTCCAGTCATTTTTCTTGATAATATTTACGCTTGTTATATAATCAATACAATATTCTGAAGTT
Organism: Orchestes rusci; assembly: GCA_958502075.1. NCBI lineage: Eukaryota > Metazoa > Arthropoda > Insecta > Coleoptera > Curculionidae > Orchestes > Orchestes rusci. The sequence continues at coordinate 21,082,636 of OY293303.1, forward strand.
GAAGTATCATCAGAATAAGAACTTTCACTTTCGACATTTACTTCCTGAACTGAACGACAGTATTTAGCAAAATGATTTGTTTTGTCACATTTCAAACATTTCTTACCGTAGGCCGGGCACTGGTTTATGGAATGTTGGGTTCCACAATTTCTACAAATAAACAGTTTTTTGTTTCCATGCCTCTTTTGTTGTGGTTTTGGTCGAGAGTTGCTGTGATGATGACTGGTCGGGTGGTGGGGGTTATTCCATGTTCGCCGGTGATTGCTGTTGTTACCATAAAAGGAGCGTCTTTGGACGTCTTGCGCTGAACCATTTCCGTCCGCCATGTTTGGTGATTTTTGGCGGGATGAGTGGACTCTGTGGAGTGACAAGGAGTTCATCTCACTATTTAGCGTTTGCATTTGTAGCTTGGTTCTCTCGGATGTCTTGCAGATGGTTATGGCTTTTTCCAATGTCAAGTCCTTAATTTGCAGGAGGTTTGATTTAACACTGACTTCACTGATGCCTAGAAGCAGGCGATCTTTGATGAGACTATCTTGAAGGTCTCCGAAATCGCAGGTGGTGCTGAGTTGACGTAGCTCATTTACATATCCATCAATAGACTCACCATTGTGTTGGTTTCGGAGGAAAAACATGTGCCGTTCATACGTGACATTTTTCTCAGGTTTAAAATGATTGTCAAAACACTGCATGATTGTGTCATAGTCCATTTTCTGTTTGTCATCTTCAAACTTGAAATTGTTGTAGATCTTTAAAGCCTTGTCGCCAATCGTTGATAGTAAAATCGACGCTCTTGTTTCAGATGATTTTTTGCTTCCATCAGTGGCTTTTAGGTATAGTTCGAATTTTTGTTTGTAGAACTTCCAGTTTTCGTCTAAAAGTCCGGTAAATTCCATGGCCGATGGCGGCGAAATTCCTGTCGCCATTTTGGTCACCTTTGCACGTTTTTACGAGTCACGAAATTTCACCAGCGCGTCACCAACTTTGTACTGCGTGTATTCGATAACGAGATTACGTTTTTGAAGTTTAAACGTTTTGGATCTGAACAAATTCTATCTTGATCCTGTTCGCAGCGCCATGTCATGTTCTTGGGTAGTGCGTGTTGAGGTGTGAATAGAAACACATATTTTATGAGACTGATCTAAATCCTTTATTTCCTATATGCATCAATATCTACAAATAGTGGGGATAACTGCGTGCGGTTCATTTACCAGTCCGCCTCTACAAGTACCCACAATATCAACTGTTAACACTATCATGACAGTGTTTTTCGTGATTATAGTCTATGGCGAGTGAAGTCCCAAAATCCGTAGATTTTGGTTCTATATCCGTATATCGGAGAACAGATTGTAAATTCCGTAGATCTACGGAAAAATCCGTAGGGTTGGCAACGCTGCCCATTAGTATTGGCAGGGTGTGATTCAAACCAAGCAATTCGAGGCAATGTTGCCGGACTTGACAATTCTTATAAGATTCACTTTGATATGCACATTTTCACAAAAACAAATGAATAGTCATTATGATGCATGTTATTCGTAAAACACAAAGGTCTATGCAATTTTAACCATATCGAATGCTTCAAAGCTCACAATAAATTTCAATGCTTTGACATATATGAGCACATTGGCGACACATGCCTAGAAAATGGCTGCCCCCATAGCAAAGAGTATACACATATACCTATAAAACTATAGGTATATGAGTATACATAATACTCTTTGCCCATAGTAGGTGTGTATGTTATGTTCCACTAGTGCACACATTTCTACACTACAACACTCAGTGTGGCTTTGTTTGTGGAATGTTTGTCTGTTTTTCAGGATAGAATATCTTTACTGGTTTAGTGAAGATATTCTATCCTAAAAAACAGACAAACATTCCACAAACAAAGCCATACTGAGTGTTGTAGTGTAGAAAAGTGTGCACTAGTGGAGCATAACAAACACACCTAGTGTCTAAGAAAATTTGGATGCGCAGTCGTCCAAACTCATTCTCGTAACTCTATATCTCTGGTGCAGGCATCAATGAATTTTCTGAATTGCTATACTGCCTGGTTGACATTGCTTATGTCCAACACAGCACACAGCTCAGCGAAGGCTCAGCGGTCGCAGCAGCTGGGTAAATTTTGTTTTTCCAGCTGCTGTCACCGTTGAGTTGTGTTGGACATAAAGATCGAATTTCACTTCGAAGTGGGTGATAGATTTTCCCTTGGCAAAAGGGAATCATATTATACTAGGGTGTTTTTGAACCTCTTATTAATTTCAACGTTATCAACGTATCCCGCTATACTAAGCATTCGCAGAAAACCAAACATTAATAATGGAGGGGACACAAAAAAGAGATTTTGAAACTCGTATTTAACGTTTGACGTTATGTCATCACCATGTCATCTGTCATCATAGTGATCAGATTTGTTGTGTTTTTGGTTTTTGATGTTTTGATTTTGATTTTGTGATATTTTCGCCAAATTCCTAGCAGAGCAGCACGAATAATGAAATATGGAAGATATTTTGGTCCGAATTGGACCAGATTCAGACTACCAAATGTAAGGTTTACATCTTATTTCACGTCCGATTGGTAAACGGGAAACGGGAATCACAATAATATGCTACCATCTACATTGAATTTGTGTTCAAAGTTACTTTTACGCCAAATTCAATGTGGATGGTAGTACATAATTCCTGTTTGACAAGCGGAAATCTATCACTTCCACTTCGAAGTCAAATTAAATGTAACTCAAGCAAAACTACGAGTATCATGGGCAAAGCACCGACTGGAATGATAAACAGCTGATCTCCATCAGCATCAATTACACTACCCTAGTTTACACCGACAACTTGGTCCGCGGACCAAGTACTAAATTCGAACTATATCAGAACCAAATAGTTCGAATGTTGTAAACAGTTGCGAACTAAGCTGGTCCGCTCTTGGTCCGGTACTTGCCAGCAGGTGTACCGAACTAAATTTGGTTCGATCTGGATCAACATTTTTTATGTTGATTGTTATTATTGTGAATTGTGTTGGTTCAGAGTTTCTCAAGGCAATCTGAACGTACTCACTTATGTTTTTTTTGATTACGAATTGTGTTGAAGTAAATCGTAAATAATTTGATTTGACTTGATTTTGACGTCTGACGTATTGCGCGCGTACTCATTTAGTTCACGCGTTGCAAGACGGTGTAAACGGACGAGAAGCAAGCATTGGTCCCACCGTACTATCCCCACCCACTTGGTCCTATCGGACCGAACTAAACGAGTTATCGGTGTAAACTAGACTACTGTTGCCAAGCTGTAGAACATAGGATCAGTTTCTGTTGGATATTTGATTAAAAGACAAGAAATCTTACAATTCCAGTGCAACTGTAGTCATTTTTAACAATTTAAATTGTACTTTGTATGTTTAATTAATAATAAAATTGTAATAAATAAATAATACTGTATATCAATATGACAACATGAGAAAATAACCGACGGATTAGGGAGTTTTTGAACCCCTTATTAATTTCAACGTTATTAGGGAGTTTTTGAAGCTCTTATTTGACACGTTATTAACGTTGCCGGTTATTCTGAGCTTGCGCAGATGTCTGGAAATAACCGAATTGGTTATTAACCGATAACGTGTTACGTTATCTACGGGGCCTTAACGTTCGCCTAATAGCCGTCGGTTATTTACTCATGTTGTCATATTGATATAGAGTATTATTTAATTATTACATAGAAATCGTGAAACATACAAAGTACAATTTAAATTGTTAAAAATGACTACATAGTTGCACTGGAATTGTAAGATTCTTGTCTTTTTATTAAATATCCAACAGAAACTGATCTTTTGTTTTACCGCTTGGCAACAGTGTAATGGACAATTTGCATACATTTTCAAATGACTTGAAATTTTATATACGTATTCTAGACATTATTTGAAAGACACCAGCGAAAAAATTTTTCCAAAATACTCAAAAATATACTAAATAAATGAAAAAGAAGACGCGAATTTCACTGCATGATCGCAAAAGGGGTGGGGCCATACTACCCACCCGAGAGGGAGAGAGTCATCTCAGTCAATACGTCAGACGGTGATAGATAGTGTATCCTGTGACGTATTGGATGTTGATTGGCGCTCTTTAATCGGTGATTACTACATTATTAGAGGTCGTAGGTGTATTTTTTAAACAACAAAGGCATCAGTACTTACTAATCCTTATATTTTTCATATTTCAAAAAAATGTGCAAATTGTCCATTGATGTTGATGGAGATCAGCTGTTTATCATTCCAGTCGGTGTTTTGCCCATGATTCTCGTGGTTTTGCCTGAGTTACATTTAATTTAACTTCGAAGTGGAAGCGACAGATTTCCGCTTGTCAAACGGGAATTATGTACTACCATCCACATTGAATTTGGCGTAAAAGTAACTCTGAACACAGATTCAATGTAGATGGTAGCATATTATTATGATGCTCGTTTGCCAAGCGGAGATGTAAACCTTACATTTGGTAGTCAGAATCTGGTCCAATCTGGATCAAAATATCTTCCATATTTCATAATTCGTGCTGCTCTGCTAGGGATTTGGCGAAAATATCACAAAATCAGAAATCAAAAACACAACAAATCTGATCACTATGACAGATGACATGGTGATGACACAACGTCAAACGTTAAATACGGGTTTCAAAATCTCTTCTTTGTGTCCTCTCCGTTATTTATGTTTTGTTTTCTGCGCATGCTTAGTATAGCGGGATACATTAATAACGTTGAAATTAATAGGGGGTTCAAAAACTCCCTATTAACGTAGCCCGCTATGCTAAGCATGCGCAGAAAACAAAACATTAATAACGGAGAGGACACAAAAAAGAGATTTTGAAACTCGTATTTAACGTTTGACGTTGTGTCATCACCATGTCATCTGTCATAGTGATCAGATTTGTTGTATTTTTGGTTTTTGATTTTGTGATATTTTCGCCAAATTCCTAGCAGAGCAGCACGAATTATGAAATATGGAAGATTCAGACTACCAAATGTAAAGTTTACATCTCCGCTTGGCAAACGGGAATCATAATAATATGCTACCATCTACATTGAATTCGTGTTCAGAGTTACTTTTACGCCAAATTCAATGTGAATGGTAGTACATAATTCCCGTTTGACTAGCGGAAATCTGTCACTTCCACTTCGAAGTTAAATTAAATGTAACTCAGGCAAAACCCAGAGAATCATGGGCAAAACACCGACTGGAATGATAAACAGCTGATGATCTCCATCAACATCAATTACACTGTTGCCAAGCGGTAAAACAAAGGATCAATAATTTCTGTTGGATATTTAATAAAAAGACAAGAATCTTAGAATTCCAGTGCAACTATGTAGTCATCTTCAACAATTTAAATTGTGATTTGTATGTTTCATGATTTCTATGTAATAATTAAATAATACTGTATATCAATATGACAACATGAGAAAATAACCGACGGCTATTAAGTGAACGTTAAGGCTCCGTAGATAACGTAACACGTTATCGGTTATGCGAACGTTAAGGCTCCGTAGATAACGTAACACGTTATCGGTTATAGGGAGATAAAGCCAATTGCCATTTTTCAAACGTATCCGTATACGTATATGTAACGCATCATGTAACGTTAATGGGGAAGAGAGCCATATAAAGCCACTTATCACCGTATCGCTCATACGTATACCGATCTTCCTTTTAAATGTCAGGTGCATATGTCATGTCATGTTGTGATGTTCCATCGTTTGAATTCGAACTAATATACCTATTTGCGTTTTAATTTGAAAAATATTTATGCTATAGTTGACCACTTTGTGTTTGCCGATGACGACGATCGGGATGATGATCTGGATGATGCCATCATCATGCATATATTACATGATGAAGACTTATTGGGCAATAGAGCTGTTGTACTGTATGGAGCTTTTGATTTAAACAATTTGAATAATGCTAGGTGTATGAAATTGTTTCGGTTTAGGAAGGAAGTAGGTATCATAACTGCCGACATGTTTATTTCCGTACTTATTTTGAAGCTTTGATGAAATGTTCAAATTTTGTAAACTATCAGCTGTTTTGTTGACACATTTTGGCGTCTGTCGTTCAAAAGACAGATATTCGTAGGCGGTTAAGTATACCGTAGGGGCCCGTTACGATACGTACAACGTAACGCAAATCTGTCAACGTATCCCTTCTGCACTTGCGCAGTTCGATACGTAAACGGATATGTTTTAAATTTTGGTTTGGCTTTATCTCCCTAATAACCGATTCGGTTATTTCCAGACATCTGCGCAAGCTCAAAATAACCGGCAACGTTAATAACGGAACGGGTCAAATAAGAGCTTCAAAAACTCCCTACTATCTACATTGTATTTGGCATAAGCGTGACTTTGAACACAGATTCAATGTAGTGGTAGCATATGATTCTTGTTTGGCAAGGAGAAATCTGTCACTTCCACTTCGATGTGGAATTTAATGTAAACCTTACATACAGATGTCAGCTATTTGAGCGCCCTCTCAAGCTGGCGTCATGTACGATTTTAACGTCGTGTTTTTTCGGGTTGCCCCTCTGAACGACCATGTCTGTTTCTCTCTAGTACGTGCGATTTCTCATCAGAGAATGAGATGGCTATATATGAGGCTTAGGCAAAAGACTAGTAGTGGTAGTTGGGGGGCATTCTAAATCGATGTTGCCGACTTTCCGTACAGACAGACAGAAGGCAACAACATCATAGCGTTTTGCCGCTTACGTCGGGTTGGTTCGAGTGTGATTACTTCCGTAACAGCCGTTTTAACAATTTTTCAGAATTGAAACTGGTGTTTCCATAAAGTTTCGGAGTTCTACACAAAACCGACACGTTTGTGTGTGTACTGAACACTCCTGTTTTATGAACTCTATGTACGATTGAAGTGCAATGTGATACGTAATGGCGGGTTCGGCAAAGGCGTTACAGTGGAGGTCGGTGGATAATCCCACCGGGCCCCAACCGCGGCCTCGACATGGACACAGGGCTGTTGCAATCAAAGACTTGATGGTTGTTTTTGGAGGCGGTAACGAGGGCATTGTTGATGAGCTACATGTATACAATACAGGTAGTGCTTACATTTTGACTGCTGATAAGTAATATGGCGCTGGATTGTTTTTGTTTAGCTATTAACTCCATACCTTTTGCTGGCATTTAGCATATTCTAGATACGTTCCTGTTATTTAATCGATGAAATGTTGCTTTCCCTCCAAATAATGTTGAATAATAAAATGTCACTCTGGCTCCGATTTGTTTAGTCTAGAAACAAATATGGCGGCTGATACCTAGCAGCACGTAAAAACCCCGATTTTCATTATTTGCATCATGATTTTTGAACTTTTTATCGGACTCCCTAAGCTGCGAATTTTTTCTCGTTTATATTATGCCCATACTTTTGCACATATTTGTAGATTTATATATAAAAGGATTTTTAACCTCTTCGTTTTGTCGGCCGAGGCCGCAAGCTTCCTAATCCTGCAGCCAATCAGATTGTTGCATTTAGAGATCTTTGTCTTTGGGCGGCAAATATGAAATTTAGCATTGATTTACGTGAAATAATGTTTTCAACTGCTATTTTTAGTAAAATTTACATTTTATTGGTTTTTATACTCGATATATTATGATCTCGAATTTAATGTTTCCGTTTGCAAAGGTCAATTACCCCCTGCTTTGAATTTAGAACAGATTTTGATTTGCCTAGTTAGTGATTAAGTATCGCTTTATCGTAGTCCCTCATTTATGTTTATGGATTTTTTTTTATTGTACAGGGTGGGTTATATTATTCCGTGATATGAAATTATTAGATTTAACTAAGAATATGCGATTTCAAAACTTAAAGCCAGCTAATGTTATTATTAGTTGTTACTATGGGTACCATATTTCTATGGTATTTCTCCATGTATTTCTCCATGGCTAGCCACGACCAATCTTATGAAAATTTCCTTTCCGAAGAGACTATAATAATTCGATATGGTTGCCATTGAAAAAAAAACATAAGTTTACGTAATTAACAGTGAAAAAAAAGTTGACTTGTCATTTTGTTCATTATAAAACTTGATAGGTATGTAATACAATATTCCAGATTTTTTTCCCAAAATTGGTTTCGAACTAACAAAACTGTTAATAAAGTGAGTTTGAAGAAAATGAAATGTTTAGTTGCGTTGGTTGTTATCTTCACAGAATACCTGTAGGAATACGAACTTGTCATACCATTTCAGGTTGTTTCTAAAACATCGAGATTGCTCACCTTATTCTGGGAAACCCTGTAATAACACTCTTTTATTATTACCTTTATAAAAGGAGGTTTTTAATAATGTCTTGCATGGTCTCAAAATTAGAATACGACCATCAGATTTTCAAGTCAAATGAGAGGGTTGTCAAAAAATATGGATTTTGCTCAAGAGTAGAGTAGTTACCTTTATTTTTGGCAAAATTATCAAAACATCTTTGATTAGATTCAGAAACCACATTCAAATAAATATCTTGGACTCTTGTTGACCACTATAAGGCAAACTCATCGCCCACTAATAGATGGAGAAGAAACATCTTTTGAGCATTTTGTGATTTATCTCAAAGCAAAAATTGCGAATTATCTCAGGTTGTCAGCACTCAACGGGCGTAATTTTTTCAAAATATTTAATTTGCGTAAATTGAGTATTTCGGTTTCATATCTCCTTGGTTTTGGTTCATAATTAATTTTTTTATAGCATGAGCTGATAGTTAAAGATTACAATCATTAATTCATATAACATTTAATTGATAATAATATGCGTTTACTTGAATTACTCACAAAAATCATGAAACATTTTCTGCTTAGAATAATAATTAATTAATACATACTGACTTGTTAAATATCTTCAGTATTTCCGGCGATGGGGTATGGGGTATTCAAGAAGACCTAGTCCAAAAATTTCATTTTTCGAGGAAAAGTCATTCTTTATAAAAGGCAAAAGCTTGCTAAAAAAGCAAGGTCTTCAAAAAGTTGGAAAATCATTTTTTTTAGACCAAAGTACTTAGTCATATTCTAAAGTTTTTGGTATAATGTAACTTTTAAACATTTTAGTAGTCCCAATTTTTGCACACTCATCATAAATAACGTGGTTGGTCTCACCAGAATTCTTGCTGCACAGTTGAAGACGGCCCTCTTTCTTCTTCCGGGTTGCATATTTACAGATGCTAGCGTATGTTGGCACCGGGGTGTTGAAATCAGCTAGGCTTTGAAAAAAACATTCATCTACAAATACTAGCCGATTTGGACACTCCGACTAGAGTGCTGAAACCAGTGAGCTTTCGTAGTGGATATATATTTACAGATGCTACGGTTGTTCACACTCAAGTTAAATGCGGTATTGCTGGTTTGTCAAGAGATTGGGAGGATATACATAGTTAGTCCGTTTAAAAAGTGACGCTCCTGCCCAGCGTAGCCGGTGGATGTTCTCTTAAATATCGTTTGAAAAGTAACGCTCCTGCCCATATGGCTGCTCCTGCCCGAGTAAAAAGGTACGCTCCTGCCCAGCGTAGCCGGTAGATGTTCTCTTGAATATCGTTTAAAAAGTAACGCTCCTGTCCATATTGCTGCTTCTGCCCGAGTAAAAAGGTACGCTCCTGCCCAGCGTAGCCGGTGGATGTTCTCTTTAATATCGTTGAAAAAGTGACACACCCCTGCCCATATGGCTGCTCCTGCCCGAGTAAAAAGGTACGCTCTTGCCCAGCGAACCAGTTCGTTGGTTAGCAACAGGTTAACATTCAAATTATTGAATTCATGATTGTAAATCATAATTTATGTGTTGTGTATGGCTATTCTGAGAATTCTGTATTATACCCACTACCCACAACATGCCACTACGAAAGCGCACTGGTTTCAGCACTCAAGTCGGAGTATCCAAATCGGCTAGTATTTGTAGATGAATGTTTTTTTCAAAGCCTAGCTGATTTCAACACCCCGGTGCCAACACACGCTAGCATCTGTAAATATGCTTCCGGGTTGCCTCCACACAACGAAGTCACAATAAAAAACAATCGAGAACTAAACACCGAATTTCCAGTACATCGCAGAAAAAATAACCATTGGACGTGTTGGGTTATATGTATTTCTCTTTTGAAGTAATTTGAAATAAATTAATGTGTATTTCTTGCTTTATTGTTACACTAATGAAATATTTAAATTATATTTTGCTGACAACTTTTGAATATGGGCACTTTACTCTTTAAAAAAAAATGATTTGATTTTTGAATAAAATGTTATTTGTATTGCACCCAATCGCCAAACTTACTGTTTATTTTCAAGAAATCTTACGATACGATAGAATCGCAAGTTTCTTTTAACTGAACTTTTCATAAATTAACCCTTTGCGGACGATAAGACTTGATAGTTAACTGACATATAGATCATTGGCATGTGTGGCATGCCCACCAATGTGCGCGCAAACTAGTCTCAATAAAATTGCGTAGAGGTCGTCAGCTGTTTTGCAACATTCTCATTTTTTGTGCAGATATTCACTCATTTGTTTATATTTATTTTATTTATTATCGCATAGACTTAAAAATTGGTAAAATTAAAGAATAGCCTTCAAATATCACAAAAAATAAGAAATGGCGGTGAATATTTGTATCAGAACCTTTATTCAAATAGCTTAAAAATAACGTTTCAACTACTTCTGAATCCGACTCTTCCATCAGTAATAATTCTTCCAGTTCAGCATCATTTAATGCCTTCCTTTTCGTCATTATTCGGAGGACACTCGAATTTTACAAGTGGCGATAAAAACTACAATCTCTCCCACACGTTTCAGACAGAATAATAGACGCAACTGAGCTGTAAACTGTAAATACCGGCAAAATCAGAACAAGTTTGCCAGACAAGTAGCGACATACGAGTATAAAGACATTCCTATACAAAATTTCCCGCGCAATTCAAATTTCACATCCGTTTTGTCATGGGATGAATGCATAGCGAGCTAAAATCCTTTTAATTTGTGGCATATGACAAATGCCAGTGACTGTAACTGACTGTTATGCGTGTCATGTCTGAGATGCCAAGCGATCTAAAAGTACAGTTTTGTGTTATCGTGAATGACTACAGCTGATGCCATCTCAGGCATGTTAACGATCGCAAAGGGTTAACTTTAAAGAAAAAAGAAATGTTATGCAATATGTTGTGATTTCTCTTTGCAATTATTTCTGGTAAGCACCATTTTCATAAGAATCTTCTTTCACAGCATCTAACCAATGGTTTGTACCAGTGACGAAAGGAGATGTACCTCCTGGATGTGCAGCCTATGGTTTCGTCGTCGAAGGGACCAAATTGTTTGTTTTTGGAGGAATGGTTGAATATGGCAAATATAGCAATGAACTATTTGAACTTCAAGCGTCAAAATGGGAATGGAAAAAGGTTGTTCCAAAATTCCCCAAAGCAGGCCCACCCCCATGTCCCAGGCTTGGACATAGCTTCACCATTGTGAATAGCAAAGTGTACTTGTTTGGAGGATTAGCAAATGACAGCGATGATCCCAAAAATAACGTTCCAAGGTATATGTTATTATAGGACAATATATGAAATCATACCGTGTGTATATGGCCTAGGCGCCAGAATTGCGCATACATTATACATATAGAGGGTATGGTATTTCATATACGGACTAAACCGTTTACAAACGGACTATTGGGATTTAGACCGTATGTTCAAGCACTCAATCTCCAGTTGGCTTTCACTGTTTGGCTACATGGAGTAATACGCTTCATACTTCAGATCATAGTACATGTTCTGCTTAAACTTTTATATGTCATTATAGCTTAACTTGTACGAACAGGGTGTTCGTTTTAAGTGATACCACTAATGGTATCTTCGAAACAAGAAGTGTTACGAGGTCGGTTAACAGGTGGACAAGTTTCTGTTTTTCATGGCCATTGAAGATCAATTCAGTGTGTCGCAAAATCATTTTTAGTTAGCGAGATCAGGGTGAATTTTGAAAATGAAAAGAAAAATCTCATTTTTTTTCGATTCTAGAAAACGACTTCTCGTATTCTAATAACCACTATCAACTTAATTTTTTTAAATACGTACTTGGATTTTTTATCATCATTTTTAAAACCTTTCTTCATACCCTTCAATGGTGCATCAGACAAATACCATTGACGACGTTTCCACTCTGTAAAATGACATCATCAGGATTGATCACAATTACGGCTCTGAATTCATCATATAACAGAATCAGTCCTGGAATGTTGGAAAAGTTCATAAAAAGATTGTCGCAAATTTGCAAAAAGTACAATGAAATTTTCTTTACATTTCTTGATGATTGATTTTTCAGATAGAAGCGTATGACACTTCTCGAAAAACAAAAGTAGAATGCAATAAAACGTTCTGAAGCCCTTCTAAATTTTGAAATATGATCAAATCAGAGCCGTACTAATGATAATTCCTGATGATGTCATTTTACAGGGTCGAAACGTCGTCAATGGTATTTGTGTAGTACATCATTGTAAAGTATGATAAAAAATCCAGGTCCGTATTTAAAAAAATTAAGTTAATGATGGTTACTCAAATACGAAACGACGTATAGTAAACGCCAAACAACTTTCGATCTACGTCATCGTTGCCACCAAGCTCGTTATGAAGCTTGCTGGTGGCCAAATTTGCTCACCAGAAAATCACACCTCGCTTGGTGGCAATTATGACGTGAATCGAAAGTTGTTTGGCATTTGCTGTATAAACAATTTGAAGACATCATATTGTATAATGGAAAAAGTTATAAAACTTCCAAATTTAAATTGTGCCTCGAGAATGATAAGTTTCACAATTTACCCTGTATCACGCAAACTAAAAATAAATTTGCGATACGTACAGTTAACCCTTTCGCTGCACAAGACGTATATTCTCGCAAGGCAGTTGACTGCTCGAGACGAGATATCTCGCGTCTCAGAATTAAATTGTACCTGACTGCTCTAGCCGAATATCATCGAACATGTGTTCAACCCATGCGCTTTGATGCATTTTGGTGTCGGAAACGAGCTGCTCTTGAAACGTCGCGTGTCGCGTGGAGTATTAGGTGTGCTTGTTATTTCGGTGTAGGATAGTGTAATGCAGATTGATTTTTGTAACTAATGGATACCAGTGGAATCGAAATTCACCAAACGCGTTAGTACGTTTAGTAAAGATATTCCATCCTGAAAAACAGAAAAATTAATCTAAAAAAAAATACCCAATTGGTAAATACTGCTCCAGACGAATATTGTCGCAAGTACCAAATTAATTGCGCACTGCGATAGCAGCGTCAATTGCGCTATGCGCAGCGAAAGGTTATCAACCCTTTCGCTGCGCATAGCGCAATTGACGCTGCTATCGCAGTGCGCAATTAATTTGGTACTTGCGACAATATTCGTCTGGAGCAGTATTTACCAATTGGGTATTTTTTCTGCAGACCCGTATTCTTGAATATCTGGGAGGAGAACTTTTGCGGGAAGTGGGCGTGACCTCACACTCTGATTATTAAATTTTGTTGTTGGAGTCGATTTTGTGTGCTGTTTATATGATGTAGATGATTTCAATCATATTAAGATCTAGAAGATGTAGAAGACACTGAACAGTTAATGGAAATAAAAAGGATGATTCCTGGGAACATTCCCGGGAGTGCTCCCGTCACAAACATTCAAGAATAAGGGGCCTGGACACTCGAACTTATACAAACACATTCTTAGGTAAAATTCAAAGTCCAATATCTTTAAGGAGAATAGAGATTATTTCAATGCGGTTTGCGGACTTTTGAAGCTAGTTTCGTCACAAGCCCATAGCCTGACAAGTCGATAAGGCGGTTGTTGACGTGATGTGTCATGTCAACAACAGCTGTTCCTATTGTCTGTTTTTGTAAATACGAAACGAAGCATTTTCATGTTCTTATGAACAAAAATCATGTTGCCTTATATGCAAAATTATCCTCTTCAATGTTAGGGAGTTGTTCGTGGACACCCTGTCCAAGTACCTACGCGTCGAATCCATTTACAAAAAATAAAAAACTGCAAAATATCTCAACTCCAACTTCCATTTAAACGGGAAGTTGATGATATACAATAGTTAAATTCAAATTAATGAAATCCGTTTTCGATTAATTTCTTTGCCCAAGATTTTTATTTCAAGTGATCAACTTCACATTTAAACAGAATATTGGACGGACTTTTACTCAAGCTAATTGAAACATTGAAATTCCATGGAGTGGACGTGGCCTATAACATATTGTGAAATTTTCAGAAAGTACATAGATATTGCCTCCCTTTCGAATGGTGCTAGCCACTTTTATCAAAAGTTACCCAGAAATGAGTTTCATGTTTTTTAAATGTTATAAAAGGACCAAAACATTTTTTTGGTAAAATCGCCAGGACACGTAAACTCACAAATTATTTGAAGTTTTTTAATGCACCGATACTTCTTTGATAACCGATGCAGTACATATCAAAGTTTTATAAAATTTAGGGCATGTGTTATTTATCTCACCATGAGTGTTGGTAATATGACGATTAAAAAAAAAGGTTCATTTCAATCTTTCTTTTAATTAGGAAATAAGGTCCCCAACTCTGCAAAAACCGTAGAATTCCATCAATCCATTGCAAAGTCAAGGTATTTAAAACATTTTGCTCCCCTTCATTGATGTTTTTTAGAGTATCTGATGACAACGGGCTTGGATTCAGAAACCTACAAAAACGTCTGTAGAAAATTGCATTACTATAGTAAGAAACTGTATTGTATCGCCGGAATTTGATGTTCATTGGAATGGCATGCACACACAAATTTTGAGTTTTCGCATGACCTTTGGAATCACCCTGTATAACATAATACTTTAAACAAGAGATTCATTCCATGCTGCTTAATCCGACGAAACTCACTTCAAAAATACGCAAACCGCATTGGAATATCGTTATTCTCGTTGAAGATATTACACTTTGAATTTTACCTAAAAATGTGCATGTATAAGCTCGAGTGTCCAGCAGTTTTTTTCTTTTAAGAGTGTCAAATAAGCCAACTTTTTCCCCAATAAACCGACTTCGTAGCTCTTCCTATTTCGAAGATGGCAATAGCGGTATCACTTGAAACGGACACCCTGTATACGACCTAGTTGCAGACAGACTGTATACAGGGTGTTACTTAATGATAGGACGTGATTCCAAAGACGCGTTCCTGAACCAAATTCAAGTAGAAGAGGTCCAATAAATATTTGGCCTCAATAGTCGTATTATCGAGAAAAGAGTTCATAGGAATTTAAGGTCTCTCGTACTGTAATTTCTGGAAAAAAGTTTCAAATTTTGCGAACAATTGTTATGTGGGAAAGACGGGTCGCAGTTTCAAGACTAGAATTCAGAAACATTTAGCATGTTCAAGATCTCCCAATAATAATAGATCGGAGTGGAGTGCACCTTGAGCAAGAACCATTCTTTCGACATCGATAAAAACTTTCGTATCCTTTATAGTCAGAAAAATGGAAAAAAAATTGGATTTTCTTGAAAGCATTGAGATTGGGAAAGAATTACTTAATCGACACGTCACTTTTCTCGATGACCCGGTATTCAATCATACCATCGAATCAGCCCGTATAGCTTTAAGTTTCTCTGATAATGATAAATAACACCAGTTTTTCTTTGTTAGTCGACCTTAGCGTTCGTGTTGTTTATTTACTATTGAATTTTAACGAACTTTATGTGATCTTAGTCATGTGTTTCTGACTCCATCTTTGGAAATTGATGTACGTTTTTTGAATGAATTGTATTGTAGGTTTCAAGCTTCTGCTTATTTTATTAGATATATGGTCAAACATCTTTGAAAATCGGCTTGTTTGCCTGAACGGCGTAGGATTTAATATACTGATTTTTATTGGAGATTTGGACTTATTTACCATTTTTAACATTCATACAAAGTTGACTTGATTTTATTTCAACGATTTTCCGACTTGCGATAAAGTAGTTTTTATTTCGTCCCTTGAAAACGAAGCGAGATACGAAAAAATATCAGGAGATACAAAAGTTGTACTTTTAGTTACTTCATCTGAAAAAACAATGAAATTGACAGAAAAAGTCAGTGAGGCACATTTTTTTGTCAATATTATTCGTGAAAGGTCTTCTCGGGACGCAACTGGATTTCATAATCACCATCTAGTTAGTGCTAATTTAGCGTCTTGTTACGATGAAAAACTGCCAAAATTCAATAAAATCGGCAAGGGAATCTTTGAGATATTAATAATAAACCTGATTCTTCCTGAACCTTCAGTCTCAAAAACTAGACTATTCAGAACACGTGTTTATTGGACCTTTTGCACTTGAATTTGGTTCCGAAATGCGTCCTTGGATTTATGGCCTTCATTAAGTGGCACCCTGTATAAATGGACACAAACAGGTACATTTGTTGTAGAACCACCTGTTTGAACATGCGAACTAATATCTTCAGTCCATATGGCCTAGTCTCATGATACTACAACAAACAAGATAAGCTCACGCGCATCTTTCCCGGTGACCGTCCATTAAAAATGCATATGGTGTTCGGTGCCCATTGCTACTATTGCTAGGTTATGTTTTTAACACCCCATTCTCCCATACATTTCCTACGCATGCATGGTGACCCAAATGGTCACCATGCGCGAATCGGTTTCAATCTCGTCCAGCTAGTGAGCATATCTTGTGTGTTTTAGTATCATGGCCTAGTCTTTTTCTGCTATACAGTGCAATTCTTCAGTGTCCCCACCCTCTTCTAACTTTCGAACCGTTTGGTATACAGTGTGATTCTTTAATGTCCCCCCTTCTATCTTTGGAACCGTTTAATATATCAGAACGAAATTTGGACACACCATATGTGAGGACGTTGTGAATTTTTTTACATAGTAGTGACAGCTGGAAATGTCAAAATAACAGCTGTGCGCCACTTTAAAAGAAAAAATCAAATGGAAAGGGGGCTCGAGTGATACCTCATTTTAAAGGTCATTCATCCTTATCACACCTTGAAAGTTTGAAGTCGCTGCCACGTTCTAATTTTTCAATATCAAGGCAGTATTTTTTTAAATGGCGCCCAATTGCCGTTTTCACATCTTCAGCTGTTACTACTGTGCTGAGAAATGTAGAACGTCTCCTATCGAAGAATTGATTTTGTGATGTGATCCCCAATATTTGAGCACGTTCTGCATTTCTCAACACAATGGTGACAGCTGAGGATGTCATAACGGCGATTGAGCGCCATTTTGAAAAGAAAACTGCCTTGATATTGAAAAATTAGAACGTGACATCGACCTCAAACTCTCAGGGTGTAATAAGGATGAGAAGACCATCAAAATAAGGTCACCACTATGTCAACAAATGCGCAACGTCCTCACATATGAGCCGTATTTGTTTCGTCAGAAGGATTAGTTCACTACGAACTGAACTGATCCAATCAGTTCACTTCAGTTCACAATGAGCTCACTCACATACATCCGAACGATTCATCCGAAGATACATCCGAAAGATTTCCAATAAACACTTGACAGATGAAAGGGAGGTTAGGAGTTGGGTTATGCGTGCATTGTTTATGTTTACAACTTGAACCTTCAACAACTACTGTAGAATTTTACAAAGTCGCACGTTGTTGCATTCGCTGGAGCTTTTGTTTTTTGTTGTTAATTCATTTTCATTGAAGTTCTATCTTCAAAACAATGTTCCTTCAAAACAAATCCCCTGAGTTTTGAAACGTTCTTTCAAACAAATACACCAATGATGTGTTGGAGAAAGAAAACAGATTTATGATTGGTTTGATATTGCATCTTCTATGAAGTCCTCCAGATCCTTCATAATTTCATTTACTTTTCTATTTTATAGTCACAAACCAGTGGATAAAAAAAAAAAAAACAAAAATATCATGTTAGGATTCTATATATCTAAGTGATCTGATCCAACTCATTTCAACTGAACTAGCAAAATCGTTGGGTTACTTCGATCACTTTAGACTGAATCTCAGTTCACTTCGGTTTAGGGTCATTTCCCAAACAAACACGGTTCACATCACTTGGATCGATTCGGATCAGTTAGATTATGCGAAACCAATACGGCTATGGTGTATCCAAATTTCGTTCTAATACACTGCCGAGCATAAAATCCGGGTCACCCCATAATTTGTAATTATTTTTGAAATCTGAAGTTTTCGCGGGTTGGTTTGGGGTGTAGCATAGTTAACTATCATTAGACGATGCTCGAAGTCCAGACTTAAATCCCATCGAACATATTTGGGATGTGATAGCGAGACGTTTACGAAGACATGTTCCGACACCCCGAAGTTATAGAGACCTTTGCAACATACTGGTTTAAGAATGGGATAATCTTCCGCAGGATGTTATCCAGAATATAATCCTAAGCATGCCTCGTTGTTTGCAAGCTTTTATCACTGCTCGAGGAGGAAAGACTCGCTACTGAATCCCTTATAATTTTTTTTCAATTAGCAAATTAAAATGTTTTGGTTTGCATTATTTTCAATAAACTTGAAAAAACACAAACATCGTAATTTTTATTCAAGCTTATTTTGATAAAGTCACCGTCTGATGATAGCAAACCCTAGGTGTGTTTGTTATGCTCCACTAGTGCACACTTTTTTACACTGCAAAACTCAGTGTAGCTTTGTTTGTGAAATGTTTGTCTGTTTTTTAGGATAGAATATCTTTACTAAACGTACTAACGCGTTTGGTGAATTTCCTTCACACTGGTTGCAATTAGTTACAAATGTTACACCCCAAACCAACCCGCGAAAACTTTTCACAACAAAACAAATTTCAAAAATAATTGCAAATTTTGGGGTGACCCGGATTTTATGCTCGGCAGTGTATATTGAACACTTCAAAAGTAAGAAGGCGGAGACATTACAGAATGTGTGAGCATGTTTTGCATTTTTTGACATAGCTGAAAATGTCAAAATGACAGCTAGGCATCATTTTTAAAATCAAATGAAAAGGGATGTCGTATGATTGATACCTCTATGCTCTCCTCTTTTTTTCATACTTATTACACTCTGAAAGTTTAAAGCCGCTGTCACGCTATAATTTTTCAATCTTAAGCCAGATTTTGTTTTCGATATGTCACCAAATTACCGTTTCAAAATACTCACTACTGTTTTGAGAAAATGCAGAACGTGATCATACAGGATGTCTCTAGAAGGTCTGGTACAAAAATCTTATCACATACTCCTGAGGTCAAAGTAAACCGATTAAAAGCAACTTACCTTAGTCCGAAATTGCTTCGTTCTCGAGATACTGGGTGGTAAAGTTAAAAGATGAAAATTGTTTTTTTTTAATGTTTGAGCATTTTTTATCGTATTACTTCGAAAATTGGTACCCGGCGGTTTTTAGGGATGAACGAATATGGACACTTTTCAACTGTGGCCGTTAGAGGGGGCACTCCCCATAGTTTAAAATGGCCGTAACTTTTTCCTCAGTGTAGTTTTTTTTTTCTCAGTGAGGAAAAAATTGCCCAAAATTTTCCAAGCAAAAGAAGTACTCTTGATAAAATCCGCTTGAGAGTCATTTTCGAGATATGTACTTCGGTTTTAAGTGTTCGATTCCGCATCGAAATCACCAAATCTATTTGGCTGTTATGTTTGAATTTGAAGATAAAATTTTTGATAGAAGCTGCTGGATCTTTTAATCAATTTATTTATTACATAAAACTAAATTTAATTATCATAAACATTTAATCATTGTTCTAAATGACTTCCATTAACATAAGTGTAAAGATTAACACGACGTAAAAAGTTTAAATGTACTCTTTGCATCGTTTTTTAATAAGTTGACTGCATTTTGAATTCTTCCTCACAATTTTTGTTTATTATTAATGGACAATTTGCATACATTCAAATTACTTGAAATTTTATATACGTATTCTAGACAATATTAGAAAGTCATCAGCGAAAAATGTTTTCCAAAATACTCCAAAATATACTCAAAAAATGAAAAAGAAAACGCAAATTTCACTGTATGATCGAAAACGGGGCGGCGCTATATTACCTCCTCGAGAGAGAGAGAGTGTTTTTATAGACAATAAGCCAGACGGAGAGAGATAATGTATTCTGTGACGTAGTGGATGTTGATTGGCGCACTTTGATCGGTGTAAACTACATTAATAGAGGTCGTAGGATGATTAAATGGCATCAGTACTCACTAATCCTTATATTTGTCATATTTCCAAAAAATGTGCGAATTGTCCATTGGTCTGGAGTATACCATCGTTTTTAAAGAGCCTACGCAAAATAATCCAATGGAGTTATATCCGGTGAGCGTGGTGGCCATTTTCTCTGCCGATCCATCTGTTAGAATACTCTTGATGCAAATAATTGCGAACATTTAAAGTAAAATGTCAAAAATGTGGTTGAGCATCGTCATGCATAAACCACATGATTCGTCGAAGTTGTAATGGCAGATCTTCTAATAAATCTGGCAGCGTATTTTGTGTGTTCTAAATAATCCACACCATTAATACGTGGCGGTAAAATGACAGGACCGATGATGAAGTTGTCAATGATTCCTGCCCACACAATAATCCTCAACTCATGTTGATAATGAGTTACTTGTATGGAATGCGGATTTTCATCAGCATAAACATGTTTGTTATGAGAGTAAGATGAAACATTTCATTCATAAACTGTGAAAAATTGTGTGTCCAACAACGAACAAAGGTGAGACGTGAGGAGGAGATGAGCTGGGCACTGAGTGGGAATACGTTTGCACCTCACTGGAATGTGCTTCGGTTACTACATGCGAAGCTGCCAGTGGCGTTACCATTTGACAGAATTCTTAAATTCTTATTCAGTGCAAGCTTGACACTTGCGAGTCATTTTAATAGTTAACGTTTATATAAGTGAATAATAAAGCACTACAAACTAAACAGAATAATTTCACGATACAAATTCCCAAGATCAATACAAAATCCAAATCAAAAACATGAGACGCCATTGACGCCAATGATATTTTTTAAACATTCAAGTGAGAAGACAGAATTATGAATGGAATAACCGGTCGATAGAGGCGGACCCAATATTGGTGTGCTGCTGTACTTCAGCTTTTTTAATTTTCAGAAGAAAATACTGGTTTTTCTAAATCCTAAATTCCTAAACGAATCTCAAAGATATGTTTCAATTTAAACAAAAAGGTTACCATCAAGTTATTTTATTGAATTCATACATAAATTGGTTTGGAAAAAATGATTCCAAACAATGTTTTAATCTCACTTTGTTCAGAATAAGTTTGGCAAGCGACGTGGTGGGAGAAACTCTGCACTTGAAAAAACAGTTCGATGTCGGCCTTGGGTTTATTTCGTTATGTTTCATCTACAATTATCAAATCATTTGTAACATCACTTTTTGTAAAACATGCTGCTGTTCTTTTAATGTTCCTTGGAAAATCCTACCTCTAAACTTAAGCTTCTGGTGTTTAAACTTTTAACTTTATCTCCCAGTATTTCGAGAACGGAGCAATTCTGGACCAAGGTAAGCTTTTTTATATCGGTTTTATTTTGACCTCAGGAATATGTGGTAACATTTTGTGCAAACCTTTTAGAGACATCTTGTATATTGAGGATCCAAATTTCATTCTTGTACATTGAACTATTTGAATGTTAGGTATAGGGGGGGGATTAAAGAATTTTACTCGATATAAATTACACATATTATGCAGGTATTTGAATGATTTGTACACTTTGGACATAAAGACTAATCCTATGCAATGGGATATACCAATGACTAATGGTCCCTCTCCGCCGCCAAGAGAATCTCACACAGGTGTGGCTTATGTTGACAAGACGAAACCCAAATCCTTCCTGGTCATATATGGAGGCATGAGTGGTTGTAGACTTGGCGATTTGTGGTTTCTCGACACAGATGTGTTGTCATGGAGTAAACCTACAGTGTCAGGTGTAACGCCACTGCCAAGGTAAGTTTGTAATTTCGATAACATTTTTCTTATCTATAGAGATTTGATCATAGATCTCTCCATACATCCACTCTAATTGGTCACCGGATGTTTGTATTTGGAGGATGGGTTCCAGTTGTTGTGGATGAAGGAAAAGAAAAATATGCAATCAACGAGAAGGAATGGAAATGTACCAGCACAATGGCGTGCCTCAATCTCGAAACCATGCATTGGGAGGAACTCAACATCGATAATGAAGACGAAACCCGGGTGCCTTGTGCCAGAGCTGGTCACTGTGCAGTGGGTATCAGTCATCGACTTTACATATGGTCCGGAAGGGACGGCTATAGGAAAGCATGGAAAAACCAAGTATGTTGCAAAGACTTGTGGTATCTAGATGTTGATAAGCCACCAGCTCCCAGTAGAGTATCACTTGTTAAAGCTGGCACTCACACCCTTGAAGTGAACTGGACAGGATCTCCAGCAATACCTAAGTATGTTCTACAAATTCAAAAGTATGATTTACCTCAGTCTGTGGCCAAAACTGCCCTTGCTGCGTCTAACGCTCAAACACAAAAAATATCAAGCGCGTTGCAGAGCGCACAAGGAAAATCGATATCAAACCCCAATACCAAAGTACACATGAAAGGTCGTACTTTAGTTAAAAGTAATACGGCTCCTGCTGCTATATCAAATAACTCTTTGACGGGGGCAGTAGTTTCTAGCGCCGGGGAAGTGAAGCTGATACAGCAAAATCAAAACTCGACTGGACAAATGTCTGGAATACAAGCCTTAGCTGCAGCTGCTGCGGCAACTCAAAAAATTACCGTATCGCAAAGTCAACCTTCTCAAATTAAGCTAGCTAGCCCTGTAAGAGTACAGGGGTCACCTGGTCAAACTATTATAAAAACAATTAATCCCCAACAAGCCGGAAAACAAGTTTTAGTTAAACAAGCCGTTTCACCTATAATCCAACAGAAACAAGGTGTTCAACAACAGGTGGTTACTTTGGTCAAAACTAGCACTGGAATGACTTTAGCTACGTTGCCAAAAACTGGAAATGTTGTAGTAAGCAAACCTCAAGCGCAAACTCTTACTCCTCAGTCAAAAAATACTATCGTCAAACTGGTTCCCGGTAGTCCTGGTAATAAGGTCTTGACAACTTTGAAAACAATTCCTTCGAATTTAGTGCAGATGAACAAAGCTACTGGCAAGCTTGTTTTGTCTAAAAGTCCTGCTGGTCAAGGACAACAATTTAATCAACAAGTGCTCATGGTTACACCATCGGGGACTTTGAAGGGTACTACGTCTTCACCTACAGTGATGTCGGTACCCAAACCGACCGGCAGTACTCCACCAGTATCATTAATCAAACCTGTCAATTCCAGTCAGATAGGCAATTCTAGCCCAAACATGGTCAAGTTTTCTAAACCTGTTACTATTTCTGGATTGCCAGTCCAAATGATCGGACCCAAAGGACTTCCCTTCGGTAAATCCAAGCAAGTATTGATTGGAGGTAAACAGTTGACGGTGCAAATGGGTGGTGCCAATAAAACGCTCACCGTTGTTCAGCCATCGCAATTAGGTGGAGTAGGAAAAATTGTTCGTCTACCCACCTCAAATGTTACAACGAATAGCGAACAGCCAAAATTGATGATGGTTCAAAGGCCAAAGTCTTTAACCACCCAACCAATAGCTACTCTAGCTTCATCCCCCTTCGAGGGTCCAGCTACAACAGACGCAGCACTGGCAGCTCTAGCCGCGGAAGCTGGTTTATTGGACCCAGAGCCCAAGTCAGATGAAAGTCCCGACGAAATCTTCGATGATGCAATGGAATCAACAGAAGAAGGTTCGGGAACTATGGATAATACCGATATGGTTGAGGAAGTTAATGAAGGAGTGATCACCGGCTTGGTTGGCGGTGGCTCATTGTATAATTTAGGATTGAAGGGAGGTTGTGTATATACTAAACTAGGCTTAAGAGGGGGTAGCAAAGACGAAACTGAAGGTACTCCTCAAAATCAAGCTTCGGTTGATGAGAATACCGAAGCTGATTCGACCAGTAAAGAAAGCAACGGCTTAACCAAGGCACCAGAAAGTGAGGAAACTGAAAACCTGCCACCTTCTGAAAATAGTGAGTTTTTTTCATTTAGGTACGTTTAATTCAAAGCTTTCTTCGCAGCAATGGAAGTGGACAAGGTGGATGATACTACTTCAACCACAGAAGAAGTATCTGATTTAACTGAAAAACTGGAGACCGATAAAGCCGAAGATACCTCATCTGAAATGTTGGGTGATAACTTGCTTTCAGAACCCACGGACAGCGATCCAACTGAACCAGACTCAAAAGATAGCGAATCTACCCAACCTGTAGTAGACGAGCCGGTCACATCTTCCCATTTGTCTGATGAAACGGAATTGGCGGTTGTAAAAGAAGAATCAGATATTCAGGAACCTTCCGACACGACCACAGTATCTCCCGGGAAGCTAAGTCCTGAAAAAGAGGCCTACTCTCTACTAGCTGACTTTGAGGCGGCCAGTAAAAATGACGAAGAATCCGAAATATCAGCTTTGAACAAAGCCCTAGATGACTACTCAGACAATGCACCTGAAAGCGCTCCAAATGATAATTCTCAAACTTCTTCGGATTCCGCAGAACCTGAGGAAAAAACTGATTCATTTTTGATTGGGAATCCCCAAGATACAGAGAAACCTTTAGCGGATGACGCTGCAGCACCTATTACGGATGTGAAACCAAAGGAGGTTCAAGGAGCCGGTGATGAGGATGCCTTAGCAGCTTTGGCCACTGCTGCTTTAGAGAATCAACTTAAGACTGACTTTAATGGATTTACTGTTCCACAACAACCTGTTAAGGTGAGTCATTTATTTCATTTTCTTAAACCAAAGTTATATGAAGCATTCAAAAACACTTGTTGCCTCAATAATTTGGATGGTTTTCCATATAACTTGATGGACAATTTGCACAATTTTTGGAGATGGGAAAAATATCAAGACTAGGGCGTAATAATGCCATTAACGCGGAAAAAATTAATCAGCGGCCTTCAATAATGTAGTAATTAATTATTGAAAATTGCGCCTGGCCCGCCCACCAAAAACTTGCCTGTCCTGTCGAAATGGACGTGACGTTACAGTAGTAGTCGAATATTTTACATTTCACCCGTCAAGTCGGTCGTCCCTATTCTCTGCTTGTCGCGCCATGCGCCATAACCTACAATTGTTGATGTTTTGATTGTGTCGTGTTTATCATTTAATAACTAAATACGATTGATTCAGCAGAAAAAGTTCCTATTAGAAAACAATATCAACGTTGTGTAGTACCAGGGTGCAAAAACTCTCGCCTATTCACGAGAATCCTTTTCTCGTTTCCAAAAAATCCTGAAGTGCGAAGAAACTGGTTTCAAGCATTGAATAGTTAGATGTGCAGATCATTTCAATGTAAGAATAGGTTCATCGTTAAGAAAGATCAAAGTTTTTTCATTAATTGATAATTTTATCATTGACTAAGTGGCGGCGTGGCATTACCGTAAAATGAAAATGTTGCTCACTGAAACTGAAACTATTTCTTTTCATAATAGCGTCACTGTGTCAAACGACTAAATGTAGAGCGGTCGACAAGGTAGTAGACATGAAAGGATAGACCGGTAAACCATCGACCAATGACTGTTGTCTCAATCGCAAAGATGATGACGTCACGGGAAGTAATATGGCCACACCCCTTTTTCGGGTATTTCGTGAAGTTTGCTTTTTCTTTCTAGTTTATCTAGTATATTTTTGAGTATTTTGAAAAAAAAAATTGCTGATGACTTTCAAATATTGGGCAGATATTGGGCAGAATACGTATATTTGAAAATGTATGCAAATTGTCCATTGTTGTAAAAATGCAGATTGTTTTTATACAGTGAAAACATAAAGTCCGTGGCACAGTGTTCAAAATAGTGTGACGTTGCATGGTGAATGCGCCGCCGCAGCCACCACATTGTGTAGAATTTTTTTGGCATTCTGGTACATTCTAGCAAGGCTAGATGGCGTCGAACATTCTTCGCTTTTCTAAAAAGATCTGGATTGTTCTCTTAATCCTGGCCAGGGTATATAATGAGATCCGTCATTTCAGTTCAGTTAGTTCAGTTCTGAATACGTCGTGAAATATAAATCGTGAAACATAAATAAGCTGTGATTTTGTTTGTGAATAGTGAGTTCTGTACATAGTGACTTGTAAAATAAATTATTAAAGCTGAACAGTGTTTTCTATAGCGAAACTCGTTACATTGGTGTCAAAAGTGGGATTTATTGTGTGCTATAGAAACGGACATAAATATTCGCTTTAATGGCTGCGAAACTAGTGTTTTTAACCGGATTGAAGGTCGCTGAGTTGAAGAGGGAGCTGGAGGAGCGTGACCTGGATGCAAGCGGAAAAAAGCTGATCTACAACAACGGCTTCGTGAGGCTTTAATGGAAGAAGGCATGGATCCCGATACGTTCCAATTCGAGATTCCTGATCCCAACGCAGTTGAGAAATTGTCCAGAGCAGTGCAAGAGAATTCCAGATTATTGGAAGAAAACTCTAGGAGATTGGAAGATAAATTGGAAGAGAAGTTTGTAGAATCTTCTAGAGTTATGGAAGAGAAGCTCGCAGAGTCTTCTAGAATTATGGAGGAGAAAATTAAGGAACAGTTGGCAGACAACTATAAGTTTGTGAAGGATCATGTCGCCGTAGAAATTGGAAACTTTGAGAAACGATTTGAATACACAGTGAAGACTCTGGAAGTCGAAATGGAAAAAATGAGAGAAAAAGTAGACACTATCATGCAACAACCGGAAGATACTTTCGGGAACCACGGTGCGAGTGCCAAGATGGAAGCTGATACCATCAGAATCCACATGAAAGCCCCACAGTTTGATGGCAAGCTGTCCTGGAACAATTACCATCGCCAGTTCGAGGCAGCAGCAAAGGCAAATGGATGGACTGGACCGGAAAAAGCCCTGGCATTGACTCTGGCACTTCGTGGGGAAGCTACAGAAATCCTGCAGACGCTCAACACCCAGGAGCAGGAGGACTACGATGTACTAGTCAAGCATCTGAAACTGCGATATGGGCAAACTCACTTGGAGCACGTCTACCACTCTCAGTTGAAAAATCGGATTCAGAAGACCAACGAGACCTTGCAGGAGTTTGAAGCGGATGTTGCTCGCCTTGCACGACTGGCTTATCCAACCACGCCAGAGAACGTTATGGAGAGGCTTGCAGTTCAGGCCTTTTTGGATGGACTTTGAGACTCAGAAGTTCCGGTTTGAAGCTGAGTCCAAAGAAATGCCAACTGTTCCGGAGGGAAGTACAATACCTGGGTCATATCGTGTCGGCTGAGGGTGTAGCCGTTGACCAGCAAAAGGTGGAGGCAGTTAAGGAGTGGCCAGTACCAAAGAACCTCCACGAGCTAAGAAGTTTCTTGGGTCTGTGCACGTAATACCGGCGTTATGTCCAGGGATTTGCGAACATCGCCCGGCCTCTTCACAGGCTCACAGAGGCACAGAGACGCTTTCACTGGGACGAAGATTGTCAGGAGGCCTTTGACACGCTTAAAAGGGCACTTGCCACCGCGCCCATCCTAGGCTACCCACTACCTGAGGGGAACTTCATCCTGGATACAGATGCCAGTAATGTAGGTGCAGTGCTGTCCCAGATCCAGCAGGGACACGAAAGGGTGATCGGCTATTTCAGCAAAACCTTGTCGAAGCCGGAACGGAACTACTGCGTCACGAGGGAACTACTGGCAGTAGTCAAAGGGGTAGAGCACTTCTACAAGTACCTCTACGGAAAAAAGTTTCTGCTAAGAACCGACCACGCCGCGCTCAAATGGCTCCTACAGTTCAAGAATCCGGAGGGTCAAGTTGCTCGTGGGATTGAGAGACTTCAAGAGTTCAACTTTGACACGGAACATCGAGCTGGATCCAGCCACAACAACGCTGATGCCCTATCCAGGAGACCTTGTCCAGAACAATGTAAGCACTGTCAAAGAGCCGAGGAAAAGGAGGCGAGCACTTGCAGGACGACTGTAGTGGATGATTCCTGGCAGTCTAAGGCGCTTCGCGAGGACCAGGAGAAAGATCCAGATCTGAAGCTTGTCATCGGATGGAAACAGGCAGGCCAACGACCAACCTGGCAAGAAGTCGCGCGGTTCTCGACCACCGTGAAGTCCTACTGGGCTCAATGGGACTCGATGGTTCTTGATGACGGCATCCTGAAGAGGCTGGTGAAGAATCTGGATGGCACGGAAGATCGGAGGCAGTTAGTCGTTCCTGGAAACAGACAGGCAGAGGTGATGAGAGAGGTCCATGATGGCGTCACGGGTGGACATTTGGGTGTAACCAAGACGCTGGGAAAGCTGCGAGAACGGTTTTACTGGGTTAACTGTCAAGCCGATGTGAAGGAATGGTGCAGAAAATGTGCCGTATGTGCGGCAAGTAACGGACCCCAGAAACGGCCAAAAGCTCCTATGCGCCAATACAACGTGGGAAGCCCCTTTGAAAGGATCGCAATCGACGTGGCTGGACCGTTCCCTGAAACGGACAAAGGAAATAAATACATCTTGGTCGCCATGGATTACTTCAGCAAGTGGGCTGAAGCGTATGCCTTGCCAAACCAGGAGGCAGCTACCGTTGCCGATGTCTTGATTAAGGAATGGTTTTGCCGTTTCGGTGTCCCGTTGGAGCTGCATTCGGACCAGGGCAGGAACTTCGAATCGACGCTATTCCAGAACGTCTGCGATGTCTTGAAGATCAAGAAGACAAGGACAACGGCGTTACACCCACAATCGGATGGCATGGTGGAGCGATTGAACCGAACCATCAATCGACACTTGGCCAAAGTTGTCTCTGACCATCAAAGAGACTGGGATCAACATCTTCCCCTATTCCTCATGGCGTACAGGTCAGCAGTTCATGAATCGACGGGCGAAACACCTGCCAAGATCATCATGGGTCGTGAACTCCGGCTGCCCTGCGATTTGAAGTTTGGCTGTCCACCTGGTGAGGATGTCGCTGGGGAAGACTACGCAAGTGATCTTCGTAGAAAAATGGACGATATCCATCAACGGGTCCGACTAAACATCCAAAGTGCCAGCGACAGGATGAAAGAAGCGTACGACGTGAAGGCCGAAGAAGGAGGGTTCCAGGTTGGGGATTTGGTTTGGCTTCACAACCCACAGAGGCGACGTGGATTCTCCCCAAAACTGCAAAGTTCTTGGGAGGGCCCGTATGAGATTCTGGAGCGAATCAATGACGTCGTCTACAGGATTCGAAAGCCACCACGAGGAAAACCGAGGGTTGTTCACTTCAATCGTTTAGCTCGGTATGCTGGGAACCACGACGATCAGGACGCTGAAGTGAGGCAGATCAGGTCAGCCAAGGAAGACATGTCATTGGAAACTTTCATGTCTCTACACTCCAATGGCCAGAAAGTCCAGAATGGCGTTGTCCAAGAGAGGCACCGGCCGAATACTCGTTGGCTCACTGGGTCACTGAAGACCTCAGTATGAGGAGTGGACTTGCTGCAGTTTTTAAACGAAAATTTGGACGATTGGACCATCTGCGACGACAAAAGCCAGAGGTAGGGAAGCCGCTCCAAATCTCGAATGGGACACGACACCTGTTCTACCTTGTGACGAAGAAGCTTCCACATCATCTGACCACCTACAGTGATGTCTGGAAAGCCCTCAGTCATCTTCGTGACTTGATGCTGTCACAGGACCTGACCCATCTGGCAATTCCGAAAATGACGAACGACCAACTGGACTGGAGAGTAGTACGGAGCATGCTGGAGGTAATCTTCAAAGAAAGCGGCATTGACATCCTGGTGTGCTGCTATCCTTCCCGGAGGACGAACCAGAGGACAGTGGACTGCTACTTCCATAGGACATCAGGCTGCCGGTTTGGGGACGGTTGCCGATACCGACATGAAGGCAATTCGGGAGGCAATTCGGGACGAATTGCCTTAAGAAGGGGGCAATGTGACGTTGCATGGTGAATGCGCCGCCGCAGCCACCACATTGTGTAGAATTTTTTTGGCATTCTGGTACATTCTAGCAAGGCTAGATGGCGTCGAACATTCTTCGCTTTTCTAAAAAGATCTGGATTGTTCTCTTAATCCTGGCCAGGGTATATAATGAGATCCGTCATTTCAGTTCAGTTAGTTCAGTTCTGAATACGTCGTGAAATATAAATCGTGAAACATAAATAAGCTGTGATTTTGTTTGTGAATAGTGAGTTCTGTACATAGTGACTTGTAAAATAAATTATTAAAGCTGAACAGTGTTTTCTATAGCGAAACTCGTTACAATAGGCAAAATAATGGTCGAAATTGATAAAGTTTGAACGGCGATTTCCCTCTCCCTAATTAGAACAAAACTGTCTTAAAAAGGGTCTTACTGACCTATACTTCCATTTATTGGATGTTGTTAAGAGAACTTAACAGGTGAGGGGAGAGGAAGTAACGAAAATACAAACGATATTCCTTACAATTTTTAAAAACTTTTTCACCTACTAATTCTATTATATTCATACCAGTATAAAAATTTTATTCCGAGTCTTCTGATAAATGTTCTTCGCCATCATTCTCGTCTCCTTTAAATTCCAGCTCGTTTGCCTCTGAAAGACTAAGCAATAGAAGCATAGACTGGTCCAATGCTTGATTTTGTTTTTTAGACTGCTGGAATGAACTGAAAAGCGGATCAGAACTCGATAGAAGCCAATTGGATAAATCTTGATTTATTTTGATAGGACTGATCTTCTGTGTGTGGCTATCACGATATTTTCTTATGTCCTTATTTTTCGATTCCTGTGCCTGTTCTGATAATTCACCAATGGACAGAAGAACCTCCTTGATAACCACAGCATCATGAATGAGAATTTTGTGTACAGATACAACCCAACATATAGCTCAGCAGTTGTCCTACTTCTTCTTCTTCGGGTGCCATGTGCTATGCCGCACGTCGGCGATCATTTGTCCATTTCATGGTCACAGAATAGCTAGGGTGCCCTCCTCAGCCTGTCTAAAAATGGTTGCGGCATCCAGTATACCACACCAGTTTCTTATATTGCGGAGCCAAGAGTGTTGTTTTCGACCTGGCCCCCTTCTACCTTCGATCTTTCCTTGCAGTATTAGCTTTGGTATGGAGTAGCGAGGTCCTCTCAGTATATGCCCCAGATATGACACTTTACGTGTTTTTACCGTGTCCAATAGTTGTCTTTCTATGCCAGCTCTTCGTAGAACTTCATCATTAGTTGTGTGGGCTGTCCAGGGAATACGCAGCAGTCGGCGGAGTGTCCACATCTCAAAAGCCTCGATCCGATTTAGTGTTCTGACTTTAAGTGACCAAGTCTCAACACCGTACAGTACAATAGGCCATATATAACATTGCACTACACGTATTCGAGTGTGTAGTGGCATATTTCTGTGAAGAAGTATATTCTTGAGTTTAAAAAAGGTTGTTTTTGCGCGACCAATTCTTCCCTTCACTTCTTCATCACATTCCCACTTTTCATTTAGAGAAGCGCCAAGATAGGTAAATTTGGCGACGCGCTCAATATTTTCTCCGTTGATGTTGATAGAAGCAATATTATGTTGATTTCTGCTAATCACCATCATTTTTGTCTTGGCAATATTTATATGTAATCCGAACCTTTCACCGCATTCGTTGATTCTATTTAGTATTGACTGGAGATCTTCAATGTTATTGGTCAGGATCGCGGTATCATCTGCGTAGCGGATGTTGTTTATTGGGACGCCATTGACTTTGATGCCTCGGGTTTCATTCTCTAATGCTAGTTGAAAGATTTTTTCCACGTAAATGTTAAACAGAATAGGTGATAGTATACATCCCTGCCGGACTCCCTTCGAAATACCAAAGGTCTCCGTTGACAGCTCGCCATTGATACGGACCTCGGCCAGCTGTTGCCAGTACAATTCCTCTATTACTCTAATATCTTTATCATCCAAGCCGATCTCCTGTAATCTTTCCAACAGTGGTCCGTGTTTTACGTTATCAAAAGCCTTCTGATAGTCGATAAAGCAGACAAACACATCCTGCCTTTGGTCATAGCATTTCTGAACAAGCAATTTCATTGAGAAGAGAGCCTCTCTGGTACCAAGTCCCTTGATAAATCCAAACTGTGTGTCACCACTCATATCTTCACATTTTCTGTAGATTCTTGAGTGAATTACTCGAAGGAACGCTTTGAGCGCGTGGCTCATCAAGCTTATGCGTCTGTAGTCTTCGCAATTTCTTGGGTTTGCTTTTTTTGGGATGGCAACAAATGTAGACCTCAACCAGTCCCTGGGAATTTGCCCAGAGTCATATATCACGTTGAAGAGATATGTAAGATGTTTGATGTTTACTTGCTTCAAAACTTCTGCATATATGTCGTCATGACCCGGACTTTTACCATTCTTCATACAGCCTATTGCGTATTTGACTTCAGACTCAAGAATTTTTGGACCGCTCATATTTACGGTAGTGTTCGGGGGGTTATTTGCACGAAGGTCCTTGAATAGTGCTTCCGCGTAATTCCTCCAAACTTCTTTTAGTTCTTCAGTATCTGATATCGGTCTTCCTTGTTGATTTCTTATTGACGGCAACGTTGTTCTTATGCTTGTTCCAGTTATTTCCTTTACCTTTCTATGGAAGTTAAAGGCGTCATGCAGCTGATGGAGTCTTTCAGCCTCGTCGCATTGTTCTTGAGTCCATTTCTCTTTAGCTTCCCTTATTTTTCTCTTAATAGTGCGGTTTAGTTCTTTATATTTATCATGCTGGTTTTTAACAAGTCGGCGTTCATTCATCAAGTTCAGTATTTCGTCGGTCATCCATGGTTTGATTGTTTCTTGATTCGGTCGATCAAGTACTATCTTCGCAGCCGCATGGATGTTTGTTTTCAGCGTATTCCATATATCGTCAGCTGCAATTTCCAGACTAGGATTGCTTTCTTGACACAGTTTGTCTAATTCAGTCTTCATGTTTTCTTGCATTGCGGGCTGTTTTAATGCCTGGATGTCGTATTTACGTGTTCTTCGCCCCTTAGATAATAGCTTACATTTAAAACAGAAATTCGCAACAACGGGGTTATGATCTGAGCTGATGTCTGCTCCTGGATATGCTGCCACACGTGTAATGCTGTTCTGATACCTCTTGTTAATTAAGATGTAGTCAATCTGGTTGCGGACGATACTTCCCTGTCTGTCTTGAGGTGATCTCCAGGTATAGAGTTTTCTAGGGTGTAGCTTATAGAAAGTGTTCGTAACCACCAACTTTTCATCGCGGCATAACTGGATTAGCATTTCGCCTCGTTCATTTCTAACACCCAGACCAAATGCCCCTGTTACACCGTCCACAATACCGCTGCCGACCTTTGCATTAAAGTCGCCCATCACCACATTGATATCTTGAGGTTTTAATGACTGCAGAACCTCTCGTACTTGCTCATAAAATTGTTCAATTTCAGTCTCTGTTCCGTTCACTGTAGGTGCATACGCTTGTATTATATTAATGTTAATCGGTCTGGCACTCATTTGCAACAGTATTATTCGGTCTGAGTACGCCACGACATTCCTCAGAGATTTATCTATCTCTTTGGATACAATAAAACCTACTCCGTTACTGTGATTTGGATCATTGTTTCCGGAGTAGTAAAATGTTTTTCCATTCTTCCTACACACTCCACTATTAGGCCATCTTGTCTCAGCCATGCCAAGAATGTCAATATTCATTCTTTCCATTTCCTGAATTACGTTGTCAAGTTTTCCTGCCGCAAAAAGACTTCGGCCATTCCAGGTTCCAATTCGCTTTTGGTTCTTCATCATGTCAAGCCGGGGGATTCTTAGCACCCTCTGGTGATTTAACACCTGCCCGGGACTGAGGGCCGTTGCTTTTGGGTTTCCTGCCATGATAAAGAGTGGGTGGACAAAGTGATGTCCTGGGGAAATTTGGTTATCTTGTGGTCATCGTAGGTTCCCGTTACTTTCGGTGACACTGGGGGTGACATTTCCTTCATCCTCGATCTATGGTTATACCGCCTGTGTTCGGTCGTCAGAGCCTCGTCTGTTAAGAAACAGGGTAAGCCGGCGAGAAGGTGAGGATGACATTTGAGTAGGAGAGGCTGTTTGAGACGCATCACTACCCCTTATACCCCATGTCCTACAATCATTTTGAAAGACGTCAATATTAATGAAATATCAACTAGGTATTCAAAACCCGCAAAATGATTCCAACTCGTTCGATCAGTGCCCAGCTCCTTGTTTTGGTATATCCACAAGGAGTCCCAGTTCACTTCTGAAATCTTGCTGAATCTGTTTCTTTCATTCATTATGCAGGTTCATCTTCTTTTGGTACCTATCTTCCGCTTTTTAATGTGAAGCCTATGAGCTATATGCAAAAGGCATTCGAAAAAACGAATATATACGTGAAGCACTGAGAGTCCAAAGTGTAGATTTTTCTCGTGGATGGTTGGACGTTGAGACAAGTCGTTAATTTTGGAGATTTTGATGTGACAAATATGGCATGTCATCGAAGAAGTTCCGGTCGAACTAGATGCTTTTCCATGCACCATAGTTAGTTTCATTTCAAACTTGACTGGCCCAAAATTTGATAGATATGGTTGAAATGAATTTTTTTGATGTTGAATATCAGCTTGTTCTAATTTTGATTTTTCCTCGGTTCCGTGCAGCCATTGCAATTTTATTGGACGACTATAGCTTTTGGAAGCTGGACAGGGATTTTTCCAAAATATTAAATTGGTACGTTCATCAACTAGTCTCAGGGGTACAAAAGAGAATGTAAACAAGCTTTCCTCAGCACGACTACTTTGATCTTGTACTTGACTATCTGATGTATAACCAGACGATCCATCAAAACCCCATATACAAATCAATAAAAATGTGCTTTTGTCCGATATTGAAATACTTTTCAATTAACTTTCACAAATTTTGGTTGATAAAGCTGGCAGAGGAGCTTCACATTTCCTTTCTGATACAAAAATACCGCATGGGTAAAATTCATTTTTGAGCTCTAATATTTTATGGTACAGAGGATAAAGGCCGAACCCATGGTGTTTGGCACCACGTCTTAGATCTTTATATAGCTCTACTGTTATATTCTTCAAAACAATTATGTAGTGATAAAGCTTCTTCCAGGGAATAGCTAGTAACATTGCCAGATTTTCTTCAACTACTCAAAATTTGATTCGCTCTCTTTGGTGTAGTTGTTGTTTCCTCTGTTAACAATTCCGATGCTGCTACATCTCCTTCTTCACGTAGTTTCATACAAGCAGCAAAGAATAATTCTGCTAATGTATTATTTTGACGTATTTGTTCAGTTTTTCGGCGCTTGGTAACACTTGAGCTCTGTTCCAATGATTTAAATGACCGATCAGCTACAAGTTCTGAATTTCAAAATATATGAACCCATATATCATTTACCTACTCACCACCACTTGTAGTTGGAGTACCAGCAATTTCAATGTCTTGTTGATAACGAATAGCTTCAATCGGGAAAATAATTTCGACCCGAAGCCATTTATTATATCTCGATAAAAAGTGTTTTTCTTTTTCCCAGCAGCTTTCCATTTTGTGAGGTTCTCATGAAATCAACAAGAACGTAATTTTCAATTTCCTCCTCATTTGTTTGAATATATCATTTCAAATAGTCAATTACATGTTTTTTTTTACCAGATTCATCTTGCCCAAAAGCTTCCATCATTTTTTGATAAATATAGAGACGTGTGATTGCCAAATCGTCCGTAGCAACACAGGACCATAGGTGACACTATGAAATAGTATTCAACGATTATCCTTGCAAGATTTGGTTCTAACGATATTCGCCGAGCAACACGTACATTTAAAATCACTCAAAGAATACGCCTCTTGGTTTGGCCACGTACTTGAATAACACCCTTTATTTTGAATGTAATATTTTATTTATTATTATATTGTTCATTTAATTCATCCAATCTTCGCTTCAATGAAATTGCCTCCCAAGTACGTTTGCTATTGGCCGTTCTTTTTATTTATTGATGGTTAAAATAAAATATTTGTTTCTTGACAGTACTTTTTCCGAGTTCTTCGATAGAACACTTGCTTTTTTTTTTATTTTGGAAACATTCAAAGAAGAAAAAATCACACATCTACTAGCTCATGTGAGCTCGTTTGTAGGTTGGTATCATAAATACATTAGAAATAGTGTCATTTTCAATAATTGCATTGATGCTACGGTACTTTCATCTATATAAAATGTGTGCATCATAAATTATCTGTGAAAAACATTGATCGTTGCCACGATTTTCGAATTGAATAAAGCTGTTTGTCAGTACTCCCATGCGCGTTGCGGGACCGTCGCGTCGAGTGATTTGTTCCGTAAACGATTCTTTATCGGCTTTTAGTTTTGGTAGCGAATCTTCGTACTAGCCTGTCAAAAACATTTAGCTGGTAGTTGACGTTTAGAGAAAAAGAGATTTTTTTTTTCGCTTGCTAAACGGGAATCATAATATGCTACTATGCACATCGAATTTGGATATCTGCATTTAAAATAAAAACAAACTTTTGGTGAGAAATGTAAATACATAGTATTGATGGTCCATACCCCTACCAATACCAGAAATATTCATAAATATTTTCCATCTTTGCAGATTTCAACGGCATTGGCAAATTTACGCACAGATTTGAAATCAAATTTATAAAGTGATTTAATCATAACTGAATAAAAGGTTGATTGATTGATAAAATTTGCTCAAAGTACAACCCCTGGTCTCCACCTGTTATTTCTACGTACGTGTACACAGCTCTGATGACTTGAAAATATACGTATTCTACACAATATTTGAAAGTCATCAGCGAACATTTTTTTCCAAAATACCCAAAAATATACTAAATAAATGAAATGAATATTACCCCATCACAGTCAATACGCCAGACGGAGATAGATAATGTATTCTGTGATGTCGCGTCGTGCATGTTGATTGGCGGTCTTTAATCGGTGATTATTACATTAATAGAGGTCGTGGGTTGATTTTTCAAACATCAATGGCATTAGTACTTACTAATCCTTATATTTTTCATATTTCCAAAAAATGCGCAAATGGGGTCGTTGCACTATATCAAAATTAAAGCTGATTTTGTGTAGAATATATAACTGTGGGTTCGTTAATAGAATGGGTCACATGAATTGGCCAAAATAATGCACAACATTTAAACTAGGCCTCTTTGAAATAAATAACTCCATCAACCTGGGCCCGTCGCCACATTGACGTCACAGAGAAATATCCATTATCCGCCTGACACTGAAATGAACGCGGGCTGCTTGTAACAAATGCGGCGTTGTGAGATATTCTATTGATGGTATTTTTACAAGAATTTCCAGCTCAATATGATGAACGATAGATGATCGATACATTTAGGTTAACTTTACATTTGTTGGTAAATAATGTGGTTTGAAGCAAAAAATGAACCAGAAAACTATACAGTGTGTCCAAGATAAGGATATCTATCATGGGGATCTTGGAAACCGTAAGAGATACGAGGATGGTTGAATCAATATGCCGTGTAGAAAGTTTAAAGTTCCGAGTAGTTTCGGAGATATGCCTAAAAAAACGAAATTGGCCGATTTCGTTTTTATTTTTTTCTGATGTTATTTAGAGAAATATGGAAAAACAAAAGACACTTTCTCATGGCAACTTTTCAAGCTCTACAAAAAAACGTTGAGAGATTTTCCGTACGACGTTTTGTTTCGGAGAAACCATCATCGACTTTGTTTTTTTAAATATGGTCCTGGATTTTTTATGACGGATTTTAAGAGCCTCTTATGTTCCTAAACCAACAATGTATCGCAATTGTTCAAAAAAATTATATTGATAGATTTTTCCACAAGAACTCATGTGTTGGAGAGAGACAAGAAATACATTTTTAATAGGATTAAAAACAAACACCTCTTTTTTAATAAGTGCGATACATCGTTGGTTTACGAACATAAGAGGCTCTTGAAATCCGTAATAAAAAATCAAGGACCGTATTTAAAAAAAGAAAGTTGATGATGGCTGCTCATAGACGACTTCAATTTAATAACGCTATATTGTAAAGGGCAAAAGGTGGCAGTGAAAAAGCTCCATTCATTTTAAAATATTTCTTCAAATGTGGTCATAAAAAAAAGAGAACAATTTTGAAAAATTTCGGTTTTTTGTCGGAAAATTCCGGACGTATTCGGAATTTCTTGGCTTTTAAAACGGCATTTTGTTAAGCATCAAAATACGCAACTTTGCCCAAACTAACCCAAACTAACCGACCTTTCTGTTTCCAAGATCCCCATGATAGACATCCTTATCTTGAACACACTGTATACGACACCACCCAGACTGGGTTTTATGATACCTTATTTGACCGTATCATAAAACCCTCAAGATATTTATTTTTCTCAGACCCAAATCAATGCAGACGCCTAGAATAGTTATTTATCAGACGTAGGGATAAATTCAAAGACACAATTCTTCACTACCATACGCTACTAAACAAAAACTGCAAATAACGATACCCCCAAACAACACAAACGACCTTCAACAGTAACCCTTATTACGGTTTATGCCGGCACTATTGCCAAATTTGATTCATTCAATAAGAATCAATAAGAAAATCAGTTTCGATATTCTCCGTATTTTTTTAATCCTTCGAAAAAATTAATGCGTTTCTTGATTTTTAATAGTAGCTATCACACGTAAAAGAGTTATAAAATGTATCAACTATTCATTGGTTGTTCTACGTTACATGGATAAATAAAAATTATTTTCGTTGAATTGGTCATCTTATCGACATATTTTCACTTCTATAGAACCAGTAAAAGTCAGGCAAAATTCTTCTCGCAGGTAGAGGTAGAACACATGCTCGAGTAGCACCGCAATTTTACATAGTTCTCCATTTCTTTGGTGAGAAATTAATGAATGGTGAATTTGAAATCTCTATGTAGGTATCTGGAAAACAACCATTTTTATCAACTGATAGTTCTGGTTGTGATTCACATTTATTCTTCAAAAATACGTCCAACATTCTAGCCAAAGACACTTGAAAAAAAAGGAGTCCAGTCCAGGAAGAGCAAAGTTGATCCAAACCACGAACGTGAATTCGAAATTGAGAAATCCCTAGAATAAAACACGCTCCACACTCGACCCCAAGCAAAAAGCATCTCGGCAACGTTGCGTTCTCTCCAGTTATCGATCCACGGAAGAGCTGCGACGTTCCTTCTCCGGATCCAAGCAGCGAAGCCGCAAACGCGTCATCATTTAAAAGGCTTAAAAGGACTCTTGGTGAACTTCGACGCTAGTTTAAGCCCTTAAAAATCGATCAAATTGAAAAAAGAAAAAATACGGGTCTAATATTTTTGATTATATTTTCAGAATATGCAATACAAAAAATACGTGCAACGACCCCATTGTCAATTGAGCAAGTACCTGTCAAATTCTTCATTTTTGCTAGAAAAATGAAAACTTGAAGGATTACATAGAAATGTGTATTTATTGAGGAAAAACTAATAAGTAACACTCTCAAGTACAAAAAAAAACACAGAAATACATTAAGAGGCATACAAAAAAGGATAATAATAATTTAACAATACTTATGACGTTGACTGCTAGCAGGTACTGACTAATGTGGATAACGGAATAGTACCTACCGTGCTTTAAATAGGGTCATCTGAGAATGCCGGAAAATACGCAAAATTTGTTCTCCAACTTGTGGAGGAGGTTCCGATTTAACTCAGAGTCTTCGGGAAAATCGAGGGTGAACTTAGCCCACCATCTTGAAAATAAGTTGTACAAAATTATCCGAGGAATTTTTTTCATCTATGAAATGTATTTTGCACAACTTTCGCACTATACAATGGGTCTGTTCGTAGTACAATCACAAACCAGTCAGAGCCAATCAGCATTTGCAGTTTGCAAACTATTTCTGATTATTTTGACCAATCGATGCTGATCGATTTGTGATTGTTCTACGAACAGACCTAATTTGTTCTCACATGCCATATTAAGGAATCACCCTGTAATTTTTTTTTTATTATTGATTTTGTAAAAAAATTCAATTTAAAAATTTATTAAAGCACACTTTCACATTGAAACACCAATAAAATAATAAAATGTTCGTTTTTGGTTTTCTTCGTTTGAACATGTCAATACTTTCCGCGATTAGATGGCGCTGCGCGGCGTGTAGCGGATTTTGACCTGGTCAAAATCTCGGTCAATTCACCAGGCACAACCTTACTTAAGGGTGAAATGTTAGATTTCCACGCGATTTTGCTTTTTAGCAATACACTACTCACTTGTCGTACTTTGTTTTATCGATGGAACACTGAATAATCAATTTGCAATGGAAAATATTTCTTAAACTAGGCATATCCTGGGAAATTTAGAAATAAACTCCCTAAACTCACTTAAGTGATTGTAAACAACGAATATATTACAAAGAAAATTACCAATTTTGTGACTATTGAAATCAATAGATTTGCCGGCTTCTTGTTCTTCATTCATATAATTTCAGGGACAATGGTATACTGTAGGCTTCATAACTGGATCATCGTGCATAGTTAGCGATTACAGTTTGTTATCAGATACGAATGATTTGACAGCTGATGATCTTCCCGACTTGAGCCTATTTCCTAAAGCGACCCTCGAACCTGGTACCGCCTACAAATTTCGTGTAGCTGGCATCAACAGTGTCGGTAGAGGAGAATGGAGTGAAGTGGTAAGTAACACTTTTTTTTTTGTTCAAGTTGCACATCAAATCGTTTGTAGTTTTCCGCCTTCAAGACATGTGTTCCCGGCTTTCCTGGCGCACCTTCTGCGATTAAAATTGCCAAAGCCAACGATGGAGCTCATCTTTCGTGGGAACCTCCAAACTCCAGTCCGAATGAAATAGAAGAATACTCTGTTTACTTAGCCATCAGAGGCAAGGTAAGTTGCTGAAACGTTTTTTTTTTTAATATAATTTTTGTTATACATATCTCTCTTTTCAATAATTCATGGACATGATCTTTGTATAAATAAAACTCACAGATGTTGATCATTCTTTATGTTTGCTGTTACAGGAAAAACCAGGCACTGCTGGACAACCAGGAACCAATAGCAATATGTCTTTTATGAGAGTTTATGTTGGATCTACTAATCAATGTGTTGTGGGGGCAGCATCTTTGCAATCTGCCCATATCGATACCACCAATAAGCCAGCCATAATTTTCAGAATTGCGGCTAAGAATTTTAAAGGATATGGACCAGCCACTCAAGTTAGGTGGTTGCAAGGTGAGAAATAACTTGACATTTTTAACAAGTACGTGTTTGAAAGAGAAACAGAAAGAAATAACAATTGCTTGTTGGATCTTGGATGAACCATTACAATTATTTATTATGTTTATTTAAAAACGATTTCGTCGGAGCCGTTCGATTCAGTCAATTTTAAAGAAAATGTAAGGTTTTTTTTGTCTTTTTCAACAGGAACTGGTGTATTAGTTTGAAGTAGTCCATTCTTATACATTTTTCAAAGAAATGGCACACATTTAACAATTTTCTCATCTTTCGAACGATCATTTATATCAGAATGTCTGGTTTATTTATAATTTTTGTCAATAATTTATATAAAATAGACAGCGAGACAGAGATCCTTTTGAATAATAACCGCGGTAGTTGCCACTGTTGGGCTAGACAGAATTTTTTCAACTTTTGGCATTGTCCATTCTGAACTTTGGAACAAATTGGGCAATGAAAAATCTGAAAAACTAACATTCATGTCTCTTTACTTGTTATTTCAATTTAAATAGTTCCAAGAAGGCATCACTAGGTTGTGGATTTGACCAGTCAAATGTTTTTCGTCACTTGACTAGTTGATTTGAAAAATAAAATTGAAAAGTGCAGTGGTTGAACTTAACTATTCTTGCCAACTTTATTTTTTTTTGCAAAATAGTAATAATTTATTATGAAAAGTTCTGCTTATTGTAGAAAGTCTATTCCGATATTTAAATTTGGGAAAATCATACATGGTAATCAGGTGAGTGGTATAGTCAAGTTCATCGAGGACACATTATATAATTCAGAAACCTTAATTTTTTACATTTACATGGTAAAGATAAAAATATGAACACTTGATATAGAACAAAAAATATCAAACTACAACCTGTTTAAAACCAAGAGTCATCGATGTAAACAAACCTCAAGGGCTCAGACAAAGAGTAACGATTGAAAGGTCACGTGAAATAAACCAACACATGTGACCAGTTCAATCGTTTCGCTATGTCTAATCACGTGTAGTTTGTTTAATCCGTTACTCTTGGATTCTTGGTAAATAATTTTCTTTAGATATTTTAACCAAATTTGACTGGTTAAATAAGTGTTGGCATCACTTGGATATCTTTTAACATAATAGATATTAAGATATCATATATTTTGAGATTCAAGAATGAGGCTATTGAAGCAGGATGAACATCAGTGAAGCAAAGTTCACTAAATAAATATTTGGTAATTTTTGACTTGATTGATTCTGGTGATTCGGATGATTTCCACACCATACAACAAACTGAATTATTAGTTATTGTTTTTTTTTTTTAATTTGTGTTTCATTCTTTTATTTTCATGTGTTTTTTTTTGAAAAATTAAAGGTTCTTATTCATTCACCCTTTCATTTTTATAAACTAATATCTTTAATTTTTATCGAAAATCAATATTTTTATATACGATCTCTGTTGAAATGTATCTCCCTTTTTAAGAGTAGAATTTAATTGTTTATTTTTAAATTTCTAGATACTGGTGTACAGAATAAAGGAACTAAGAGGTTTGGAGAAGGCAATCCGACTCTTGCGAAAAAGATGCGATTACCCGACGAAATGTAAAAATC
Organism: Orchestes rusci; assembly: GCA_958502075.1. Classification (NCBI taxonomy): domain Eukaryota; kingdom Metazoa; phylum Arthropoda; class Insecta; order Coleoptera; family Curculionidae; genus Orchestes; species Orchestes rusci. The sequence continues at coordinate 21,125,472 of OY293303.1, forward strand.
TACGATCGCGCCATGTATAAAGTAGTATACATAATATAAATATATAAATAAAATCGCGAATTGAAGAATAGATTGAGCAGTTATCGTTTTCAGTCATCGAGCTGTTTTATCCTTGATTTTTTTGATTGCTCGTGTATTTGTTTCTGTTTGACTCCAGAATGTAGGAGATTAAATATCTGTTCGGCTCTATTTATAATATAAACTACTATATTTTTGTAAATTCCCTTCAATTTTGTTTAAGCTCAGATTTTATTCAGTTTTCTAGTTAGTGTGATACCCTAAGGATATCGTTTTAAAGTTCGAAAGTGTGAATGTTTTATTGTTCAACATATTTTTTACTGTCACATCTTCACTACTTGAATGTCTTGTATCATTTGTAGATTACAAAAAATTATATTTAAGGTGCTTTAGAATGACTGTTTTGGATACATTAAATACCACAGGCAGAGAACCCAATACCTGAATCAAATATGTTAGCAGGGTGGTGCAGTTTTTTCTATTGTGACATTTTTTTTTAAGTCTGAGACCTTAGATATTAAATAATTCAGATTGTTCTTAGATAATGGTGAATCTAAAGAAGTTTCCATCCCTGGCGGGATGTGCCTTATTTATTTTTTACTTTAGAGTTAAGTGGTTTCAGCTTAATGTTTTAGACGTTCAAATAAACATTCATATTTTATTTATGTTTAATTCATCGTAATATATTTGCTCTTATTAAAATAAACCATTTCAGAAAAATACTCTCGTTTATTTGATCATTTTTTTTTTGTATTTAAACCAGGTCATGCACATTGTAAATACGAAATATATTTTGGAGCTCTTTTCTCTATTAGTAACATAAAAAAAAGAAATCTCCATTGAATAGAGTTGACGTGAGGAAATTCGAAACATGAACAACATAGGTCAGCAAAAAAAATCTAAAAAGTGATATTTTAATTTAAGGGTTGCTTGGGGACTGCGTCCTGAGTATCAAACCAAGAGATATGATTCGAACTCCTGGTACGTTTCGGGCTATAGGGGTGGTTTCCTAAACATTTCCTTGAAGCAAAAAGACCTTGATGAACGTTATAGAGTATCAAAGACTGAAGAACTTTGCCTCATAGCGTTTGTTGACATCTCGAATACTTGACGCGTTACATCAAATGACAAAATTGAAATGCCGAAATCCATCGAAAACCTAAAAATTTTACACAACATGGTATTTTTTAAATGGGATACTCTGTATATTTTTGGCTAGAATGATAGATCTTTTTATCCTGATTCCAAATACAGAGTGTATTTGAAGTTGAGGTTTTCCTTTTAACACTGTATAGAATGCAAGAAAATGAGATTTTTTTTCAAATAAAATCATGTTCAGAAATGCTTCGTTTCCGAGATAAAGGACAGATATTTTCGCAACATTTGGTACACTTCTTTTGACCATTAAATTACATTTTCTGATTTAAAAGTTTTTGAAAAATTTCTACCAGTGGCGTTCGAACAGGATTTGTGTAAAATTTTTTTTGAAGAAAAAAATTGTTCCCCGCTGGTTTTTCTTGAAAGCTATATTATTTTGGAAATACTCATTTGCTTAGGAGTTAATTTGGTCTCTTGATATTTTTTCCTACGACGAACGGTTTTAGTTTGAGGAAATAAAAGCCATTTTAATGCATGGCAAAATCTGATATAACGTTTACATTTTTTTGATTTTTTTATTTTTGAGAAAATGTTATTTGAGAAATTTGCTTGATAAAAAGTCCTGTCTCATGTTAAAAGGAAAACCCCAACTTCAAATACGCCCTGTGTATCACCCCACGAACTCAACAGAGGGAGCAATAAAGGTGTAGAAATGCTTCTTCAGGAATCTAAACCAGAAAAATGAAATCACATTACAAAAGACCAGATATCTAGTGTGTCCCCGTTTCTGTATATATATATATATATATATATATATATATATATATATATATAGAGAACTAGAGGTTAGTGGGGATGCAGTCTAGTAGATTCTTCTTCTTTACGAAGTGGCCATGAGGTAAAAGAAAAACCCTTCAAGGTTATGTCAAGCTTTCGAGATTTATTTGGTCTCTTCTTCAGGACTACTACAAAGACATCCTGAACACTTTGAGTTGGGACTCAGTTTTATCTAAGGAGGCCATGATTTATTTGTCGCAAAATATGAATAAGTACTATATCAGCTTAAGGTCAACGCATCAAGTGTGCAGCAAATGTGTTGAACGCATTGAATTTTCAAAAGAACATGGACATGCATCGTGACATTTTTGACAATTGGCGACAGTTTTTTGAACAACCCTTACAAGTTTATTTCTGTTTATAGTTGACCAAATTAATCATTATCAAACGGTTTTTCTAAATTGTGTTTTATGAGGCTGCCGTCGTTCGGGATACATCTCCAAATACCTTGACCTTGCTGAGGTAAATCCGGCATTTCTATGTGACCGCAAGTAAAGCGCTAACATGACCAGCTTTTCTTCATTTGATCAGAGAAATTTAGAATACCGGGCATTTTTAACAGGTTTCGACAATCTGTTCTTCAGATTTATTATTTTAATTTGAAAAGCGTGGGTACTCATTATCAAAACACAACCGTCAGACTGAATCAGTGAACGACAGATCAGAGCCTCCTTAGATAAAAAAAGATGCTGCTTATAAACCAATTTTCAGACAAATGAATCATGGCCTTCTTAGAAAAGAAGGCCATGACATAATTACGAAATGTGATATTTCAATGACACTCAGATCTTTTATGCACTTGTGAGACATCACTAGAATGGAAATTTTGCACTCTTTCCAAAAATCGAAAATTCCAATATGGTGACCATAAGAAAAATCAGAGTTGAGGCGGGTTGCGAGAAAACAAAAGAAGATTGAAACATGTCATACACGCCATTTTATTCGTCTTCAAAAAGTGTCCCTATATTGACATATTTTGACAGCTGTCAAATTAGCCGTTTCGGATTTACTGGCAAAAAATGAAATCCGCCTTTTTCGACGATAATTCCAAAACCAATTGACCGATAATAAATCTGAAGGCGGATATCGAATGCACTAAGATTCCTCTAAAATTTTCTCCATCTAACCTTTGATGTAGGTATAATAGGAGCCAAGATCCCTGTATAGAGAAGCGAATCTGGGACACACTGTATATGATATCACTCCCCGACAATAAATTCCGGACAAGAATAATTTGAGTCAAATTGACATCCCTATAACTTTTTCATTTGTTGTCCGATTTTAGTGAAATTTGTACCATAGGGCTATGTCTTGAGATATTACTCTTGATTTTGGTTTTGGAAAAATATCGATGACTTGCTCATTATACAGGGAGGAACAGAAGCTACTTTTGCTGAAACGCAGGCTTACCTATAAAAATGCAAATGTAAAATTTTCAAGATGCCTGTAGATCCAAACTACATTTTCTTTATACAGTAGCCAAATAGTCCAAGGCATTTATCATTTTGCAAAAAAATCCTCGAGGGTAAGCTGATTTTTTCAGAGCTGTTCAAGAGCAGTATGGAGAGTACTGAACCAAAAAAATACACTCGAAATCCTCTAGCCCTTTGCCCTTCGGGCCTTTTTCTTTTTTATTCTTTTTTGACAAAATGACCCGCATAAAAGTTGTGGTTACTGATATTCTGATCAACTTTGCTTAATAAGTTTTTTTTCTACCTTTTTTAATTTAGACGGTAAGGTCATTTTCGGTTTAAGAATTTTGGAAAAAAATGTTTTCAAAACAACTCATGCAATTTGTCTTCCTATGATTTTGTGTTTCGAAGTGAATTTTGCCATAATGATTCTGTGTAGACTGAGTTTTGATTTTCATTTTATGATATGGGATAAAAGACGAATCGGCAAAGACCAAGCCACTTTCCGTGAAAATGTCATACAGGGTGGTCCAACTTTTACCTGCTTACATTTCAGAATCGATAGATAATCGAAAAATAATGTTAGTTTGGTTGATAAGCTATGTGCAAAAAATGCTTCGTTACGAAGTACAGGGTCTTGAAATTTAGGAAAAAAAATCGAATTTTATTAATATCTTTATTACCAATTGAGATTTTCAAATGAAATTTGGCACGTGTAGAGAGGTAATCTAGGGTCATTTTTCATGTAATAATATTTTTTAAATTTTTACCAGTGGCGTGCGTACAGGTACCGATTGCGATATTTTTAATGAAAAAACAGATTAACAGTTTATCTCAAATTAAAAACTATATCTGCAATCCTAATTTAATTTAAAAAAAAGTACTTCTGGCTTTTTTTTTAGTAGGACGCAACATTACTCGGTAAACAAATAAAAATCGTCGAAATCAAATCGGCGAAAGGCGCATAATTATCTCATTAGCTTTGATTAAAACAAAGCAGAAATTTTGATCATTTGTTGCAATCAAGTGTTCTTTTTAGTGTTAATAATAATGCAGCGGCTATTTACTAACCAGGAATACGCAGACGTTCATTTAATTTACGGTTTTTGCGAAGAAAATGCAGTAGCGGCCGCAAGGGAGTATGCACTTTACTCGAAAACGTTGGGTTATACGAAAAAAGGTCAGAGGTACTTTTTTTCGCAAATTAAATAAGAATTGCAGATATGATTTTTATTTTGAGATAAATCAGTGGCGTATATCTGTTTTTTCATTAAAAATATTGCATTTGGTACCCATACGCACGCCACTGGAGGAAATAAAAATAATATTATCACATCAAAAAATTAACCAAGATCACCTCTCTACACGTGCAAAATTTCATTTGAAAATCTCAATTGGTAATAAAGATAATAATAAAATCCGATTTTTTTTTCGTAAATTTCAACACCCTTCAACTTTGTAAAGAAGCATTTTTCGCACATAGTTTATTGACCAAACTCACATTATTTTTCGATCATCTATCGATTCTGAAATTAAAGCAGGTAAAAGTTGGATCACCCTGTATATGGTTTGCATTACCGTTAAATTGCCGAATCCGTAAAAAGCATATAGTCTGAAAGGGATGAAAGGTATGAAGAGTCGATCTCATGTTAAACAATGCAAGCGTTGGTATGAATACTCAGTCCATATTCGGTAGTCCTTGACAGTGATGTTGCCGACGAAGATAATATAGAAGCAACTTCCCAGACGACGCCGACGTCCCCGATAAATAAATATATTTTGTCCGCTGATTCTCCACCCGGAATGTCTTCAAACCCGAAAACAGCTTAAGAGTAAAACCTCGGTACGTATTATTTTTGTTTTTCGATAGTCAATTTTCCAAACACGAGAATTACCGTACCGTCTAAACTAAAATGGGTAGAAAAAAAACTTAAAAAGCAAAGTTGATCAGAATATCATTATCTACAACTTTTATGAGGGTCATTTTGTCGAAAAGAAAAAAAGAAAAAGGCCCTTGGGACAAAACCCTGGAGGATTTCGAGTGTGATCTTTTGGTTCAGGACTCTCCATACTGCTCTTGAACAGCCCTGAAAAAATCAGCTTACTCTCCCGGATTATTTGCAGCTTGGTATAAATATGGATAAATGGCTTGGACTAAAAGCCTTTTAGTAGCCTTGAACCCTTGCATACAGCTGTGACGAAACATGCCCGGTGGAACGAGCTTCCGGGGCGGTCGACGGCAGACGCGACGTTGCAACCATTGCATCTCGCCATCGAATAACTCGGCTTTTGTCCCGTTTGTCACAAGCCCAAACCACTGTTACGTTCTAGAATAGCAAGGTTTATTCGGTTGCCTACACCTAGAATATTGGACAACTTTCGCCATCTATCGAGACATTGAAGAGGATCTATATAATAAGCTCCGCCATTCGGACAGGGAAGTAAGATTTCGATTAGCCGCGAATTATAAGTCGTCACAACATAAATATACGCTGCGATTGTGAACATAAATATTTGTGGTAGTGTCAGTGACTTTAAATAAATACATTAAAACTGGACAAGTGTTTTCTATAGCGAAACTCGTTACATTGGTGTCAAAAGTGGGATTTATTGTGTGCTATAGAAACGGACATAAATATTCACTGTGATGGCTGCGAAACTAGTGTTTTTAACCGGATTGAAGGTCACCGAGTTGAAGAGGGAGCTGGAGTAGCGTGACCTGGATAGTAGCGGTGAGAAAACTGATCTACAAACAAGGCTTCGTGAGGCTTTAATGGAAGAAGGCATGAATCCTGATACGTTCCAATTTAAAGTTCCCGATCCCAACGCAGTAAAAAGATTATTGGAAGACAACTCTAGATAATTGGAGGACAAATTTGGAGCCATGGAAGGAGAATTGGAAGAGAAGTTTAATGAATCTTCTAGAGCCATGGAAGAGAATTCGAGGAAAATGGAAGAGAAGCTCGAAAAATCCTCCAGAGCTATGCAAGAAAAGCTGGAAGAATCTTCCAGAGGCATGGAAGAAAAGTTCAAAGAATCCTATAGAGCTATGGAAGAGAGATTGGAAGAGAAGCTCAAAGAAACTTCTAGAGCTATGAAGGATCAGGTTGCAGAAGAAATCGGGAAACAGCTAGAAGATACAGGGAAGACTCTGGAAGAAGAAATAGAGCAAATGAAAAGGCAAGTAACAGTGATCATGAAGCAACCAGACGTCCCATTCGAGAGCAAAGGTGCTAAATTGGAGTCTGATACCGTGCGAGTCCACATGAAAGCTCCTCAGTTTGATGGCAAGCTGTCCTGGAACAATTACCATCGCCAGTTCGAGGCAGCAGCAAGAGCAAATGGATGGACCGCAACCGAGAAAGCTCTGGCACTAGCTCTGGCGCTTTGTGGGGAGGCAACGGAGATCCTGCGGACACTGAACACCCAGGAACAGGAGGACCACGATGTGCTCGTCAAGCATCTGGAGCTGCGGTATGGTCAAACTCATTTGGAGCATATCTACCATTCCCAGATGAAGAACCGCATCCAAAAGTCCAACGAAACCATGCAGGAGTTTGAAGCGGATGTTGCTCGCCTGTCAAGGCTGGCTTATCCAACCAAGCCAGAAAATGTGATGGAAAGGCTGGCAGTCCAGGCCTTTTTGGATGGTCTTCGGGATCAGGAGATAAGGCAGTCCCTGATACTTCATCGACCCGACAGACTAGTCGACGCTCTGGCCAAAGCCTTGGAATTTGAAGCGGCAAAGCAGTCCGTGAAGACACCTGCGCGCGTGCGAAGGATGAAAGAGCAGGATCCCGCACAGGAGGAGACCGTCGAAGCTACTGTGAGGCGAGTTATCAGGGAAGTGGAGTCCTCCAAACGCAGGGAGGTGCGATGCTGGAACTGTGGTGAGCTTGGCCACATTCGTAGCCGATGCAAGAAGGAGAGACGGGTACCTTTTTCGACGTCGGGAAACTAGAGAGGGTCGATGCGGAGAGGCAATCGTCGACCTGTAGCCAGTATGCCCCAAGAAAACCGCCATAGTTGCCACTTTAGGACCCCAACTGAACAGCGTGTTTGTGGATGGCTTGGTCAATGGAGAGAAACGCACCATGCTGCTGGATACAGGTGCGACGAAGACTATCATCCGGCCCGACATTGTCACAACACCGACAATGATTAAACCAACAAAGTGGCGACTACGGACGGCAACAGGAGACTTGGCTAGGATCCATGGTGAAGTGGAGGCAGCAGTGACTCTGGGAAGCACTATCATCATCAACACTCGAGGCTTCCAATTAGATTTCAAAAATGGAACACTGAGAACCAACAACGAAGAGGTGGTACTGCATTGGAGAGAGGAAGAGACAGTTTGTGTTTTGCTGGCTGGGGATTCTTCAATTACTGAGAGGAGCGAGATAATTTTGAGGGCTCGCCTGGAAGGGAAGATGAAACAAGGAAACATCGTGATGTTTGAGCCTAAAATACACGATTCTGAAGTGGGACCAGGCATTGCATGTGGAAAGAGCCTGGTACATGTGGAAAGACTGTGCCCGTGAGAGTGATGAACGTCAACTATCACTCTGTAAGTTTGGCAAGGGACACAGTTTTGGGGCTCTGCTCGTCAATTTCCTCTGTGGTTCGACAAGTACGTGAGACTGAGAAAACCATCTCTGAGTTCACCGGAGAGATGGAGAAGTTAGTTGTCATCTCTTCAAAAGACTTGGATAAGACACAAAAACAACGATTGAGAAACCTGATAAGGAATTACGGCGACATCTTGGACAACGGAACTGGGGAAAAGGGCCGAACGAACGTGGTACGGCACACCATCAACACAGAGGGAGCACGACCGATCCGCCAAACAGCTAGAAGACTACCTTTGGCCAAAAAGGAGGAGACGGACAAGATAATCAAGGACATGGAGAAAGGCTGCATTAGGACCAGGGCAGGAACTTCGAATCGACGCTATTCCAGAATGTCTGCGATGTCTTGAAGATCAAGAAGACAAGGACAACCGCGTTGCACCCACAATTGGATGGCAGTCGACGGCGGACGCGACGTTGCAACCATTGCATCTCGCCATCGAATAACTCGGCTTTTGTCCCGTTTGTCACAAGCCCAAACCACTGGTTATTTCTAGATTAAAAAGGTTTATTCGGTTGCCTACACCTAGAATATTGGAGAACTTTCGCCATCTATCGAGGCATTGAAGAGGATCTATACAGTGTGTCCAGAATAAAATGATGTTTATGGCACTATATGGGGATATTGGAAACTTTAAAAGATACGACGTTGCGTAAATGGAAGAAAAGCAGCATATTTGTATGCCCAAAAATATTCCACCTTTGTTTTATTTTAAATCGATACCGTAATGTGGATACAGGGTGAAAAGGGAAAAGGCAAATTTTGAAGAAACCACACAATTTTGCTTATTATAAATGCTAGAACTTTCAAATTTTCAGGATATGGTTAAGAGGATACGACAATTCTAAAAACGACGTCAAAAAAATTTTAGGCCCACTATGTTGCGTCCAGCCAAAGTCAAGTCTGTTTTTTTTTATGAAAGTCATATTTTTGAAAATCATTTTCAATGCGGATTTTGAAAATGAAAAAATTCAATATGGCGCCCATAAGAAAAACAAAAGTTGACTTCGGCCGGAAGCAACATAGTGGGCCTACAATTTTTTCGACACAATTTTCAAAATCACCGTATCTTCTTACCCAGATCCAGAAATTTTCAATACCTCATCTTTTATAATAACCGAAATATTGTGCTATTTAAAAAATGGCCATTTTTCTTTTTCACCCTGTATCTCCATTACGGTATCGAATCAAAACAAACCAAAGTGAGATTATTCTTGGGCACGCAAATACGCAACTTTTCTTCCATTTAACCGATACTGTATCTCCTGTAGTTTCCGATATCCCCACGTACATCATTTTATTCTGGACACACTGTATAATAAGCTCCGCCATTCGGACAGGGGAGTTAGATATCGATTAGCCGCGAATTATAAATCGTTACAACATAAATATACGCTGCAATTGTGAACATAAATACTTGTGGTAGTGTCAGTGACTTCAAATAAATACATTAAAACTGGACAAGTGTTTTCTATAGCGAAACTCGTTACACAGCAATGTTCAATCACATATTAGCCGTTGATCTACATGTATAATAAAGCATTTTTATCAATCAATGAGTAAATATGAAACGATAAGTTATATTATTTAATCCATGAAATGTACTGTTTATGTTTTCAGACTGAAACGCTGAATTTTTTTCTGTTTACAATTGACATTTGACAAATGCGCAGACGAATCCCAGTTTTCGTTCGTTTTAAAGTTCGATGACATGTTTATTCTTGCAGTGGGCTGGGTGTTGGAACAAAAATAAGTACCTACGTATTGAATTGAAACAAATTCATTCACAGTACAGGGCATGAATAACCATGCATTTGATTACGTTCTAAAACTTATTGGGGAAAGAACAAATCTTGATTCCATCGATGTTTATGTTTATATCATGGACAGCTACACTTGACAAACGGCTTTTTTTACCATACAAAGTGAACTTACACTTGGAAACATTTACACTCAGATCGTTCACACATAACCAATGAAATATTAACGCCAAGTCCTTATTTATCATATTCTGCATGTGGTTGATATTTCTTCCTGATATACAGTGAGGACGTAAATAGTCCCCCCCCCCTCTAACTTTTGAACGCATTAATATTTTTGGCTCAAATTTGGAGGTGTTGTTCAGGGTAGGCTTTACTAAGTTTTGACCTCCAAAAAAAAAATTCAACTGTCAAACTGACAGCTGGGCACCATTTTGAAACAAATTATTAAATAGAAAAGGGGGTCATGTGATACCTTATTTGAAAGGTCCTTCCATTCTCTTTTCACCCCCAAAGTTTGAAGTCCTTAGCATTTTTCTTAAGGAAATGACGCCATATCGAAAATAAATTATTTGGGTCAAAATACTATCTCTAATTCTTAAAAGAACTTTATTAACAATGAAAAAACTAACCTATAACATAAGTGATTGTTTCAATTGTTCTGTATCAATCTGTGCTACCATAGTTTCTTAAACAAAATAAAAGATAGTATCTACTTAGACACAAATAATTTATTTTCGACATGGCGCCATTTCCTTATGAAAAATAATAAGGACTTCAAACTTTGGGAGTGAAAAGAGAATGGAAGGACCTTTCAAATAAAGTATCACCCCTTTTCCATTTAATTTTTTGCTTCAAAATGGTGCCCAGCTGTCAGTTTGACAGATGAAAATTTTTTTTGGAGGTCAAAACTTAGTAAAGCCTACCCTGAAACACACTTCCAAATTTGAGCCAAAAATATTAATGCGTTCAAAAGTTAGAGGGGGTATACTGTATACAACATGGTGTCATCGGCAAAAAGCTCGATCTTCACGGAACTGACGATCTTCACTAAGTCATTGATATAAATCAGGAATAATAATGGTACCACTATCGTTCCTTGTGGTACACCGTGGGTCACTTCGATAGGAGAAGAAAAGGCGTCGTTGTACCTTACACATTGGGTTCTGCCACTCAAATAGGATTCAAACCACTTCAATACGTTGCCCCCGATGCCCAGATTTTCCAATTTGGTCAAGAGAATTCTCCTATTGATGGTCTCGAACGCTCTTCTAAAATCCAGGAAAACTGCCAGCACCAAATTGTCAGAATCCATCTCCCGGAGAAACTCATCACAAATTTTGACGATAACTGTTTCGCATGAGTGCAACTGCCGGAATCCCGATTGGTTCGCAGCAACGATGTCACCATTGTTACAGAACTCGAGCTGCTGATTCTTTACAGTGTCTTCCAATAATTTCTCATAGATGGGCACTGAGTTTATAGGTCTAAACTCGTTACAGTTCTTCGTTTTTGGTACTTTCGGCACTGGTGAAACCATTTCCAGCAACATGAAAAGCATCCTTGAAGACCACCAACGATATTCCGTCTTGCTCTCCTCCACAGTTTTTCAACTTGTTCACATATGTTTTAAGTTCAGTCATAGATAATGATTTGAAGGATGTAAAAGTCCTACTATATTTTGGGCAACCTGTGTCGAAGAAGAGGGCAGTGGTGTAGTTTTCTTTGAAATGTTTGACACAATTTCGCGTATACGTTCAATAAAATACTCATTGAATGCCTTTGCGATGTCCTCGTTAGCTGATAAAATTCCATGTTTGAACTGAACTTCTTGGGGTAGTGCAGGAGTTTTTTCAGGTAGTAATGTTTTCAAGTGTTTCCACAATTCTCTGGAGTTTCTCTTATTATCGTCTATCCTCTTCTTGAAGAACGAGCTCTTTTCCTTCCTAATATCAGATACGATATTGTTTCGTAGACGTTCGTACTGTTCCCATGCTTCCTGTGTATTCTCATGAGTTGCTCTTACGTAAAGTATATCTCTTTGTTTCATTTTCAATTTATGTCTTGACTTATTCACTTCTTATCCTGGTACTGCCTTTCAATGGTAAGTGTAGTTTTGGGACACAGTTCATTCAAAGTTGAGGAAAGAGCTTCTACAAAAGATTCAGCCAGATTATTCACATCAGTGATGTCGCAATTCCACGAGATGTTCAAGATGTTGTTCTGTAAAATATCGGCCCTATAATGCTTCATGGTTCTTTCACAAATTGTGACTGACTGCCTGCAATGTGCGACTGTATCAATTTCAATGGTAAGGATATTCACTTATTTTAGGTGTCTTGTGGGCTTCATGGCGCAAGCTTTTGTTGTTTGTAACAATGTAGTCGATCAATGTTCTACTAGTGTTGGTGACCCTTGTTGCTACTTTGACGACTTGAAAAAAACCATTGTTTTGAATTATAGTCGCAACTTTGTCACTGTAATGAGATGGTTTCAATAAGTCGTAGTTAAAGTCCCCCGTGATAACGACTACACCGTCAAATTCACTAACACTATCCAGATAGTCCTCAAGAAAGTCCATGAACAAACCATCTTGCTTTTTTGGTGGGTGAAAAACAACACAATACAAATATTTGGCCAAATGAACACTAACCTCGATAGAAAGCAACCACAGGTAATTGTCCTTACATATTTTGTCTTTGACACAAAATTTTATATTGCCTCGTACCATCGCCATCACTCCTCCCGTTCTTTTGTTGCTGGTGAAACAGTGCTGCATCCTGTATCCCTCAACATGGAGCTCACTTTCATATACTTCGGCTGACACATGAGTTTCCGATAGTAACAATACACTTGGTTGCCAGTCATTTACAAGGGTCTCTATGTTATCCTTATTATTTAAAAATCCCTGGCAGTTAAAATAAACGAGAATAGAAGTTGGATTAGTTTTTTCTATGTAAATATACAGTACTTGAATTTAAATCTGCCTGCGATTTAATTGCTATTGAAGGAATTTGTTCTTTTGTACTTTTTCTATTCGTTTGTAAGTATCACACTTTGCCATCTCCCAGACTGTATGTTCTCATTGTTGTTTAGTCTATTCTGTTTTATCACCTTATCAATGATTTCTTCGTCCCGGGCTTTATGCTCACATTCATCAATTCCAATAACTTTAATCCGGTGTTCACGTGTTTTCGGCCTATTCACTTCATAATCTTTTCCCAGTTTACTTCGTATTTCAGTTTGGACATTCGTGATTTCTTTCTCATTTCCACAATTTAGAATGAGACGTCCAGTTTTTGTTGTTCGTCCCATAGAAACTCCTACGCCAATTTCACTTGGATTAACTTTCTCTTGCAAATCTTTTTTAATCTGTTGTATATCTTTCTGTTGTCCTTTTTGTTTTATTACGAGTATCTTACTATGATCAGCTTGTTTTGCAGCAATCGACGCAAATGACGTTTTCGACACACTCGCTATGGAAGATTCATTTGATTTAATTTTTTTCAATTCAGCAATTTCCAACTTTAGGCTTTTATTCTCCTCTATCAACATATCAACTATTGTATTCAACTCGTTAGAATTTTTCAATATTATTCCCAACATCTCATTCATCCCCTCAATCAAATTATGATCAATAATGCAATCATCCACTCTGCTTCTTTTTCGTGATCTCTCTGGCTTAGCTTCATTCTTATTATCACTGGTTGACTTCAAACATTGTTCACATCTCCATGATAATTTCTTCATATTGAAGCCTCTGAGTTCTTGAATACCTTCACACTTGCCATGGTAAAAGTTCTTGCATGATAGACACTGTATAACAGTTTTCAAGTCCTCGAACACACCTTTACACTTGAAACAATTATTACCCTCCGGAATGTCCACTGAAGTCTGTGTATCCATCTCTACAATCTCGTTGGCCATCCGGCCCACGAGATTTGTTTATTCTATTACTGATAAAGGTTTTAGCTATTGTCCTCACTGTATTTTCAAGTTTCCACAGAATGAGTCATTGTCATCAAAACTATCCAGTTCGATTCTACACGAGACAATGAACATTCACTGGGAAAATCACGGGTTTATAACTACTTTTCACTAGTGAAAGTCAACAAAATAAAAGAGCTTCTTATCAACACGACTGTCTCGATTTGATAGAATTTGTATATCTTTGTAAAAATTTGTATATCTTTGGAAAAAGTTACAGTTGCCATAGCCCAAGGTGACCAACTTTCTGAACTTCAAAACCCGAACACATTAATAAAAAGCTTGAAAAAAACGAGGATTTATTTTTAATTCCTTTATTTTTTTATAAATTTATACAACATGCAGCTAGACTTTCAAATTATCAAGTCGTCAAATTAAGTATAGTGTATAGTTTCAAATCATTTTCAAATACATAACAATAATTTAACATGGAACACGAAATTCCGCAGGAAATATTTTTGTATCATCTATTAGTACCTATGCCCGATGCTTCAAGTTGACAAAATCAAAATACCTAACCTAAACAGGAATAGTAAAAACAACAACCAGATTCATCTGTTTCTGTTGGTGTGATTTCGTTTATAGTCTATAGGTATTATGGGAAAAACAGGTGTGTAGTGGGAGTAAGTAAGGATCGGCAATCGGCACTTGGCACGGCAAGCGGGCGCCCCGTCGAAGCGTTGTCGTTCTTTTCAGAATTCTGGGGATTCGGTACAAATAGGAAAGAAACTGTTACTTTCGGTACATTTCGGGACACTTTTTGTTTTCGGGATGACAAGTCAAAAACTGGAACTCGTCCCGGCCAAATCGGGACGGTTGGTCACCTTGCATAGCCACGTTAATTAATTATTTTTTTGATCGCCAGAAAATGTGAGGAAACGGACATGGGTACAGTTATACAGTGCGGCAGCTGTTGGACTGTTGGTAATTTTTATCCAGTCTTCTTTGTTTTTCGTTAATCTAAATTTTGTCTACATTCTATCTCTTCTGTATTCAGGGGTGCTTTTGTTTCGGTGTTACATTGTCTACTGCTTTCTCAATGATATTTACAGAATATATCTCACCATGTTTACAATTTCAGGTTGTCCCAGTTAGTTCTTGATTCACTTCTGAAACTGAACTTCCATTGAAATTTCATCTGTGGCAAACTTAATCTTCTTACAAAATATATCTCAATTGCATTGAAATGAAACGCCAATAGTTTCATGATCCGTTCGTTATTGCAAGGTAACCTCTTGAGAATTCTGATTGGGTAATTATGCGGCTAATTATAATGTAGATGACACGTTTGAAATTCTTGATACCTACTTTTGTCACAATTTGCTCTTTTTTGTACCCTATGTAGGTAGAGGCGGGAAGCCCCTTCTAATCATGATAATGACGATTGATTAGGCTTACGCCTCCTGTGCCCATGCATCCCACAATTATGTGAAGATACATCTCTGAAAGCACGACGCGCGGTCAAGTCACGCAAGTGTATTTTTCCTCTCGGTTTTTGGAGTTAGTGTCACATCCCAATGTTGCCAAGTGATAGACATTTTGTTAGGACGTGAGCTACCTTCTTCTCATCTCCTGGGCACCATCTGCACTCTACAGTCGAAGTCTTCGGGTTCATGAGACCTGAAGAGCATTCTGGCAATGTAGAGGTGCGATTGGCAAGTTCTGGGATTTGTACCCAGAATTGTCCACTGGATCTACACGGATCAGACCAATGATTGTGTACGGAGCCATTGTGTGGTAGACTAAAACCAAACAAGTGGCAGCTAAGAACAGAATGCAACCACTACAAAGACTAGCATAACTGTCCATCACAAGCACAATGGGATCCACATCAACGTAGTTGAAGAAAATAATTGATGGCGCCATTCGAAAGAGGGGCAAAAACTATACCGATCCTGGAAATGACACTACGATCGAGTTTTTGATAGACTAGATATGAAATTTAAATTTTGCCTAAAGTTGGCAATTTTGGCCTAAAGCTTGAGAAATGTATCGTTTTTAGCAACTTCAAAACCGCATATCTGGGCTATAAAATTGTCAATCGTGGTGTAGTTTTCAGGATAATTTGTGCCCCTCTTTAGAATGGAGTTATCCATTTTTTTCTTTGAAAAAGCACCAAGAGTGGCTTTTTCAAAAAGGCACAATGACTTTCAACAAAAAAAAAAGTCTGAGCACCTTAACTGGGAAAAAGAATAGAGTACTTATTGATGTGATCAGATTTTCAATATCTCTAGGAATAAGACTTTTGGAGTTGTGTGTATTACTTGAAATAGATGCAGATTCCATTAAATAAATAATCTATAATGACGGCTGTGGTTCGATGTTTACTGTTCTGGTCACGCCGTCAAGGTAAAAGAATAATTTTGTCTGAGTTCAGTTCTGTTCTGAATGGAAGGCACGATTTAGGAGATACCCCTAGGGCAACAAATTAAATGGTCAGTATTTCAATTTTATGGACAGTACTCTTTGGCATTATTTTATTTTCCTTGGTCAGTATTGTAACGAGTTTCGCTATAGAAAACACTGTTCAGCTTTAATAATTTATTTTACAAGTCACTATGTACAGAACTCACTATTCACAAACATAATCACAGCTTATTTATGTTTCACGATTTATATTTCACGACGTATTCAGAACTGAACTAACTCACTGAAATGACGGATCTCATTATATACCCTGGCCAGGATTAAGAGAACAATCCAGATCTTTTTAGAAAAGCGAAGAATGTTCGACGCCATCTAGCCTTGCTAGAATGTACCAGAATGCCAAACAATTCTACACAATGTGGTGGCTGCGGCGGTGCATTCACCATGCAACGTCACATTGCCCCCTTCTTAAGGCAATTCGTCCCGAATTGCCTTCATGTCGGTATCGGCAACTGTCCCCAAACCGGCAGCCTGATGTCCTATGGAAGTAGCAGTCCACTGTCCTCTGGTTCGTCCTCCGGGAAGGATAGCAGCACACCAGGATGTCAATGCCGCTTTCTTTGAAGATTACCTCCAGCATGCTCCGTACTACTCTCCAGTCCAGTTGGTCGTTCGTCATTTTCGGAATTGCCAGATGGGTCAGGTCCTGTGACAGCATCAAGTCACGAAGATGACTGAGGGCTTTCCAGACATCACTGTAGGTGGTCAGAGGATGTGGAAGCTTCTTCGTCACAAGGTAGAACAGGTGTCGTGTCCCATTCGAGATTTGGAGCGGCTTCCCTACCTCTGGCTTTTGTCGTCGCAGATGGTCCAATCGTCCAAATTTTTGTTTAAAAACTGCAGCAAGTCCACTCCTCATACTGAGGTCTTCAGTGACCCAGTGAGCCAACGAGTATTCGGCCGGTGCTTCAAACAAATCCAGCTGCCTCTCTTGGACAACGCCATTCTGGACTTTCTGGCCATTGGAGTGTAGAGACATGAAAGTTTCCAATGACATGTCTTCCTTGGCTGACCTGATCTGCCTCACTTCAGCGTCCTGATCGTCGTGGTTCCCAGCATACTGAGCTAAACGATTGAAGTGAACAACCCTCGGTTTTCCTCGTGGTGGCTTTCGAATCCTGTAGACGACGTCATTGATTCGCTCCAGAATCTCATACGGGCCCTCCCAAGAACTTTGCAGTTTTGGGGAGAATCCACGTCGCCTCTGTGGGTTGTGAAGCCAAACCAAATCCCCAACCTGGAACCCTCCTTCTTCGGCCTTCACGTCGTACGCTTCTTTCATCCTGTCGCTGGCACTTTGGATGTTTAGTCGGACCCGTTGATGGATATCGTCCATTTTTCTACGAAGATCACTTGCGTAGTCTTCCCCAGCGACATCCTCACCACGTGGACAGCCAAACTTCAAATCGCAGGGCAGCCGGAGTTCACGACCCATGATGATCTTGGCAGGTGTTTCGCCCGTCGATTCATGAACTGCTGACCTGTACGCCATGAGGAATAGGGGAAGATGTTGATCCCAGTCTCTTTGATGGTCAGAGACAACTTTGGCCAAGTGTCGATTGATGGTTCGGTTCATTCGCTCCACCATGCCATCCGATTGTGGGTGTAACGCCGTTGTACTTGTCTTCTTGATCTTCAAGACATCGCAGACGTTCTGGAATAGCGTCGATTCGAAGTTCCTGCCCTGGTCCGAATGCAGCTCCAACGGGACACCGAAACGGCAAAACCATTCCTTAATCAAGACATCGGCAACGGTAGCTGCCTCCTGGTTTGGCAAGGCATACGCTTCAGCCCACTTGCTGAAGTAATCCATGGCGACCAAGATGTATTTATTTCCTTTGTCCGTTTCAGGGAACGGTCCAGCCACGTCGATTGCGATCCTTTCAAAGGGGCTTCCCACGTTGTATTGGCGCATAGGAGCTTTTGGCCGTTTCTGGGGTCCGTTACTTGCCGCACATACGGCACATTTTCTGCACCATTCCTTCACATCGGCTTGACAGTTAACCCAGTAAAACCGTTCTCGCAGCTTTCCCAGCGTCTTGGTTACACCCAAATGTCCACCCGTGACGCCATCATGGACCTCTCTCATCACCTCTGCCTGTCTGTTTCCAGGAACGACTAACTGCCTCCGATCTTCCGTGCCATCCAGATTCTTCACCAGCCTCTTCAGGATGCCATCATCAAGAACCATCGAGTCCCATTGAGCCCAGTAGGACTTCACGGTGGTCGAGAACCGCGCGACTTCTTGCCAGGTTGGTCGTTGGCCTGCCTGTTTCCATCCGATGACAAGCTTCAGATCTGGATCTTTCTCCTGGTCCTCGCGAAGCGCCTTAGACTGCCAGGAATCATCCACCACAGTCGTCCTGCAAGTGCTCGCCTCCTTTTCCTCGGCTCTTTGACAGTGCTTACATTGTTCTGGACAAGGTCTCCTGGATAGGGCATCAGCGTTGTTGTGGCTGGATCCAGCTCGATGTTCCGTGTCAAAGTTGAACTCGAAGTCTCTCAATCCAACGAGCAACTTGACCCTCCGGATTCTTGAACTGTAGGAGCCATTTGAGCGCGGCGTGGTCGGTTCTCAGCAGAAACTTTCTTCCGTAGAGGTACTTGTAGAAGTGCTCTACCCCTTTGACTACTGCCAGTAGTTTCCTTCTCGTGACGCAGTAGTTCCGTTCCGGCTTCGACAAGGTTTTGCTGAAATAGCCGATCACCCTTTCGTGTCCCTGCTGGATCTGGGACAGCACTGCACCAAGTCCTACATTACTGGCATCTGTATCCAGGATGAAGTTCCCCTCAGGTAGTGGGTAGCCTAGGATGGGCGCGGTGGCAAGTGCCCTTTTAAGCGTGTCAAAGGCCTCCTGACAATCTTCGTCCCAGTGAAAGCGTCTCTGTGCCTCTGTGAGCCTGTGAAGAGGCCGGGCGATGTTCGCAAATCCCTGGACATAACGCCGGTATCACGTGCACAGACCCAAGAAACTTCTTAGCTCGTGGAGGTTCTTTGGTACTGGCCACTCCTTAACTGCCTCCACCTTTTGCTGGTCAACGGCTACACCCTCAGCCGACACGATATGACCCAGGTATTGTACTTCCCTCCGGAACAGTTGGCATTTCTTTGGACTCAGCTTCAAACCGGAACTTCTGAGTCTCTGGAATACCTCTTCCAAGTTCTTCAGATGGTCTTCAAATGATTTGCCAACCACAATTATGTCATCCAGGTATACAAGACATGTTGACCAGGATAGTCCTTTGAGCACAGTCTCCATCAGCTGCTCGAACGTAGCAGGTGCGTTGCATAACCCAAATGGCATAACAGTGAACTGCCACAGCCCAGCTCCAACGCTGAAAGCAGTCTTCTCTCGATCTTCAGGGGCCATTTCTACCTGCCAATATCCGCTTTTGAGGTCCAGGGTTGAGAAGATCTTCGATCCGGCCAAGGTATCCAAAGTGTCGTCGATCCGTGGTAGCGGGTAGCTGTCCTTCTTCGTCACGTTGTTCAGCTGACGATAGTCCACACAGAATCGAGTTGAACCGTCCTTCTTTTTAACCAGAACAACTGGCGATGACCACGGACTACTAGAAGGCTCGATGACACCGCCTTTCTCCATGTCCTTGATGATCTTGTCCGCCTCCTCCTTCTTGGCCAAAGGTAGTCTTCTAGCTGTTTGGCGGATCGGTCGTGCTCCCTCTGAGTTGATGGTGTGCCGCACCACGTTCGTTCGGCCCTTTTCCTCAGTCCCGTTGTCGAAGATGTCGCCGTAATTCCTTATCAGGTTTCTCAATCGTTGTTTTTGTCTCTTATCCAGATCTTTTGAAGAGGTGACAACTAACTTCTCCATCTCTCCGGTGAACTCAGAGATGGCTTGCGCAGTCTCACATACTTGTCGCACCACAGAGGAAATTGACGAGCAGAGCCCCAAAACTGTGTCCCTTGCCAAACTTACAGCGTGATAGTTGACGTTCATCACTCTCACGGGCACAGTCTTTCCCACATGTACCAGGCTCTTTCCACATGCAATGCCTCGTCCTACTTCAGAATCGTGTATTCTAGGCTCAAACATCACGATGCTTCCTTCTTTCATCTTCCCTTCCAGGCGAGCCCACAAAGTCATCTCGCTTCTCTCAGGAATTGAAGAATCCCCAGCCAGCAAAACACGAACTGTCTCTTCCTCTCTACCATGCATTATCACCTCTTCGTTGTTGGTTTTCAGTGTTCCATATTTGAAATCTAATTGGAAGCCTTGGGTGTTCATGATGTCCATTCCAATTATGATTTCTTCCTCAATATCGGCAACCAGCATTGGATGTTCGAAGCTGGTGCTTCCCAGAGTCACTGCTGCCTCCACTTCACCATGTATCCTAGCCAAGTCTCCTGTTGCCGTCCGTAGTCGCCACTTTGTTGGTTTAATCATTGTCGGTGTTGTGACAATGTCGGGCCTGATGATAGACTTTGTCGCACCTGTATCCAGCAGCATGGTGCGTTTCTCTCCATTAACCCAGCCATCCACAAACACGCTGTTCAGTTTGTGTCCTAAAGAGGCAACTATGGCGGTTTTCCTTGGGGCATACTGGCTACAGGTCGACGATTGCCCCTTCGCATCGACCCTCTCTAGTTTTCCGACGTCGAAGAAGGTGCCCGTCTCTCCTTCTTGCATCGGCTACGAATGTGGCCAAGCTCTCCACAGTTCCAGCATCGCAGCTCCCTTCGCTTGGACGCCTCTATCTCTTTGACGACCCTCCTCACAGTTGCTTCGACGGTGTCTTCTTCCAGAGGATCCTTCTCCTCCACCCTTCGCACGCGTGCAGGAACCTTCACAGACTGCTTCGCCGCTTCGAATTCCAAGGCTTTGGCCAGTGCTTCAACCAGTCTATCGGGACGATGGAGTATCAGTGACTGCCGAATCTCCTGGTCTCGAAGTCCATCCAAAAAGGCCTGAACTGCAAGCCTCTCCATAACGTTCTCTGGCGTGGTTGGATAAGCCAGTCGTGCAAGGCGAGCAACATCCGCTTCAAACTCCTGCAAGGTCTCGTTGGTCTTCTGAATGCGATTTTTCAACTGAGAGTGGTAGACGTGCTCCAAGTGAGTTTGCCCATATCGCAGTTCCAGATGCTTGACTAGTACATCGTAGTCCTCCTGCTCCTGGGTGTTGAGCGTCTGCAGGATTTCTGTAGCTTCCCCACGAAGTGCCAGAGTCAATGCCAGGGCTTTTTCCGGTCCAGTCCATCCATTTGCCCTTGCTGCTGCCTCGAACTGGCGATGGTAATTGTTCCAGGACAGTTTGCCATCAAACTGTGGGGCTTTCATGTGGATTCTGATGGTATCAGCTTCCATCTTGGCACTCGCACCGTGATTCCCGAAAGTAACTTCCGGTTGTTGCATGATTACTGCCACTTGCCTTCTCACTTCGTCGATTTCGTCTTCCAGAGCTTTTGCAGTCTCTCCTAGTTGTTTCTCCAGATTCCCGATTTCCTCTGCTACATGAGCCTTCAAGCAGTTGTAGTTATCCGCCAATTGCTCCTTGATTTCTTCCATAGCTCTGGAAGATTCATTAAACTTGTCTTCCAATTTTCCTTCCATGGCTCTAGAAGATTCTTCCAGTTGATCCTTCAAGTTCTTGGACAATTTCTCAACTACTGCGTTGGGATCGGGAATCTCAAATTGGAACGTATCAGGATCCATGCCTTCTTCCATTAAAGCCTCACGAAGCCTTGTTTGTAGATCAGTTTTCTTACCGCTACTATCCAGGTCACGCTCTTCCAGCTCCCTCTTCAACTCAGCGACCTTCAATCCGGTTAAAAACACTAGTTTCGCAGCCATCACAGCGAATATTTATGTCCGTTTCTATAGCACACAATAAATCCCACTTTTGACACCAATGTAACGAGTTTCGCTATAGAAAACACTGTTCAGCTTTAATAATTTATTTTACAAGTCACTATGTACAGAACTCACTATTCACAAACAAAATCACAGCTTATTTATGTTTCACGATTTATATTTCACGACGTATTCAGAACTGAACTAACTCACTGAAATGACGGATCTCATTATATACCCTGGCCAGGATTAAGAGAACAATCCAGATCTTTTTAGAAAAGCGAAGAATGTTCACGCCATCTAGCCTTGCTAGAATGTACCAGAATGCCAAACAATTCTACACAATGTGGTGGCTGCGGCGGCGCATTCACCATGCAACGTCACAGTATGATAATAAATGGTCGGTTGAAATAATGAAGGGTCAGTAACATAAACAAGTGGTCAGTAAAAATAATAAATGGTCAGTATAATAATAAATGGTCGGTTGAAATAATTAACGGTTAGTAATATAAAGAAATGGTCAGTAAAAATAATGAAGGGTCAGTAACATAAAGAAGTGGTCAGTAAAAATAATCAATGGTGGATATAAATAATCAAGAGCAGTATCATAAAAAAACGATCAGATAAATTAGTAAATGCCTGGTGAAAATAATGGACAGTCCATAAAATTAATAAAGCGACAGTAAAATAATGAATGGTTGGTCATATATTTTATTTCGTATAAATACAAACCTTTTTACAACGGAACAAAACACAACTTAGTAAAGAGAAAACACTCTGCCTTTATGTCATGATGAAGTAGTCAGATAGGTTCCTTTGGGAGGCGGATTTAGTTTGGGTTAGTTAGGGTTAGTTTGTGTTGGTAATAGAAATTGATGAAAAATATGCAACGGCTCGTTGGTTAGCACTAGGTTAACATTACAATTATTATTATATTATATTATTATAATTGACGTGTTGTGTATTGGTTTTATGTGGATCAAGTTTGGGTAAGTTTGTGTTGGTGATCGAAATTGATTAAAATATGCAGCGGCTCGTTGGTTAGCGCTAGGTTAACATTACAATTATTATTATATATTATGATAATTGACGTGTTCTGTATTGGTATTATGTGTATCAAGTTTGGGTTAGTTTGAGTTAGTTAAAATTATCACTGACTATCGCATACTGGCCATTTATTATTTCTTACTGTACATCTGTGGAATTATTACCAGCTAAGTCATACTGACATTTCATAAATTTTTACTGACCATTAGAATCACAATAGTGAACATAGAAATACAGGCCAAATAGTACTTTTACTGCTCAAAAATTCCATTTTTACTTATCATTTTTAACAGAAATACTGAGTCTTTTACAATATTATACTGACTGCTTGTGATATTATACTGTACATAATGAATTAAATACTGTTCAGTTTATTACAACCCTTAGTCTAGGTGTTATAAAATGTAACACTAATTTTGTTTTTTCGGGTGCCAGTAAATTCGTATACAGGGTCCTTCATTAGTGCGTCGGGCAATCCTAGCGTGGTTATTTACAAAAGTAGAAAAAAAAGTTTTATACAAAAGTTGTAGAATGTGACTTTATGCATATTTTAAAAATATTTTCAAACATACAGGGTGCGTCACAAAAGTATGGCACGAAAAAGTATGATTTTTTTAAATGGAACCCCCTGTATATTGATTGATATTTCAATTCTTTCTTCAATTTGGAACAAAAATTGTGATACAACTAATGTTCCTAAATTCAACCGTTATCGAGATATCGCGTTTTAAAAATGGCATTTTTGCAACTTTGACATGCTATAAAACTCAAACTATTCAAGTTAGAGAAAAATGGATTGCACATTCCTGTCTTAACTTTTCAAGAGCTATTCAAGGAGATTAAATCCATTATTGTGAAAAAATGTCAAAATGTGCCGAAAAAAGTTGACAGTTGACGTTACCTTCTATTCAAATGACAGAAGAGCTCTTGAAAAGTTAAGATAGGAAAGTGCAAACCATTTTCCTCTAACTTGAATAGTTTGAGTTTTATAGCATGTCAAAGTTGCAAAAATGCCATTTTTAAAACGCGATATCTCGATAACGGTTGAATTTAGGAACATTAGTTGTAGCACAATTTTTGTTCCAGATTGAAGAAAGAATTGAAATATCAATTAATATACAGGGGATTCCATTTAAAAAAATCACACTTTTTCGTGCCATACTTTTGTGACGCACCCTGTATGTTTGAAAATATTTTTAAAATATGCATAAAGTCACATTCTACAACTTTTGTATAAAACTTTTTTTTCTACTTTTGTAAATACCACGCTAGGATTGCCCGACGCACTAATGAAGGACCCTGTAGATGCAAATTACTTTTTCAATTTATATTTTAATTCACAAAAAATCATAACTGAGATTCGGGGAACAGGTTGAATAGTGGTACTCGTCACTCGTTAGATTAGCAGGTCTATCAATGAAATAAATTTGGATGGTTCTGCGTCTTCAAGCGCTTGCAATGATCCAATCCGACGATTTTTTATTGCCAATCTAGCCGACTTCTTTTGTTCTTGTGCTTTGTGAAGCACGAAGTCGAGCCATACTAACGCAGGGCTCTTCTATTCCGAAGTTTAATTGTATCATGGCGTCGTTGTAAAAGATTCAGTAGTATGAATAAAAATGGAGCATTTGCTCGAAGTAGTTGTTTAGTAGTAAAAGCATCTGCTCTTAGTAGAAGGTCGGAGTAAAAGCAAAACCTTTAATTCATATGAATATAATGGAATGCTTTTGTTTGAAGGTAGTAAATTTTCCAGTATTAGATAGCAAAAGCTTAATTTATTGTTAAAAATTCATACATTCTAAATGGTGAAAATGCTGAATGCAAAAATCTTATCGGTATATTTGGTCAGTTTTTCTTAAGTACTTTTGTTTTTGTGCGCGAAAAGAAATATTGTAAATTTGAATAATAATACTCAGTTCAGTGCAAAACATTCAGGCACTATAAGATGTCCAGCAGCGTGTAATCTGAATCTTCGGATTCCAAATCGAGAAAATCTCCTTTGGAGTTCGTAAAACAGCTTGAGGAATATAAAATTGTTTTTGGAGAAGAGATAAGCGAGAAACAAATTTTTAAGAAAATTAACAACATGAAAAATAAACTGCAGAAGAAAATGGACATAAATAAAACCGGGAACCGTCCTATTAAACTTAAAGGTTGGGAGCAGCAATTTTCTCAACTTTCAGATGTGGAAAGAAACCCTACCTATTGCCAAATTCAAGGTAATTATTTTTATTATAAAAGGTAATTATTTTTTTAATTTATGAAGAAAACTTTGAAATGGACACATATCATACTGACTGCCATATTGAAACTTTATTTGAAAGCTTGTTTTATGCCACTAGTGCTTAAATACATTCAGCGCCATCTTGAATAATTTTTTTAAATGGAGCACCCGGTATATTACTCCATTTTCGAAATCTCCTCCTTTTGGAAATCACCAAAATTTCACTTTCAAACGTTATTACGTACATGTTTCAAAAACTAAAAATTAAGAAACTGAGGAGATTTCGAAAATGGAATAACGTTTTCGACGTTTTCCATTTGAAAATATCATTAAAGATTGCGCAAAGTCGCCATTTTCAAAGTTTTAACTGTCATTTTTCGATAAAAAAATTGGCTTCTGTTTTCCTTTTAAGCCTACCAAATTTCGTTGCTATACACTAGACAGAGTGATTCTTCTTAGTGTGTCATGCTTTCGAGGAATGATGGGGGACGTCGAAATATCAATTTTGATGTAGCACACTATGAGTCGGAAATTAAAAGAACAAATTGAAAAAAATTAGCCCGATCTACGTCATTATAGTTGAAACTAAGACCTCATCTCTCTACATTTTAAGTGTCTCTGTTAGGTAGACGCCTATAATAAATTTTCGTAACGATATCTTCAACTGGTGAAGAACTATTAAAGAATATCTTTAATTTTTCAAAAATTTTGAAACCCTGTATCTTGCGTAAAAGGCATTTTCGACCCATAGTGTGCTATATTAAAATCAATATTTCGACATCTTCCACCATTCCACGCATGACACACAGGAATCACCCTGCATATGTACCTCTATTTGTACCTAAACCAGAGGTGATTCAAAAATTAGTAGGGGATCTCGCCTTGCTTACTTACCCCGTATTAAGCTGGCTGAAAATTTCATCAGGATATATTTTGAATTTCTGGTCCTTGTGAAATCGGCTCTAAAGGGAAAACACAAATATAAACTTGCTCTAGTTTCCAAAGTGCAGTATGGATCCGGAGAGTGATAGCCCACGTACACCAAAACCTTGTAAGACATCAAAATCGAGTTTTTAATTTGGTGACGGCCTAGATAGCGAAACAGAAGAAACAAAAAAACTGAGTACCGCTCAGCTTCAAAGATTGGTGCTTTTAGAGCAATTGCAGCTTATCAGGATGCAAAAAGAAGAAATAAAAACCAAAAGCAAGATCACCTTCGAAGGGGAAAAATCATATTTAATAGATTCATTATTTTTATTTGTGAGTTAATAAATCTTGAATTAGGATACGTAAGTAGCACAGTTACAGATTGGAAAAAAAACTTTTATTGCTCACATAAGACCTAGAATTAATTTTTTTATCAATAAAACTCTTTTTTTGTAACTAATTTGCTTTTCATTCAAAAAGAAAATAGAACTTACTTTTTCAGGGTGTGTGCAAAAATTTGTATATGGGGTTTTCAATTCACGAGTAAAAAGTCACATTATAGTAAAACTAGAAATTGTTAACAAAAAGTAATATATTTCCCAGATCGTTGTTTGTTACAATACTTGTTCAATTATTATTGTGTTCCATGTTGTACAGAATTTCTGCAATTCGTTGTCTCCTGAATTGCCCTTGCCTATGAACATCCACATCATTATAGTTCAACGTCTTCCTTGAATTCCTCATCATCTATCTCTTCTTCTTGTAAGTACTTTGCAATGTTGTGCACGACAAAACAACACGTTATTATGGTAGCTATGTTTTCAGTTTCAACTCTGACTTTATATTGCAGAATCGCAAATCTTTAATTTGCCCAAAACACCGTTCAAATGTTACCCTCTATCTAGAAAACACTGAATTAAACCGAATTTCTTGAGGTTTCGCCGGATTTCTAAAACAGGTCATCCAGTCAAGAAGAGATTTCATATCCTCCATCTCCCAATAATAAGGCATTTTCAGGGCTATTTTCCATAGACACACGTGAATTTCGTAGAATCCGGCTATCATGAACTGACCCAAGCTATTGGGCACATACGCTTGTAAACCATTCGTTTGCGTTCCCTGAACGTTAATGCTGGCAAAACCTTTTTCTATTAATATATTCATCGTCATGGTGTGATGCTATAGGTATTCTAACGTGAGTACAATCAATTACTCCTATTGCTGAAGGAGATTGAAACTTTTTTTGCCATTGTTGTTTTGTCTCAATGATTTCCTCTGTGGACTCTCGAAACTGAATCCATACATCTGCCTTTTCTAAAACTTTTTGGCTTATATAGGTTATAGTTTTTGGAGCTGTGCTTTGGTGTACACCTAAATCTGCTACTCCAGTTTGAAATCCGGGATCGGCAATGTATCCAAAAACATAATAGTTAACTGTCAGTGAATGCCTGATGGTACTTATGTACTGAGTTATTTTTGGGCTTATTGTCGATCAATCGTGATTTATCACACGAATTTAGATTTTTTTTGAGAACATAAAAAAAACTCATCTGCTTGTATAACCACAGGGGACTTCGGATAAACATTTATAAGAAAATCAGTACATGACATAACCTCTGCTGAAACAATCAAATAACTGCACAAGGGCTTATTTATTTAATATTAATATTTTGTGTGCAGTAGTTACGGCCCCGCCCTTTCCATGCTCTCACCCAAAAAGTAGGAGGCCACCCATTCAACATTTTCCTCTCGAAATCTGTACATTTTTTTAAAATCTTCCGGGTCTGTTTCCCTCCTTTCTTTATAGACTTTTGGTTTTCTATTGACTATTTTTATAAAAGTGGCCATCATAATTTAATTTAACATCCTCTATGAACGTCGAAATTAAAACTGGAGTCTACTCGAGGGCAACTTTCACTTTTTTGAAGCATTTGCTCGACATAATATGTAGTAAAAGGTTAGTTTTATTCACATTAAATAAGACAACTATTTTGCTGATCTAGCAAATGCGGCTTTTACTTCAGGAATACGTTTTTGCTCGAAGTAAAAGGTTTTCCTTCAATTTCTATTCATAATAATAATAGTAATAGAATTTACTTCAGTTTATTCATACCACTGATCAGTTAATCTGGCTTTTGACGGGTCCGAGCTTTAAGAAAAAAATAATGAGCTGGAAAAAAAGTGCAACCCTGATAGAATCCTGAAAAAAACATCAACAGTTTGTATTTTCTGGTAATGATCCTGCTCTTCGATTTTTCAATGGTTGAACCTGTCCGTCTCTGATATCCATCTTGTTAGGATCGCCAGAACAGTCCCGACTCATTTAGCTGCTTCAGCAGGTCATCCACAGCAAGACTTCAAAGGAAAGGGATAAAACCTCTCTGTGGAAAACCTCTGATGACAGCCGAAGCTTTAAGCTTTGGTACTTTGGTCACATATTAATGATAATGGTCGGCATAATTTGCGTAACAGGCATGTTCCGCGGAACAGAACGAAATTTACGGAACAGCCATAAAACTCGCACTTCACTAAGAGTGGAGCAATTTTTTCATATTTTGACATAAAATATTGATTTTTCAACATTTCTAACGATGTTTTATCATTTCCGTGAAAAAACTACCTACCTCTACCTCTCCGTAAAGTATCAGATTTGCGGAACGGCCCTGAAACCTGAAACGCGGTATATTCCTGTCGAACGTACAGATTATTGCATATTTTCACATAAACTCACTATGTCTTATCATTTCCGTGGAAAAACTACCGCTATCAGACTATGTTCCGTAAATTATCAAATTTGCGGAACGGTCTTGAGACGCAGTAAATGCATGACGAACAGATTGTTCACTGCATATTTTTGAATGATTTAACGATATTTTTAGTTTATTTTTGTGAAGACTATAGTTGTTAAGATTTATTTAATATTTTACTAATTATTGTTTTGTAGTTATATCTTGTTTTTTAGATGATATATTCAACATGCATTTAATGCGTTTCATAGTTTGAAGACCCTGCCGCAAATTTGATAATTTACGGAACGGAGTCTTAGGGGTAGTTTTTCCACGGAAATGATAAAATATCGTTGGTTTATTAAAAAATGAGCAATAATCAATCCGTTCGTTACGCTTTCACTGCGTTTGAAGACCGTTCCGCAAATTTGATAATTTACGGAACGGAGTCTTGGAGGTTGTTTTTTCACGGAAATGATAAAATATCGTTACTTTATTCAAAAATATGCAAAAATCAATCTGTTCGTCATGCAGTTACTGCGTTTCAAGACTGTTCCGCAAATTTGATAATTTACGGAACCGTCTTAGGGGTAGTTTTTCCACGGAAATGATAAGACTTCGTTAGACATTTCGAAACATCGATATTCCAGGTGAACGTGTAAAAAATTGGCCCACTAGTAGTGAATTTACTGCGTTTTATAGCTGTTCCGTAAATCCGCGAAACACGCTTGTTCCGCAAATTAACTTTTCCCTTTGAAAACTTGTGAAACTTCACAAAGTCCTCAGCTTCGCCACTTTTATTTTAGCAATTC
This sequence comes from Orchestes rusci, assembly GCA_958502075.1. NCBI lineage: Eukaryota > Metazoa > Arthropoda > Insecta > Coleoptera > Curculionidae > Orchestes > Orchestes rusci. The sequence goes on from OY293303.1 coordinate 21,155,188, forward strand.
TTGTAAAAACAATATGTCATTTCTAAACAGACAGAGGAAAAACAAATCACTCATAAACACACAAAACTACACCCCAATATATAGACGCAAGCACAAAAATGTTTTGTAAACAAGAGAGCTTACCTCACCAAAACAGAAAATTAATTCTTTAACTCTCGGGGATGCCACTCGCTTGCCAAAATTATAAGAATATTTTCTTGTGCACGTCGTCGAATCCATCGAGATATGTAGCTCTCTCTCTCCCTGCAGTCGTAAATATGGCTTCAAACGATTCAATTTGGAAATCGTGGGGGACCTTTAAAATAACCAGTGGACATTTAAATTGACATAGTCGTCTGTCTCTCTCGGATTTTCACTGCCTTGTCTTACTGTCATATCTGTATTTATTGTTAATCTGTGCTGTGGTATTGAGACCGTTCAGTGGTTGCCTTATTTGTGAAAGCATATTTGCTATCCTGACGAAGATTTCGCTCTTGGGTAAAGTCCTAGAATATAAAAAAAACGGTCAAGTACCTGGGCGTAACCTAATTCTCCAAATCAAATATCGCTCTCGAAATGCTTTCTATGGGGAGCCAAAGAATGGTTCCCGCATACTACCGGAGGATTATTGGATGCATCAAAGATCTAATTATTAGATCTTGCACCTTGTTGCAGAGGACGCGTGTCGCCTTAACGGCCTTGGAAACTATTATTTTTTGAGATTCCCAGTTGGAGTTTATGGTTGTTCCGCGTACGAACTCTGACTATATCATTCCGATCTTCTTTGTTCGCAGCTTTCCTGAGTTGATCATCCACACCAGAAGATTGGTCGGATCAGAATAAACCAACCCATATTCAAGATAGATCGTGGTAGTTTTTCAAGTTTCAAGGATCAGAAGGGCACAAGCAAGTATGAAATCGGCAGAAAATGATCTTGTCGCACGGAGTGCACGCTACTATACTACAATCGTTGTCATTAATTGAGGGCGGTATGAACCATAGAACATTCAACATTTGCTCAGACAGCACTTTAGCATCAAAGGCTGTTGTGAGAAATGGAGTGGACTCCAACGCAGTCCTCGAACGCAAGGATAATGCAGAACAGCAACAAATACTATAATATAGGCCCCAGGATTCAGGTGCATAAGGGAAACACTGAAGCTGACCAACTCGCCAAAATTGTTTCATCAAGTACCTAAGCTTATAGGATCCCAACCACTAATTCAAATTATTATTCTGGAAGCAATAGGAGTAGGCGAGACGAAAAGACTTCTCCTTTGAAAGGCGATGCTCTCTATAATGGAGCAAGATTCCAGACATCGGGTATATAAAGGTATGGATAATAGGTTCTGTGTCGCAAGAGCAAAGAGTTCCTAAACTTGAGCAGAAAACACAAAAGCGCAATGGTGTTTATTGACATCAGATCCCTCTTTTCATCTTAACGGAATATAGCTACGGGCTAAACAAGCCTTGAACAAAAGTTCTAGATGACTGATAATAACCTCCAGACCCCATTGAAGCATGGCCTTGAACACGCCGTCGCGGACTTGAATGGTTTGAAGGTTTTTAATGTCCAAGCTATTTTTTCTTTTGTTACGACTGTGGCGATATTTTTCCCGTCTAGTCAAATGATATGAACCCGTCTTGATCGTCTGGCCATGCGTGACCGTGAGTGGTGTTGACAATTTCACATTCTGGAAAGTGAGTTTCCAGTAATAGTTTTGCGGTGTTCTCAGAGGTGGTGGTATATGAGAACCTTCTTGGGCCTCCAGGCTGACGACGTATCAGAGTCCTCACTGCAGAAGATCATCCATGCCGTTCTTTTCATTGCTTTGCGTTTCTTTATAAAGATTTTCAGTGGCTTCTTAAATTCTTCCCATTTGTAGGTTCTTTTCGCCACGATAAAAGCCTTCCTGGTGTAACTCCCTAGTTTTTCCATCTCTCCGTCCCATCCAGGAATGTTGGTTTTATCCCTATGGGCGGCGATAGGGAAGCAATGCTCTAAGGCCTTCCAGGCTATTCTATAGAAAGTTTAGACTCTCCTCTACTTTCTCCGTATTAGTCAAGAGGTCGCGGAGGAATTATTCTCTCTATCATTTCCGTCAGAGTGCTAACAAACATCGGAATGCTTGTTATACGAGAGTTCCTGAACGGTATGCTTTTTGGCGGTTTGATAAGTAGTTTTAAGTTTATCTTGTGGGGACGTGCTATTCTGCTATCTTATCACTAATGTTTATAGATTCAGAAGTTAGATCTATTATAGTTTGGTGTCTAGACGTTACAAACGTGGGTTCGCAGTCCCTATTCACTATACTCAGATATGTTTTTGTTAGAAATTCAAGGAGTAGCTTACCTCTTTCATTGATATCCTTGTTTCCTCACACTGTATCACGTGCATTAGCATCGCAATCAATGATGAAGTCCGATTTGTCCTTCTCACATTGGATCACAGTTCTTGCATGCTCGACCGAGGGAACCAGTTCTCCAGGATCTTGTGGGGGATATGCTGAGGCTACTGTGTTCTCAACTCGATCATCACCCTCACCAACCGAGATTTGCACGACAGTGATGTCGGAGCTGCAAAGCACATAAAACATGCATGTCCTTGGTTTGCTTTCTTTTGAGTTGTGGTGAGGGACCGCATCGAAGATGCCAGGAGAGGCTAGAAGTGCATCCAGCACTCTCAGTAACGCCTCTTCCACGATCCGTGTCTTATCTGCCAAGATCCTCCCCATGGAGTCGTTGGGGTGCACCACAGCCATTCTAAGATAGCTCACAGCTGCCTCGGCGAAGCACCTTGGCGGGGGATCTCTTTTTTGATTGGATGCCGGTCTGGGTTTCTTACTAGGGTTTAGATTTTTCTGCAGTCCCTCTGATCCATCAGACCGTATCCTTCTCTTGTTGTCTAGTTGGTCTCTGTCTAATGGGGAGAAAAACGTTTTAGTTTTTCTCCCAATTGAACCTTTAGGCGGCCTAACCTTTGCAGTTCACCGGTTTCCCGGTTTAGAGCTTCCGAGGTTAACCTTAGAGGCAGTACTTCGGGTGCGCCTGCGGCTTCAGCGGTCTGCGGGGTCGCCCTCGAGCAGGAAGGTTGCCCACCCGATTGAGCTGCATCCTTCGAAGCTTCGTGGGCTTTCCGGTGCCGTTTCTGTTCAATTCCGCTGATGCTGTGCTTTTTTGGTCTGTCAGAGCAGCCTGCGTGTGGTGCCTCACGCAGCCTGACTGCTGTTCTTCTGTTGAACGAAACGAGCATCAAGTCTACCAGTTCAACCTCTATTTAAATGGAATCTCAGCGCGTGATATATCAAGTACCCCACGTATTCATTCGCGTTCGTGGCTGAACCTTGTCGTCCGGGATCTGTCTTGGCTCCTCCGGGTTCGAGGGACTGTATTGTGTGTAGTTTTTTGATGGATCGAGGATTAAAATATTACCAGTTTTGAAGAAAAGAAAACAGATTATTTAAACGGAAAATGTACTTCGACAACAATGAAAAACAATGACAATGTACATTTCAGAGCAGTTTGCTAAATGAACGAATTTTATACTAAATAAATGAAACGTGAAAAAAAGACGTCAATAAAAAATTAATTGAATGTAATATGAAATGCATCGAGTGAATAAATGGACAAATGTTATGCAAATTTACAGTGAGAAAAATCTTCACAGAACATGAACGCATGCAGTGGAATTCCAAAATAAGACAAAAATGCGAAAAATCTTCCAATGTGTTCACCTAAAATGTGTGAAAATTATGAAGAATCAACTCAACAAAAGTGTCAGACAAAAAAACACATTATAAACGTGAATACATTCAGAATGTTTCAGTTTGGTGGCATTCATGCTATTATGGGGTTCAATGTGTATGTTTTAAAAATAACATAAACTTAATAATCCAAGGGCGCATCCCGGGAAGGACCCAGGGGTCCCGGCACCCCCCCAAGATTCAACAAAACTATGTTAAAAGCTGAACTTAAGCTGTAGTATAAAAAAAGTGAAATCATATTTGCGTAGCACCACCACGGAAGATGGGAGAGGACAAATTGAATGGTTTGGCATTTCTTTATGCGAACCACTATTTGATATTACCGTAGAAATTCTGGACGGGATGGCAAAAACAAAATGAAAGAATTTCACTTTGGTATTAGTTATGACTTACAACTTACTGTATAGGGTTTTTGTTTTTGAGTACAAATTATTAAGCATGATATAATAACAAGGTGTCTCCTAAGAATTGATAAAAAAAAATTGTGGGGTTGTTCCTGAGGCATTTTTATCATAAAACGCTCCCTGAAGACGGATTTTCCTCAATATTTCTGAAACCATTCATACAAAAATCATGGAATTTGGTTCATCGCATAATTTTTTATAGCTGAACCATAATTTGAGCTCAGAAATTCAAAATTTGATCAGGGGAATAGCATACTGGACTACTGGAGTGGTTAAGGGTAGGAAGAAACCCATTTTTGTATGGTATTTTTCTTCGCATTCTGATCAGAGAATATGATATCTGGAGGTCATATAGATAAGGCTGATAGTTTTCGAGAAAATCGCACTCTGAAGACGGTTTTCTCAACTGTCTCGAAACCGCCTTCACTGAAATATTGAAATTTGTATCAAAGGCGTGTTTAGGGGTGAAAACAACCTTTTTTTTTTATGTCGATGTTTTCCAAAAATACTTTAAGGAAATACCTCATCAATCACCCCACGAATTTTCCACCAATGTTTTGGAAACACTTCACATGAGTTACTTATTTCAAACACATTTTTGCAAATTAAAATAAAATGCCCATTTTTTACAAATAAATAGTTGAGATGCTGAAAATTTCTGGCTGCGCCACTGTAATTATCAATAGTTAGGCTACATTAATACTTCCTATACCTACATACATATATTACTTGAAATAATAATCTGAAAAAAATTATGCCGAGTCCAGACAAAACATTGAAAATGAACATTGGAACAAAACATGGAATCATTAACAAAAAAGATTAATATTTATTGGAGCAAAAAGCACTTCTGTGGTCTTTGCGATGACAACTTATATCCACGACCATAGTTTTCTGAGTTTCGATAGAGTCCTAAGATTAATTGAAAAATAGTCTTTCCAGATATATTAAAAAAACTATAATACCTATATACTCGTGTATTTTTCCATTCCAAGTTTTCAGAATAGCATGGAAATAAATTTATTCTTGATATTTTGGACGTTTATTTGTGTTTGCTCAGTTTTTAAATACATTTATTTTTTGCATAACTGCCTAATTCATCATTAAAAAAAAATTGCTGATGAGCTTTTTTTCAAAATATCAAAGAAGCCGAAAGGGTTTTGAAATTTTGCATTCTCACTCAGTTTTTCATTCTGAACAACTTTCTTCGAAAACATTTTGTCGCATCTTTTATAGAAGAAGCATCTTATTATAGAAGATGAACTGGTGGGATAAATAGCTTTTGAGTTAATTTCCAAGACATATATACCTACCTGATTCTTCGAAACTAAAATTATGACACAAATTTGTTTCCATCCAAGCAGCGCTGAACCCCAGAAGATGAAATTTCATTTTTTTTTTGTCTTTTCCACCTATTCATGCGTCGATCCGGGGACACACTGTATATGTCCTGCGATGCAAAATTTTGACGCTTAGTTTCAAGAAAAATCAATATTGATTTTTTTGTATCGATTTTTGTACGGATCAAGATTATTTCAAAGTTGTCAAACATCGTTATTTTGTTGTCTACATAGAACGCGGTATTTGTTTACATTATTGAGAAATGGTGATGCAAAACGTAGTTCTCGGTTGTTTATAAGGTTCAATTTCTTTCGTACCTACGCACGCTCATGAATGTAGAGCTCTTTCGCCCAAAAAGTAAGCGTTCTGAAATTTAAATTGCAATTAGACTTGATGTGACACTTCCGTATCCAGACCACTGGCACGATTCCGGGAGTCTTTTAGTAATCAGAGAAAAGCTGGGCAAGGACGACATGGATGACAACGAACAATCAAGATCCCCTTTTTAATCGGAGGCGATGAAAGGCAGCGTCTTCAGTTGTTCCAAAAACACCATAACTAACGGAGGCAGATAGTGGTTCCTCGAAGCCGACAGATGAAAGTGATGAGAGAAGTCCATGATGTGTTGGAGTGGTAACTGGGAGTAACCAAGACGCTGGGAAAGCTGCGGGAAAGGTTTTTCTGGATCAACTGTCGGGCCGATGTCCGGGAGGAGTAACGGACCTCAGAGACGCTCAAAAGCTTCTATGCGCCAGTACAATGCTGGAAGCCGGTTGAGAGGATCGAGCCAGGCAAAGAAAACAAATAAATCCTGGTCGTGTTAGATTACTTCAATAAGTGGGCCGAAGCGTATGCCTTGCCAAACCAAGAAGCGGCAACGGTAACTGATGTACTGGTCATCAGTTTCTGTCCAGGTCATTCGGACCAGGACAGAAACTTTGAATCCGCGTTGTTCCAGAATGTTTGTGAAGTCTTGGAGATCAAGAGGACGAGGACGACTGTGCTGCACTCACAATCGTATGGGATGTTGGAGCGGATGAACCGGGCCATCAATCGACACTTGGCCAAAGTGTTCTCTGACCATCAAAGAGACCGGGACGACATCTTCATCTGTTTCTCTTGGCATACCGCGGTCTGCTGTTCACGAATCGCCACCAATTATTGTGAACGGACAGTTTAAAACCATAAATAAGTGACTGTACATGAATAGTTCACTGGAAATAAAATGAGTCAAAGCTGATGGACACTCTTTTCTATTGCGAAAAAAGGCAATGCAACAATGAAGGATGCTGACGTGACACGGTTTATGGAATTTTCGTCTCGCCTATATGATCGTAATGAGAAGAGAGAGAGTTTTTGGTCATATAGCGAAATTTGTAGTTTCGCGCGATTAAAACAATAATCTTTATTTGGTATATTTTTGAAAATGTTGAGAAAATATTATTGCTGATCACTTTCAACTTAAACGCGCACACTATCTGCAACTGATGGTTGAACGACAAGTTGTTCGACAGATTGAATAGTCAGTCTTCGCAACCAAGTTGAATATTGTGTTCAGTTGAGTTGAACGACAAGTTAAACAACAAGTTGCTTCATAATAGAGTACCTATAAACCCGAAGTCGTCTCAACTAGTCGAAGCGAACACACCCATTATTCAATCTGTTGTTTTTGAAGCGCCTGAAGTAAAATTGAACAACAGGTTTTATGACCCGGCCAAAGAACCAGAAACTCAACCGCGTCGCACAACTGGTTGGACGACAACCCCACACTATATGCGATTATCTATTCAACCTTCGAATCAACCTGAGTTGTTCAACTTGTTGATTAACTGATCGCTTAGTATGTGGACTGTTCATTATATTGAGCAAAATGCGTAAATAGGTTTATGAAGTTCCAAGTCATTTGAGAATTAATTCCTGCAAATTGTCCAATGTGGGATAAAACGGATCGTAGGGTATTGGAGACAAATGATGGCTCTCTAACCTGAGAACGAAACCTGGATGAGCCTTTATTGAAGGTGATGGGATGGATCTCTGAAGAAATCAGAGACTTGACGATTCTAAGTATGCTGAGAAGATTCGGAGCAGTAATCAGGGCATACATATTGTCATAGTAGAAACTAAAAACAAAACTATACAGGGTGTCCGGAAATAACATTAAAATAATTTAAGGGCTGATTCTACATGACAATTTTGATATTAATATCTTGAATATCCTTGGCAACAAATTTTAATATATTTATATTTTTTGAGCCATACTTTGACGCATTTGCTAGAAGTACCCATCGGATTGGTGGCAGAAAGGTTTTTAATGCATGATGGTGCACCAGAGCATTTTATATACTACATGGAAAGCCTTCCGGATCATTGGAAAATTTTACAAAAACCGCTTAATTTTATCACGTTTTCGACATATTTTCAATTTTGTCCAGCAAGGACTAATTTTATGGTAAAAGTCGTTATGTACAATTTTCATTTTCATTTCTAAAAAAATTAAAAGTTTTTTTTCCAGTTTTTCTCAATATTGAACACTATAAGGACCCATTTAACGGTGATTGTGATCATATGCAGTTTAATAAGGACTAGCTGTCCAAAGTTGATGAGGTCGGTAAGCATACATTTTAAAAAGGGTTTGTGAAATAATCTTCGACTGTTGAAGAAAACTTTTTGTAACATGGAATACTTCTTTGAATATATTCAGTTCTTATGTACGATTGCTCTTTTTAGTTCTCATACTGTACTGGTCCTCTAAATCCACAGCACTTCGTTTTGGGGCAGTTTGTTCTGTTAGTATTTCTTCATCGACCGGATCAGACCGGTCGAAATCGTTATCTTATACTGGATCATCGATGAGTGAGTGATTCATCAATGTCGTCACAAGATCTGGTATGTTTTCACAAGACTTACCGCTACCGTGGCTGCTAACAGCCGAGCATAAGTCTTGCTTTTCTACAACCGTAATTATTATTGGTAGAACGTTTTTTGCAGTTACAGGAAATCATGTTTAGCAGGCCCAAGAAACATTTTCAGTTTTATCAATGCCTACAGGAGGTTGTTACGGCCTATTTCATAAAACCTCCTTGAAGCCAATCAGTTATAAAGATATCATTAAAACAACGATACAACCTCCTTACAACCCTGAGGGCCCACTCCTAAGGAGGCTGTTACGGCTTATTTTAAAGCTTGTTATACAACTTTAGTGTAACATTTAAGTAAACGATAAAGCACTCATAAAACCTTACATACTATATGCGGTTTAAAACTAGTTGACTTATAGTCTTACAACCCTTTGGCCGTACCACTAACTTCTTCAAAGACATTGAAAAAACACTTTTTGCTATGTCATAGAACCAGTTTTTCTTGTACTTGAGGTTGTTAGGAGTTATTTGTTTCATGTGAGCTCTATCGTTGTATTTTGACACTTATTATGAGATCTCCTCTTAGAAATTGATGAAAATGGACAAGCAGGTATTCATATCATTATTTGAACATCTCAATCTCAGAATAAGGCATCATCATGCGAGTATATGTACCAACGAATGTGAGTTTTCTGATAAATGTATATTAAATACTCACACAAAACAGTAGCGCCTCGAAAATATTGCGTTTAAATATATATTCATATATTTTCAAGACCATATGTTAAAATTGAAAAATGATCAAAATCAGACGAATTTGTGCAGGAATGAATAAAAATGGAGGATAACTATGTTCTGAAAATTTCTAAAGTACTGGAAAGTCAATTCAATGGGTTCTTGATCTTTTTCTGATTATTTGATCTATGGCGGTCTTCTTATACCGTGAAAAATATGGCCGTCATACTTTTAAAGCCTATTGTTCATTGATGAGATCTCGTTAAAACACTTAAGCTCTAAGATCAATTTTGATAGACATTCCATATGTCTCTAGTGCAACAGCTCCTTTCATAAGTATTCATAGAACAATATGGTTTCAAGGTGGTCAAGGTCTCATGATAACCCCTTTTAAACCTATTTTATTTAATTGGCTGTAAAAACAAAAAGAAGAGCAATTTCACTAGTTTCAGTGTTTTTCCTTGGATTCTTTTTTGATCTGGAGTCTGGAGTGTTGACAATTTCGTCACGTGGATTTTTGAAAAAGTTTTGAGGAGTTTATACAATTTACCGTTTGATCCTAAATGCTTCCAGAGCCTTCTGATAACCTTTCAATTGTATTTATAAAGTTTGAATAATTCATCCGTCTTTGTCTTTTGAATTACCCAGATTTCTTGATTTTAAACCATTCTTTTGCATTTGAGCTCATGTCAGAACACAGTAAATGAACAACATTGAAGAGGGCTTATCAAGGTTTTATTCTAAGTAATTTTGAAGCAAACATGCTTTTTCGTTGACTCGAATACAACAAAATATACCTCCAAAGAAATAGGCTTTATCATGGTCTTATGGAGTGAATATATCCGATTGCTTGAAACCATTTTGAATATTTTGAGTCAAAGTTACAGCCTAAAGTTCTTAAAGAAGTTTTAGGAGTAAACAGCTGTAACGAAGATATTTAATGACCTCCATAAGGCTTGCTCAAAATCAATTTTTTATTGGTTTTATCAGTGAGTTTTATAGCTAATGTTAAAACCTTATTTCAGGATCATTTTGTCGTAAAGCATATTTGGTTCCAGTTAAAGCTTCCTTAAAACATGGCACTTAAGTAGAGCCACCTTAAAACCCACATAAAGCTTCCTTGAAACCAATAAGCTCTAAAAATGTTTCTTGAGGGGGCTGAGGAGCTGGTGGTTCCGTCATCGATTGCGGAATGAGGCCTAGTGTAATTTTTTGTATCCAGCATCTATCGAGGAAATTCTTCAACAACAGAATTAAAAATAATATTTTAGGAAAATCAATAGTGGCAACAAGTAAAATTAAATATTTTCAAGACCCTCTGCATTGGAGGTTGAAAAAACATTTTTTTTACTTGTTGTTAGGTTCGCAAAGAGTAAAATATTGTTTTTCTTGAAATGTTGATCTTAATTTTGTTGTTTCTTTCTTTTCAGATACAGAAGTGGCTGGGAAATGAGAGAAGAATCCCCTCGATTGGGGCTGGATGCGAAGTAGACCAGGCGTCATTCCGCAACTGATGAGAAAACCACCAGCTCCTCAGCCCCTACTAAACATGATTTGATGCAACTGCAAAAATGGTTGAACCAACAATTACGGTTGTAGGAAAGCAGGACTTGAACGCTCGGCTGCCACTGTGGTGGTCAATCTTGTGAAAACATACCAGACCTTGTGACGACATTGATTAATCACTCACTCAACGATGATCCAGTATCAGATAACGATTTCGATCTGCCTGATCCGATCGATGAAGAAATACTAACGAAACAAACTGCCCCAAAAAGCAGTGCTGTGGATTTAGAGGACTAGCCTGGTCCATCAAAAATGTACAAGAATTGAGAAAAGAGATAGAATATAAGTACTGAATATATTCAAGTATTTCATATTACAAAAAATTTTCTTCAACAGTCGTAGTTCATTTCATAAACCCTTTTTCAAATATTCACTAACCTCATCAACTTTGGACAGCTGGTATATGATCACTTTTACCGTTTAATGGGTCCTTAGTGTGGAGTAAAATTCACTTTCAACAAATGTCAGGATTTATTTGTAACAATAACAAATAAATATTTGACCGGTTCACCGAACTCAGCTTCACTCTTGGCCAGAACAAACGCACCTGGAATTTAAAAGTAGGCTGAGTCACCTTCTTTCTTGATGTTAACATACTTTGAGGTATTTGTCACGTTTAAGATATTTTAATATGGGTTAAACTAAAATCAAAATGAGAGAAATACACCAATTGTAAAATCTATACTACTGTACAATGCCAGGGATATTACTTCCTCTAATGTGATTATCAACCTCCGAATACAATGCAAGTGAAGTACAGACATTCCATTATATTATATTTGATCAAAAGTAGACCATCACACAAGAATTGGTGTAGCATTCTACACATAATCCAAAAATAAACAACAATATGGGGCGTCCCCCAAGGCGTCCCTAGGCTGCAGGACAACCATATAACTTGGCACAAATAGCTTTCTTCTTTAATCAATTTTAATATCAACTCACAGCCAAATGCGTCAAGCCAATATGTGAAACCTACGCGTTATATGTTTAGTCTCTAACGCATTCGCCTCAAAGAAGGGCCGTGGCAAGTCGATATAGCCTTATGAATGATATTTAACTACTCATAACTCAAGAATCCCTTCATTCACAAAGACCAAACTCCCATACCTACCACAAGTATGATTATATTTCATACCACTACGCTATAGGAACAGTGAGCTGTAGCAGATCATTTAACAAGTGTCAAACTCTTTAGACTACCGATGGTGAGTCATTCCTCAATCTCCATCACTCAGAAAAAGGGGCGGCGGCAGATCGTTTCAACCTAATTCTTGATAGCTCAAGAATCAAACTCTTTAGACCGCTGGTAAGATTAGCTCACCATAGTTCGCCAGAAGTGGCTGCAGAATAGAAACACAATAGGATTTCTCTTGATTATTTAAAAACGCGTAATATTAAATTAAGTAAGGTAACTCTGTGAGACCACTCACCATAATCAGTAAAATAGGTATCTGGCTCATCATTACAACGCACATTGGCAGCATAAGAGCCCATCTTCTGCATTCTGCACTCCAAATACCATCAAAAGGAATTTAGCTTTCAAATATCATTTTTGACCACTGTCAAAAATGATTATCAAGGTAGAGAAGAATGATCAGTAAGCACATGAAATTGTCACCAGAAAAATGGGTTGCTACATTAGTGTTCAATATTGAGAAAAGCTGGGAAAAAAAATGTGAAATTTATTTTATTTTAGAAATGTAAAACTTTAAACTGCTGTATCTCGGAAAGTATTTCATCTACAAAGACCAAATTAATCTCTTTTTTTTTAGGATTTTCTTCACTTTGAAATTTTACATAACGACTTTTGCCATAAATAAAGTAAGTAGTCCTTGCTGGTCAAAATTGAGAAAATGTCAAAAAAGTGACAGAATTTAGCGGTTTTTGTAGAATTTAGCAATGAGGAGGGCCTTTGAGGTCGAAAACTCAGATTTTTCATTATCACCTCATCGGATATAACATATAGAAATCAGAACTACCTCATTTCATGCAAGGTAGAATGTACCAATTACATGGACTAATACTGTAATAGTTCGTGATTATTTGAATACACCTTATCCAGATCGATGGATCGGGCGAGGTGGACCCATTTCGTTGCCACCTCTTTTGAACCCGCTGGACTATTTCCTTATTTAGAGCAAATGGTTTATTTGGTTCCTGTTGACAACGTGCAGCAAGCAGAACCGCACCGCGAGTCATAGATTTTGTTTCCTCGACATACAGAATAAACAAGGAATTTTCTATCGAGTAGAAGGTCAATGAGAAGTCGTTTGGATAAATGTATTGAGATGAATGGAAGACACTTATTTGAACACTTATTTTAGCATGACAAAATAATGATAAAATCCAGAAAATTGAATAAAATAAACTTACCAATTTTTTTCAAAAAAGTTTGACATCCTGTATCTTGAGAACGATGCATTTCCACTTTCCAGACCATTGTTTATATGAAAAAAAAATCTCATTTTCTAATGTAGAATCACCCCCTAAATTATTAAAACGGTATTTCCGGATACCCTGTATAATAAAGCGCTACTCTCCCAAATATTTTCTGCCCGCCGACCAAATCGGCAGATTGTCGGCAGGATGCCGGATCGTCTCATTCAAATTCGTTATTCGAGTTTCCAGGGTTGCGCTTAGCCGATTGAAGAAAACTACTGTTAAGTGTCTCGGCACGTTGGAAAATTGGTCTATGAGTTCTTCTTTATATTTCCATCAGATGCAAATCGGTGAGTTCATAATAATCCATGCATGTAAAAATTTTGATAAATATCCAGTTATATTAACCTATTTTGGAAGTTTAGCTGGTTTAAATATTGTTTCGACACTGAATCAATAAAATATATCCAGGGCGATCAGCGATCACCTTTGCCTGCTGCCATAGAAACTATACATATAGTACTACCATAGGTATAGGTAGGTACTTAATATCACAATAAGACAAGTCACAAAACAAATATTCCTAACCCAAACATATATCTCTCATTTAAATATTTACTCTTTTTTAGCGATGTTGTCACGTGCCCTGATTGTTCTGAAGCCTTATGGAAAAATACGCGATTAGGAAGTTATAATAGTAGTGAGTTTATTCCTATTTCTCAGGAGGGAACCTAGCTCTGTGAATTATTTTCTATTCTAAATTGCGCTATTTAGTGTTTTATTGAAAAAACAATGATTAGGTCTGTACTGTAGTGTGTGGCCAAGCAGAAAATAAAATCAGGCGGACATTTTGTTATTTCACCGGTAACCAGTAAGTGAACAAAAACCAATCTCTTTTATCTCTTTGAGTCAAAACATTCAATACTAAATGGTACCTATATATAGGCGTTATGTGTCTTCTTATTGTAAGTCTTTGCATGGTTATTACCTCTATCCTCTATGTTGCTGCGGTAGAGGAGTTTCCGCAATTGAACAGTTTTGATATACCTACCTATGTAATTTAAAAACATGATTTTCAATACTATATTATTACCCATCATAAACTATACTAGGTAGTATGTGGTAGAATTTTGTGAATATATAACCGTGAAATATATTCACTGCAAACGTAACTTATTTTATTTATGCCTGGTTTACATTCAATTTTATTCCGAAGTGGAACTACTGGAACTGTTAAATTTCCGCTTGGCAAAATCATATTATGTTACCATCCACATTGAATTTGGCGTAAACGTGACCTCGAACACAAATTGAAAGTAGATGGTAGCATATGATATCCGTTTCGCAAGTGGAAATCTGTCAGTTCAACTTCGAAGAGGAATTGAATGTAGACCAGACAATTATGTGGTAGAAAAGCGTCAAACAGGGTGCCGATTCTGGGACCGATAGAACGGTTAAAACGGAGAAGTTTATGGAGGTGATCGTTCCAGCAGGGGTAACACGGAGCGAGTAATTCGTCCAAGTCACTAAAATCTAGTACTGGATATTATTAGTCCCTGTTCTGTGTAGACAGGTATTCTAATACTAGAATTTAGTGCCGGTTTTAGTACTGATTCCAGACTAGCCAATAGAAAGCACTTCTATTTACTGGAGCAAGACTGGACATTAGTCCAGCGCTACATTCCAGTGCTGGTTTTACTAATCTGGGAAAACATTTCAAGGAAAATACCGTGTTATACAGTGTGTCTGCTTAAGTTGGCCACATATGGGAAACTTTTTTATTATTAATTTTAGGAAAAAAAGTTATTCTTTATAAAAAGTTCAGCATGTTCCAAAACCTAAAATGCAACCATCAGATATTACATTTTTTCAGTCGTATACGAGGTTTGTCAAAAAATATGAATTTCACTCAAGAGTAAAATTTGACAATATCGAAAATTGTTATAAAGAAAAATAAACACTACCATTAAAATGATTGTTTTTTTCTTTTTTAAATTTATTAAATTTTATAAATAAATTAATATTAAACAGTAATCTCTTATTTTAATTATTGGACATTTAAATCAATGCATTAATTCAAATGAAAAAATGTAATATCTGATGGTTGCATTTTAGGTTTTGGAACATGCAGAACTTTTTATAAAGAATAACTTTTTTTCCTAAAATTAATAATAAAAAAGTTTCCCATATATGTGGCCAACTTAAGCAGACACACTGTATATTATGTTCGACACATTTTGGTGAATTTAAGAATAAATTGTTAGTTTTTTTCCATCAGTAAAAAACCTACATTACTGTTTCGATTCCGCTTTTTGAACTCTAACAATAAACTATACAGGGTGTTTTAAAAACATGTTGCCAAACGTTAAGGGGTTATAACTTACAAAAAAATATTACGATAGAACCCAACTTGTCTAATCCGAAAGTTGATATTGACAGAGATAGAGGGTATCAAAGTTAAATTTTAATTTTTGATTTTTTTAAATAATTTTTGAAATAATGAAGTTATTTTGATGAAATTTGGTACATGAGGATCGTTTGACATGCTAAATTTAAATCTGACATTTATATGGCTCTTACTTGTAGGGGGCGCCACTTACACACCTTTTAACACATTGCAATAGCCATAAAATTCTTGTATGCACTCGTACTTTCTTTTTTATCAAAAAACTGATTTTTCCGTCATATTTACATAAGAAAGGTATACTTTGTGAGAGTGGCTAGGAGTAACCCTTTTCAATATATTTGCACTGAAAGTAATACATACTATGTAGTTTTAAATGGCCGATTTTGAAAATAAACGTGAATGGCTTCAAAAATGGCGTTCTCATGATGATTTTGACAATTATTTCAATGTCCAATGTTTCTTATGGAAAAAAATTAAAAATAACGAAAAAATAAAAACTACAAAATTAAGTTTAATTCTTGTATTAATAAAAATATTGGAACAAATGTCAAAATTAGCATGATAACGCCGTTTTCTGCGCCACGCTATGTCTGTTTTCAAAATCTTCCATCTGAAACGACACTGCATGGAAAACTTCAAGTGCAAATATCTTGAAAAAGGTTACTTCTAGCTACTCTTAAAAAGTATACCTATCTTGTGTAAATATGCCGGGAAAATCAAATTTTCGATAAAAATAAAAAGTTTCAGTGCATACCAAAAAGCTATGACTATTTGAATGAGTGGAAAGGTCTCTAAAGGCCCCCACAGACTGTCATACATGTGTTTCATGCCAGCTTGTCATACACGTATGACACACATGTATGACAAAAGGGCGTTGATTGAATAAGTACAGTAGTTATTCAATCAACGAAAAGGGTTTAACCACAGATTATCAAACTTGCTTGTCATACAGCCAGTTCAAAAGTGCACGATGAGCGGTGAAAACGAATCTGTTTTCTTAGCAGCGGCGTACGCAGTTTAATAAAAAAGAAAAGAAATAAGTTATTGCGAAAGCAAAAAGTTCGAGCAAAGTGGGTGAAAGAATGACTTTTGAAACGCTCACAATATACCCATACTACTAGAAAGTTTAAATGGGCAAAGATTTGCAGTTTACAAAATCTTTTTGAGTTTTACAAGAATTGACAGCTGTCAAAAGATATCTTGAAGAAACTGATTTCAAGCGATTTTTGAAAAAGTCCCTAGCTTCGCGAATATTAATTGTGGGAGAAAATGTTAAATACTAAAATTTTAGAAAAATCTACTCTGAATAAAATGAGATTGAAACATTTCCCGTTACACCCGTCATGATTATGACATAGACTTATGTTTTTTTTTAATGGAGATCATAGTTGATTTCATTCTTATTAGATAAAGAATTCTACTACGGCTCTAATGATATAGCATATGATTGGATTATTTTTAAAATTAATTTTCCAATGGGCGTTTTTTATTTTATTTTTTTCTGATTCATGTTTTACCTCAAGGTAGTTATTATAGTTATCCATGGAAAAATACTATCAGATGAGAAAAATAATAAGTGAATATGATTACCATAGTGACACATAACAATCGTACTATTTTTTAAATTTTCCTAGTTCAAAATGGAGTTTTCCAATTTAGAAAAACGCGATATGTTAGAATGCTACATAGAATGCAATAGAAATGCTGTAAGATCTCCTGAGGATTACTCTTGTTTTATGGCCACCCCGATCCCCGATATTTCAGTTTTCATTTTTTTTTGTTGGGTGCTGTGAAAAACACAATTTTCAAAAATAAGCCTATCGTATATGATATACTGTTAGAATCGTAATACAATTCTCTATTTAATAAGAGTGAAATTTAATATGGTTTCCATTTAAAAAAACCTTAAGCTTATATCATATTTCATAAATGACCGGTGTGGCGAAAAATGTTTTAAGAATTTCCTAAAACTTTTGTATTTAACATTTTCTCCCACAATAAATATTCGCGGAGCCAAAATCTGCAAATCTTTGCTCATGCAAACTGTCTCGTAGCTGCTACAGTTTTCGAGATCCCTGTACTTAACATAAAAAAAAACTCAACCTATGTAAGAGTATTTCTGGTTAATTTACAGGAACAAGGTACTCGAACCGTGAAACCACAGTAACCTTTTAAAGCACTAGCTTGTACTGGATTTTAGTGACTTTTAGACAAGTTATTAGCCTAGTTTACACCGATAACTCGTGTAGTTCGGTCCGATAGGACCAGGTGGGTGGGGATAGTACGGTAGGACCAATGCTTGCTTCTCGCCCGTTAACACCGTCTCGCAACGCGTGAACTAAATGAGTACGCGCGCAATTCGTCAAATGTCAAAAACAAGTCGAAATTATCTATCAACACAATTCGTAACCAAAAAAAAACATAAGTGAGTACGCTCAGATTGCCTTAGAAACACAGAACCAACACAATTCACAATAATAACAATCAACATAACCTCATAATTTTCATCCAGATCGAACCAAATTTAGTTCGGTACACCTGCTGGCGAATACCGAACCAAGAGCGGACCAGCTTAGTCCGCAACTGTTTACACCATTCGAACCAAATATTTGGTTCTGATATAGTTCGAATTTGGTACTTGGTTCGCGGACCAAGTAGTCGGTGTAAACTAGGCTATTGGCTGCGTGTAACCCCGGCTTTAATTCAAATCTCTCCGTTCTATCGGTTCCAGAATCGGCACCCAGGCAGACTTGCGAAAGAGGAACAAAGTGCGCATGATACGAAGTGCGCGGACACCTAAAATCAAGTATTCCTCGTGCACCGGCCATATTGCGTTGAATGAGTGCGTGAATAAGTGAAGGCTGAGTAGCCAAAACAAATCTTCCAACATCTATAAGTTGTGAAGACTTTTATAAACCTTTGACGACGATGGAGAATTCCTACGGGATTGGCGTAGCTAATCGCTACGCACTTTTCCTCGATGATGAGTCGGATCCTCTCGAAACTTTGTTTCAAAAAGAGCAAGAGAAGGAACTAAAGAAAAAGACCAAAGTTGCCGAAAAAGACATAACCAAGGGAAAACCGGAGCCGGCGAAACCTAAACAGGCCAATCCGCCGAAAAAACCGACCAAGGAACCCAATGCGACCAGGAATCAGGAAAATAAACGCGATGGTAAGTGAAAAATGGATAATGTTACGGCCATTTGGAATGTGTACCTCGCGCGCACATGCGGTCGTTGCCTCAGTTGCCTGGTTTTTCTACTATTTCGCGCGTTTCTCCGCATTTTATTTAGTGTCGGTTTGTTTTTAGAAAACAAACTGAACCAAAGAGGACCCCAAGGCGACGCTAAACCGGAACGATTCAACAAATTCAGTCACGAAAACCGCGAGGAAAGAAATAACCGAAGAAATCGCGAAGATCGCCCTTATAATGGACCTTCTGAAAACCGGTAAGTTTGTTTCTTTCTTTGTTTACTTCATATTGCATGTCCAAATTTGGCCATATCATATCACTATATTTTTAGTTTTTGATCCAATCAAACTGTGAGGCTTAAAACATTCACATACGATTGTGATGTATATTTGGACACAAATCGATTTCGTCATGCAAGGTTGAAAATTAATTATAAATATGAGACAAAAATTCCGATTGATTCCTTTGAAGTTCCATTCAAATCAAATTTGTGTATAACCAATCATACCGAAACTAAATAGTTATATTTATTCATTTGCCACAATAAACCACTATCTTTTATATTAAAGTAGATATGTAGGTATCTATGCATCCTGCAAAGATTCCATGTGCTCCAGTTCCGTTCTAACCTCACTATTTCTCTTTCCTTCACTATCGATAGTCTTGTGATATAACAGACTAATAGCGAGATACACATTGAATTTGCAAGGTTTTTTCGGTGAATGTAAATTGACGTCACGATTAATTATTATTAAATATTTCGGTACATTAAGAGATTCAGTAATGTTGTATTATTATTATTGTTCTGTCGTCAAATTTTGATTTTGTTTCTCAAGCGGAAGTTACGGTATTTATGGTTGAAAATTGTAATGATCTGTTCAATTAAGTTTTATTGAATGATGAAACTGGAATTTCATCCACATATTCTACCAGACGCTTGTCGTCAAACAACGAGGAAAAAGTAAAACAAAAATAATAAATAGATAAATATTTATGAAAAGCGAGTTCAAGCAGAGCGATCATTATGTTATTTATTACAAATAATTTTCATGATTTAAAAGTTAAAATATACGTATTGTTTTGGAAACTATCCACACAGACTGTAAACATAATATAATGATAGTTTGGATGTTTATTGTTTATAGTTCCGAATCCGAACTTAGCTGGATCTGGATAGGTTATGAACTGTTTTCATATTATATATCATAAGTAAGTACAGAGTTGTCCAACGAAGGGTGAACACCCTTGTAATTTCTATATTTCAAAAGATATTGCAAAACGTCAAATTCAAAAGTTGTGGGGATTTAGGTTATGAATGAGGGACATTTATCAGAAAAACAATTGAGCATTGGCTAAAAAAAATTTGATATGAAACATGAATTTTCTCGCTTATTTCGTATATTATTGGAATGCGTTGACGTTGTACGTATCGTTACGGGTTACGGGCCCCTCCGGTATACTTAACCGCCTACGAATACCTGTCTTTTGAACGACACACGTCAAAAATATGTCAACAAAACAGCTGATCCAAGGTAACAGTCGAGTCGATAGTTTTTGTTCACAAAATTGAAACATTTCATCAAAGCCTCGATCAAAGCTTTAAAATAAATACGGAAATAAACATGTCGGCAGTTATGGTACTTCCTTCCTAAACCGAAACAACTTCATACACTGAGCATTATTCAAATTGTTCAAATTAAAAGCTTCATACAGTACAGCTCTATTGCCCAATAATTCTTCATCATGTAATATTATGTATGATGATGGCATCATCCAGATTTCATCCTGATGTTCGTCATCGGCAAACGCAAAGTGGTCAACTATAGCATTCATATTTTTCAAATTAAAACACGAATAGGTAGGCATATTTATTTCGAATTCGAACGATGGAACATCACAACATGACATGACATATATGTACCTGACATTTAGAAGGAAGATCGGTATACGTATGAGCGATACGGTGATGAGTGGCTTTATATGGCTTTCTTCCCCATTAACGTAACACGATGCGTTACATATACGTATACGGATACGTTTGAAAAATGGCAATTGGCTTTATCTCCCTAATCCTAATATCATTGCTAACAGCTCTAAAAGCTTTTCGTATAATATACTCAGTGACATTAGAAGACCGACTTATTTCCCATAAGACTCAATGTAAACATGACCCAATAGAAAGCTTCAAAAAAGCAAAATGTTCAGAATGAATGAAACTTCAATATTTTAGCATAGGAGAAACTCCATTTCTATCAGGAAACTCTATACAGTGTTTTGAATTTCCATCACTTTCCACTCAATTCTAATTGCATTGCTATAGTGTTTTCGATTGGGAAAACAAGGGTTGCACTGGGTTTGACCTCGGGCAAAACCAGTTATGATGAAAATTTGCTCTAGGGCAATCCCAATCGAACATACATTTTTCATCGTGTGCTATAATACTGCACGGTAAAATTCCGATTGAATTGAAATTGGAATCATTAAACTTCTTGAAAATCTAATATTATGTTGTCTCTGCGTAGCGGCTGAAGTGACTCTAAAACTAAACTAATTAGAAGTCCATTTGTCATTGCCAAATGACAAAATCTTGAGACCAATCAATAGTTTTGTATTATATAGATCATAGATACTAGGAAACATTTTTTTGAGAAATTAGGTATATGCACCAGATTTTAAATGAAATTAATTCAGTTTTGAGTAGGTACTAGTTTTCCATAACTCGTCAACGCCAGTATTTCTTTTTTTCCGGCACTACTAGATTCCAACAATAATAACTAACTCGAAATCTGTTGTCCACTCACAGAATCACCTCACGCGACGTTTATATCCACCATTTTTCATGTTTTTTTTTCAATTTTGCTAATGCACTGAAATTGCACTATACCAGCACGAGCTCAAGGACCTCGTGCCGAAAAATCTGCACTGAGTGCAAAACTCATTGACCCGGTTTCCCAATCGAACATATAAATCCGCTCGATTTCTACCAATCGAACATAAATATTGCCCGAGTGTTGCACCAGTGCTGCCCGATTTTACCAATCGAAAACGCTATAAGTTTGACTTAAAAATTTTGAAACACTTGATAGAGTTTAGAGAGGTAGAAATGGAATTCCTCCCATGATGAAATATTGAAGTTTCATTCATTCTGAACATTTTGCTTTTCTGGTTAATTTAATATTTTATTCTTAGGTCATGTTTACATTGACTCTCATGGGAAATAAGTCGGTGTAACACTTCTAATGTCACTGAGTATATAAACAACCAAGTTCACTATAACAACATCAACAATAGCTGAGTTACCATAGTACCTCCCAGATAGCTCTTATCACAATGATACAAATTAGCCAAAATACTGATTTTCAATTCGTTATAACTCCGAAACCATTAACTTAAGAGAAAAAAACCACTTGAACGAAATGTTTTCAGAATCCTATGTTTGATTCGAAATTCCAATAACCATTTGAAATGAGCGAGAAAATTGATGTTTCATATCATAATATTTTTATTCGATGCTCGATTGTTTTTCTGATGAATATGCCTTATTCCTCACCAAAATCCCCATAACTTTCGTATCTACCATTTTGCAATATCATTGAAAACAAAGAAATTACTAGGGTGTTCACCATTCGTTTGACACCCTTTACATACATAGTTAAAAAAATGATTTTCTCGATAAACTTGGTATACTTTTTCGTGAGTATGTTTATAAATTATCAAGTGAAAAAAGTTTACCTATCTAGAAATTATTTCTGCTAAAACCATTATTTCAGTGGTTAATTATCAGTTTATAATTTATTAATTTTTTATTAAAAACAGAAAAAATAGGTTTTGCGTACGAAAAAGCTAATTTTCCTGCGGTTTTCAATTTTCTTATAAAAATTAAATCAACATTTCATCCAAGTGTTGTACTGTTTCACCCTTTCTGATAACTAAGAATTTGAGGTATTGCGGGTTGACGCAGTGGGTACCCTCATCCCGCAATACACCAAATTCTTATTTTATTCAAGTTTTTTTTTGAATTAAATGAAAATCACAACGGAAAAACAGCGAATAGCAATACATATACATTTGCCAGAAATGTTGGAAATGACCTACTGTAGCATTAACATTCTATGCGTTGATATGAAGGTAATTGTATAGAAGAGTTGTGGATAAACCAGATAAAATAATGAAGTACATCTATGAACGTCTATGAATAATAATTGAACATTTCTTTGCTATTGAATATAAACTTTGAGGTATCTTTGATTAAGGGGATTCAAACGCTCGAAGAAAACACTGTTAGCAAACATGGTTGCGTTGATTTAAATCAGTGATTTGAATCGCGATTTTAATCATATGATTTTTTTTTAAATCGTTTATTTAAATCACATGATTAAAAAATATATATATTTCTTTCTCTGCTTCCATTCAGTCATCAAAATACAATTATTTAGTCTTGTCGTTGCTTTATTTATTGGTTCTGTTTTCAAAAATAATTAAATGTCAGTCGATTTAGTATTCAATTATGCTTTACAAATTTTGTTTAATATGATCCAAGTCAAGTGTGATAGTAGGTAGTTGAGTTGCGTTGTGTCAGAACTTGCAATGGAATATTATGTTCAGAATAAATCTATCTCAAATATTATTATTTTAAAAAACTCAAGACTTATAAAAAAATGATTTTAATCAAAAAAATCGGATTTTTATTGATTTTGACGGTGGCAATTCATTGTGAATTACATGAGACTTTGTGGAAGGTATTACTAATTTCTGTTCAATTATATCAAACGGAGAATGTCAGAAATGATCTCAGAAAGGTTCAATTTAGCTAATACACTATCGATTTTTTTCTGATTTAACGGATTTTACGTGTCTCAAAGGAAAGCGGAATATGTTGATTTTTCGTATTTTTTTACCACTGAGATACCGTTTTTTGTTTTTTAAATAGATATTGGGTTGCCTAGCTTGATACCTACCTACCTAATAAAACTTGATTTGTTATGAAAAGTGATGTTAAAAAAAATTGGTGCATTCAAGAAAGCTTGCATTGAGTGAAATCTCAGGACGGATGAATCCCCTTAAAAATGAAAACTGATTGTCGAAGTTTTTTTATTGTGTCTTAGTGTTTTTTCTATGGATTCGTCGAGAGCAAGTAACTGTCTATTCTAATAAATCATACTGCTAACGATATGCAACCATATATTCAAAAAATGATTTTTTGACGTTTGAATGAACATATTATTATCACCGTCACTTGGAAAACAACGGCTCATGTTCATATAATTTCCAATATAATCAATCACTGTTCGTATTCTTGAGAGTGACAAAACATTTAAAAATTAAATCATGTATATTCACGTTGTTTTTTTCCGGTTAAAAGAAGGTCAAGTTTTACGATAAGTACTCTTTTGTTTCATATCTCTGGAATTGTAATCAACTTAGGTCATGTTCTGATAACTAAAGTGTAGTAAAAGTATTTTTAACAAGTTTTAATTATGTTTGTTTCAAGGCGTGAATTATGTTCTTGTTGAATTTTCCAAAAATCAATTTTAATTCTGGAATTTGCAATGTTAACATGTGATTAAATGACTTTTATAGTTTTTTTGATGAATTTTAATAATTACAATAATTGATTAACAGAAAGTAATTAAGAAAGCTGTAATTAGTTTCGCCTGTTGTGCAGACGCAAGATAACGAATAAAGTGGAATCGTAGTGGAGCAAAACCTGTCTTGATAACGGATGAAGTAAATGTCATTTTAAATAAAGTTGACTATAACGGATGAAATAACTGATGGTATTTTGATAAGAGGGGCAGAAAGTCTCCAATGCTCTATTTTTTTCTTTCTATAATTGATCAGAATCAACTCGACACAGATGACGTCAACGGCGGTTCTGGAGCAAAATGTAGGGGGGGGGTAATATCATGCGAGATATACCGGAATGCGCCGCAGGCGAAACATTTTTGAAAGCTCATTCGCCATTTTATCATACATCGTAATTTTTGGCAACTAAAAATGAATAAATTAAGACTCTAAGGTTCAGCTTTGATAGTGTTTTGTTGATCTTGTTCCTAACATGGCTGTTCTGTTTTTTGTCCGAAAGAAATAGAGATGATGTTCAATTTTTTTTCTGTATGTACACTGCTCTGGGGGGGGGGGGTAATTACCCCATTACCCCCCCCGTAGAACCGCCGGTGGATGATGTCAATAGATGCGCGTTAACATACCGTGTCTAGTATTGTGAAAAAAAAGTGTGTATCGGTTTTCTGTGATTCATGAAATAAAGACCACCATCTTTATTTCATGAATCACAGAAAACCGAATTGTTCTTCCCAATGTAACTGTATATATAAAGAGCAGCTTCAGCAAATATTTCTCTCAACTTCTAGGGACAGAGAGAACAGACCAAGGCGTGACAATGGTGACTTTGAGCAACGTCCGCGTGTAGACCGTGTTGATCGTGGAGAACGTGGTGGAGAACGTGGAGGAGAACGCGGAGGAGAACGCGGAGGAGAACGTGGAGGAGAACGTGGAGGAGAACGCAGAGATGGACGTCCCGTTGGAAACCGACCCGACCGAGGAGGACAACGTGGAGGGAGACGGCAATTCGATGACAGGCGTGGAAAGAGGGAATTCGATAGGCAATCCGGATCAGACAAGACGTAAGAAGTTTGAAGTATATCGAACAGTTATTTTCAAAATCTAAGTAGATCTATTCTTTGTTTTGTTTCATCAATATCATTTTTCTTAGTACCTTTACAATTATTAACAAATTAGTAATTTAAATCTGTAAAGACTATTGAAAATGACGTTAGTTACAAAACCTTCTAATGCAGCCATGGTTACAGAGGAGTTAAGCCAGTTGAGAAACGTGACGGTGCCGGAGCTCATAACTGGGGATCAACTAAAGATTTGATTGAGTAAGTTGGCCGTTATGCTTTGATATTTGGTTCTCATTATAAAGATTTATAGGGAAGCTGATAGGCCTACCACTGACAATGATCAAAGCTGGGGTGAAACTGAAAAATCTGATGTCGTTAATGATTCAACTGAAAAGAAGTAAGTTGAGTTGAATAACCAAATTCATTCAACCCATCAGTCATTTGTTCACGAAATAGTTGCATGAAATACCTATAGTATGGAAGTTATTTGGAATTATAAGGTTGCTGCTTGAAGTATTATTATTTAAATGCTGTTTCTTCATATCAGAGCAATGTTTTGCTCGAATGGTCTATTTTTTATGTTAATGTTGATTCCAGTAAGGAAATTCTAACTTATCGATCGTTTGTTTCAGGGAAGAACAGGAAACTGAACAAGCACCTGTCGAAGAAGAACCTAAAGAACTGACCTTGGACGAATGGAAGGCTCAACGCGCTGGACGCATGAAGCCACAATATAATATCCGTAAGGCTGGCGAAGGAGAAGACCCGACTCAATGGAAGAAAATGTTCGAATTGAAGAAAAAGGAAAAGGAGGAGGAATCTGAGGAAGAAGAATATGACGTTTCCGAATATCCACAAAGAGTTGGCCGACAAAAACACGTTTTGGACATCGACATTCAATTCAACGATAGCCGACGTGCTGCTGGTGGCCGAGGAGGTAGGGGTGGCAGGGGTGGTAGAGGAGCAGGTGGGCGTGGTGGAGGACAACGGGGACCTCCACGCGAAAAGGAAGGACAACCGCGTGAAGGAGCTCCTCGCGAGCGCGAGGAAGTGCCTGAAAGAAGGAGGTTCCGTGACGAACAGGTGATTGCTATTTTTTTATTGTCAGTAAAAGTAGAATTGGTCACATAATCTGCCCAAAATAATGCCCAAAATTTAAACTAGGCATCTTCAAAATACATGGCTCTATCCAATGATCTAATAACTATAGATGAAACATTTCATTCATAAACTGTGAAAAATTGTGTGGCCAACATCGAACATAGACGAGACGTGAGGAGGAGTTGAGAGGGGCACTGAGTGGGGATACGTTTGCACCTCACTAGAATGTGCTTCGGTTACTACACGCGAGGCTGCCAGTGGCTTAACTATTTTACAGAATTCTCAAATTCTTATTTACTGTAAATAATGAAGCATTACAAACTAAACCAGAATAAAAACACAATAAACATTCACAAAATCAACACCAAACCCCACTCAAAAAACAAGATACGCCAATGAGACGAAATATGAATGAAACGTCTAGACAAAATCCGATCGATAGGGGCGGACCCAATTTTGGTGCGTTGCCGTACTTCAGCTTTTTTAATTTTCAGAAGAGAATACTCTGGTTTTTCCAAATCCTAAATACCTAAACAGATCTTCAAGAGATGTTTCAATTTTAACAAAAAGGTTACCATCGACTCATATTTGATTGAATTCATACATAAAATGGTTTCAAAAATGATTCCAAACAATGTTTAAGTCTTTTTGCTGCGTAGTAATACTTTCAATAGAGTAAGTTTGGCAAACAACGTGGTGGGAGAAACTCTGCACCTGAGTGCACAGTTCGATGTTGTCCTCATGTTTATCTCGCTATGTTTCATCTATAGTTATTAGATCATTGGTCGATACTTGTTTTATAGTCATTGTGTTAACAACCTAACCTCACTTTAAGTATAGTAATCAAAAAGTGCCGTCAAAATGAAATCAAATATTGCGAAGTCAGCTTCAATTGTTGAATAATCATAGAAAAAGTATAGTATTCTACTCGCGGGAAATGGATATTACTCACCCAGATGATTACGCTAGTAATAGCCTCCATTTCCCGCTCGTCGAATAATGTACTATTATTGACCCATTCTTCTTTGAATATATGTCTAGATATTTGGTATGACAATTAAAAAACTTACAATAAAATGATCTTTACAAGGTACGTTTTATATGCGAGCTCATGAATTTTGACGTTCCTGAGAAGGAACCCTCAACAATATTTTATTCAACACGTGATAGTTATGACTGTCATTATTGATGTCATTTTAGACAAGAAAGTAGTTGTTATAAATCATAGCTTACTAGTTACTAGTGAGTTATGGATTATAGATCACTGACAAGTCATTCTGACATTTGTAGGGTACTGAGCTTTCATTTGATCACAAAGCTCATAAATAATTATTATTTCATAAAAAAACGATTTCTTCTACTTGTTGGATAAAACATTGTATGCCACTCGTCTGTTATGTTTCCCAAGTCATTCGAGAATGTATACCATAAATCTTTATCGCGTGACTCATTTTCAACATTGCACACTATTACCATAAATAGCTATTATTGGGGTGTGAAGACCATCAATTTTTTCAAATAATGGTCGCTGTATCATTTCTAAATTATGTAATCAATCGCACAAGACAAGAACAAGAATCTGCAAATTTCGAAACCACACCAAAGACCCTGATTATGCCTGATTATGCAATCCTGATCATGCCGGCACTATTGCCAAATTGTATTCAATAAGACATCAGTTTCGATATTTTCCGTATTTTGTTAATCGTTCAAAAAATCAATGCGTGTCTTGGATTTCAATAGTAAAAAGCGTAAAAGAGGTATTAAATGTATCCACTATACATTGGTTGTTCTACGGTACATGGATAAATAAAGATTATTTTTGAATTTTGAATTACTTCAAATTTGGTAAAAGCGACATCTAACCCACAAACTTTAACATTTATAGAAACAGTATATGTCAGGTAAAACTCTCGTAGGTAGAACACATGCTTGAGTAGCACTGCAATTTTACATAGTTTTCCATTTCTTTGGTGAGAAATTAGTGAATGGTGAATTTCAAATCTCAAAGTATCTGAAAAACAATCATTTTCATCAACTGGTGGTTCTGGTTTTGATATACATTTATTCTTAAAAAATACGACCAACATTCTAGCCTAAGACACTTGGAAATTGAAAAAATGCAGACGAGACCGGGAAGAGCAACGTTGAATCAAACCACGAACGTGAATTAGAAATTAAGAAATCGCTAGAACAAACGTTTCTCGGCATGTTTACACTTGCACACCGAGAAGCCACTCGGCAATGTTGCGTTCTCTCGACTTATCGATCTAGGAATGAACCATGACGATCGTTCTGCGAATCCAAACGGCGCGTCGACGATTCGTAATCTTTTAGAGGGTTAGTTTGGGTTTGGCGAATTCCGACGCTAGTATGCCTTTAAAAATCTAAAAAAAAAGAAAAAGTACGGGTCTAATATTGGTGATTATAATTTCAGAATATGCAATAAAAAAAATAAGTACAATGGGGCCAATAGACCTGGTAGAATAAAACTTTCACATTTTTGTATCGAAATAATTCAAGAATCTCCAAAACCTCTTTCATTTCCACTCTCTGAAATTCAAGAAAAGGGACACACTTAACTCCCTTTATCTCAATTAAACAATAATTTCATAAGATATATTACTCATATTTTATTCCGAAACTGTGGCATATGTTCTGTTAACGTTCCTGTCTGTCAAATTCGAAGATTTCGCTTTACTTATAGCACTTCTCTCTACAATACTTCACAATACAGTTTATGGACCTTAGGCGCAATTATTATGGAGACGTACAAAACCTGTGAGAACCACTTGAACACATATTTAAATTAAACTTGTTTACAGGCCGAAGAAAAAGCCCCAAGAGCTCCCAAGGTTGACGACGAGCGCGATTTCCCTTCATTGGGATAAACTGAAATAAACTTCAGTAGATGGAATCCCACCTACATCATCTACCATTGTGGAAACATTTGAACTTGTACATGTCATTCATGTAAATTTTTTTGTTTTCATTGAAACTCATTCAATGTGGACCCTATTTTTGTCATTAATAATTATATTAGGTGACTTTGGATATCGTTCTAAAGGTGATTTTTTAATTGGATTACGTAATCCATCGAGCTTGTCGCTTATTAGTTCGAATGGTGTGTTCAGAGGATGAGACCATCTGAATTTATAAAAATGCTATGTGGTTTAGAATTCCATCTAGTTGTTAAATCTTTGTGGTGTTAGCGATTCTTGACAATATCAGTTGTCCAGGATGTTCTGAGAAAATAATGTAGATTAGTAATTTTAGGTAGGAGTTATAGCAATTATGAATGAGGACACCAACATACGTATATCTTACATTGTAATTTGTACACTACAAAGTTTTAATTACTAATCTTGACTGCATCGTTTATATAATGTTTCAATTTCACGCCTATCTTTATTTTGAATTTTTTACATTTCATAGTTTTTAGTTACAAAAAAATATGCAAATGTTTGCAGTGTAGACTGTATGCCCTACCAACAATGGTACTAGTCAGTTTTACGCTGTATTGTTGACAGTTTGGGGAATACGCCATATATCGTGAGTTTCTGGTGGATATATATTAACGAATAGCTATCCGGTACGAACAATCAAAAACCTATTTCTCCGATGTTTTCTGTTTCGGATAATAGACTTGAAACGATCGGGCCCGTCGATTTTATTTTTGGAAGACATTTTTTTTTCGTATGTTTTGCCTTCACCGGGAGTGGCTTTCAATTCATTTCCGGGTTGAAAGTTACTCTCGCTTGGTTCGAATGTTTTTCGATTTATCGTCCGAAATTGATAACGTTTCGGTTCTCCTTGTTCATCATTTAAAGCGGGGTCTACACATAAAATTTTACCTTACGCCTTGCCTGTTCAGTCAACAGTCTTCAAGTGAAACATTTTGTGTGGACTGAAAGACGGACGTTAAAACTCGCTGTTTGTACGCTTATCTTCAACCGTCATACCTGAACCTTTTTACTGACATGCAAGACGTAAGGTAAAATGGTATGTCTGGATCCGGCTCTACTATTCGATTGTATACATCCAACAACTAACTATCTGAGGTTTATATTTGGCTACATGTCTCGCATTTCACACTACATATATTGTTGATCGTTTTCAGCGTAATATGCAATTTGTATAATTTTTAATAAAAATTATAAAAATTGACAAAGATTTTAGTTTTGTTTTTGTTGATCCATTACAGGAAGTTTGTGAATATTATCGCCTGGTCAGTGCAAAATGCGAGACTGTGAACTGACTGTGAAAACTTGCTTTATGCTTGGACACTGTTAAATAGCGGATAGTTAATGTTTGCCGCTGCGGTAAGTCATGGGAAATACTGGCGGTAAGTATGTTTAACCACTTGTAGTTCTTTTTACCGCAGTGGCAAAACATTGAAGTTCCTATTATTGCACTCATATTTATTCAATCAATTACATGGGAGTTACTGAATCGAACTTTTGATGTAATCATTCACCTTACTGGATCAACTTTTTTTAAAAGTGGTGTTTTGCCGTGCATGTTGAATTAATCTATTAGTACAGTCGTTGTATTTACTAGATGTTCAACATTTTCTAAATGTATAACAATATGATTGGTGTGAAGTATAACACTTGGCAGGGTTTCTTACTAAACTTTTGGCAAAATAAAAAATTTATCCTCATTGGTACAATTGTATATAACAGGAAAACACTTTGTAAATAGCTGTATTAACAAATCACTTATTTTAGATGTTTTATTGCAAATTATAAATTGATATTCTAGAAACACCCATTAGTCATTTGTTGTCTTCCTATTGATCAGAATAAAAATAATATTGTTAATCCTCCCGTCATGCTGGAACAAGTGTAACAATGTTCTCGAATTCCTTCTACTTTTTTAATTGTGACTGAGTTTAAACTTTTATATGAAAAGTTGATTTTGCAAAAAATTGATCTTTCTTATTATTGAAGGTAAAGTTAATCTCTACGCATATGATTTGAAATTATTTTATTGTATTGAAATTGAATAATAGAATTTTGAATAAAATGCTTAAAATCCTTTTCTTGACTACTTGTATTCATAATATTCATAGTAAGCACCACACACAATCGGACCAGCAGATAAAATCAATTCGCAATAAGATGAGTATTTGATTTTCCCGCCCGGTGTATACGTGACTTGTATCAGGAATACTTCAATCCGTTGAATTTCGAATATTTGTTTAGATAATGAAGCATTCATATTCAAATCCTAGTGCGAAAAATGATCACCTACTCCACAAAACAAACAATGCTTGTGTTTTGGCGCATTCGTTTGCCATGCCATGAGGTAGCTGGGTAGTCGACCAACAGTGGCGGCGGCAGTCGCGGTTTAAATCCCGTATTGCGTTGCGTTGATTAAATGCTTCGTGGCTGGCTACAGTAGAATCCGTGACGATTTCGTGAGGATGCAGTCAAACTAGTATTATAGTTGGCCTTAGGCCTTCTTTCCCGTCATTCCTTTTTATAAAAGCAGTTAAGCAGTATATACTCAATCGTACTGCTTTAATCCATGATACAATTTTCTTAGTTTACTTACATGAAAAGTATTCTCTTATGTGTCTAAAAACACACAGAACTTGGTCTAGTATACGCATAGTTAACCAATATTGGTCAAAATGACATGAATGAAGTACACCACGGACTAGCCATTTTATCATTCACGGTAATAAGAATATTGAAATCTATAATTGTGTTTATGGAAAAAACAGTAGTGTTTATACAGTTTTTTCCATAAATTTAGATACATGGGATTTTTTTTATTATTTATATTTTCCAGAAACTTCGGGGATAGTTTGTGCATGTCCGATAACCAAAAAATCAATTTTCGCACATGTCATGAGATCATCGATCGGTTGGCGGGAATTTTAAAAGAAGATCATTTTGGTTTCAAAATATCCCAACTATAAAAATGGAATTCTAACTGATAACAGTCGGATAGCCTTGTCTTAAGGATTGTTTCCTCTTTTTAAGCGTTTTGTTGCGATCATTTCGTTTTCTTAAGAAAAATAATGTTGTATAAAATGATTTTGAAGTGGGTTTTTCTATATATTCTATAACGCACAATTCGATAATTTCTTCAATACAATAACAAAAATCTAATTTTATAAGACCATATTATACTTATTGTTTGAGGGTTCTATAATATACAATGTAACTAAACTGCTGGACACTCGAACTTATACATATGCACATTTTTTGGGTTAGATTCAAAAATTCAAAGTCCAATCTCTTCAACGAGAGTAGAGATACATCCAATGGATGGAATGGATCTCTCGTAGAAACAAAGAATCATGATATACAGAGTGATTCATGGAGTGTTGCAAAAAATCAACATTTTTGTGAGTATGTCATTCCAATGAGCATTGAATTCAGGCGATAAAATATGGTTTGTTGATTTAGTAATGTCAATATCTTCAGATATTTTTGTCAGTTTTTGAATTAAGGCCCGTTGGCATTAGATATGCCAACAAACATCAGCGAGACGGAGCAAAAAGATTTCGAGAATAACATTTTTTTTGTGTAGCTTTTGAGAAAAATGGCTAGCATTATTTGAAAGAGGGCCAAATCTATGTGATTTCACAACTACTGAACAAGGGATAATGACAATTTTCCATGATTTCTTTAACATTTCATTGCTTTGTTAAACTATTATTGTGAAATTTTCGATTGGTGCTAGCCATTTTCATCAAAAGTTACACACAAAAAAGATTTATTTTCAACATCTCTATTTAAACTTGATAAAAAGGCTTTAAACAATTTTTTGAAAAAACATATCCTCTGGGCCCGTAAACTGAGAAATTGGTTCAAGTTGTTGAATGCATCAATTATAATTCTGATGATGTATCAAGGTTTTTACAAATATTAGGCTTGTGCTATTTATCTGACCATGAGTGTTCCTACCTTATCGATTAAAAAAGAAAAATGTCTATTTCAACTTTTCTTTAAATTAGTGAATAAGGTTACCATCTTTGCAAAAATTCTATCCGTCAATCCATTGCAGTCATAGCGTTTGAAACATTTTGCTACCCATGGAGGTGGAGGTAGAAAGGGGTGTAGACGACATCACGTGACTAAAATGGGATCACTTTGCATCTTACTGAGATCGTTTTGTCAAAGTGTCAGTTCACATTTGTAGAACGGTTTTTCTCAGTTTTAGCTGTGTTGTGAGGACTATTTTGTGATTTTTGTGTGTTGTTTCATTTCTCAATTATTGTTTCATGTGCCCTGAGAAGTTGGGCGAGTAGAGACGCTATGGATAAGAAAAAATCGACTGAAATCACATTTCATAGGTTGGTATATCATAATACAGGACCGGGATATGAAATTTGTGTCGAGTTCACTGAAATATTTATATGGTTGAGATTTGTAAATGTTTAATCACATTATATTGTAGATTCCAATGTTTTTTTCCAATTTACTTATCCATGGCTGTGATCAATTTGTGTTGTACAATCATAGGTATTTAGTAATGAAAAGCATTGATGCAAAGTACCTAGATAAACGAGTGATTTTTTTAAAAATAAATCTAGTAATCTTGAAGCTAATAGTTGGTATAATACATAAAAGTAATAAAACTATACTATCCAAAGGATAATAAAAAAAACTCAATTATCATCATTTCTTTTTATTAGTCACCTTGCATCCTACTACTTGGGTAGAAAGTATAATTTTCAAAATTAAATATATTTTTTATCGCATGTTTAGACCCAATCTTATCATTTCAAGGTTTCTGGATTGTGGGTTTTTGGGTCAATGAAAGCTCCAGGATTGATTGAAAGCTTGTGATAACGTTTTGGTGTACATTACACCTTCATCAGGGCTACAAAAAAACGGTTCGATGTAATTGTCCCGACACGTTATCATCCCGACAGTAAAAATCCCGACAGTATTGCATCCCGACAGTAAAATGTCCCGACAGTAACTCTTCCCGACAGTTATTGTTCCCGACAGTAAATTATCCCGACAGTATTTTTCCCGACAATATTTTGTCCCGACAAATTTGGAACGTAGCCGTAAACGGAAAATTGATAGCAGCGTTGCCGATACTGTGTTGTGTCAGTTGCCGACTTATGCAGCTCTCAATACATGAAGAAATATAATAATAATTATATTATTATTAGCAAGTAGGTACCGTAGTTTACACATAAAGTGAATGAAGTGAGATCAGAGATAAAGGGGACATTTGAAATGGAGACTCTAATGCATGGATAAAAGAAAAAAACTAATGCTTCAATAAGTATTGATGAGCAGTAGGTGTGGAAGTTGAAGAAGTACATTTTGGTGGGCTTCTGAGTATTTTTTTCCGTATGTAGGTAATGTAGGCATCACCCGGATGAAAATATTCAGGAAAAGCAGTTTTCCAAATTTCGTCGTGTTGACTAAAATATTCAGTAGATCCTCGTTGGGCGGTTGGGCGGCGTTTTAACGATAGGGCCGTAAAAAAATTATTTTTCCATAAAAATAACCATAGGTACGATAACGATTTATAGAGGCGTTTGTGAAAGGAAAAAGTGCGGAAAATCGATGTATTTATAAGGTTTTTGTGATTTGAGCTTACGTACGAAACAACTGAAAGGACAAAAAACTAGCCCAAATATTTATTCGAATCAGATGGTTCGTTTGGATTCGCCAGTTTTTGACAAAAATTAGCGACATCATTCAGGCATATGGTAGGCACAGTAGGATCTTCCCGTAATACTTATTAATTTTTGCACCCCATACTTTCAGAGCGTTTATTTGAAAAGATATTTAAGTGAGGTTAATAAAAGAGTTTTTTTTGTTTTTTTTATGAACTTTGCGAATTTGTAGGGTAAAATGTCAAAAAAATGAATAGTAATAATAAGCCAACCTTGGAAATGCGGCCCATTAATTGTACTTATCTCCAATAAATTGCTCGAATCATACCGTGGCGGGGTACCTCACTGATATCATTGTCGTATATGATTATGATATATGATACCCATGTGAAAGACTCCTTTTCCTTCAGTAGATAAGTCAACGACTTCTAACTTCCTGAAAACTAAAACCATATTCTTGTGAGTTTTTGACGTTGTATCATTGCTCATCCATCATCGCAACCACTGGGGTGTGATTTCTCGACATTGCTGTCTGGAGTGTCTGGACTATCACTATTTAAGTGTCTTTATCTTTTGTGTTTGACTCAAAAACTATTTTACTTTCGACAATCAATACTAAAAACAAATCTTTGGGGCACCGATGGGATCCACAATCTCACACATTGGATGACTTGGTGACACACACTGCCTACAGAATCTTCCAGTCCAACCTCTTGTGGAAGACCTCATTCTGGCCCTGCCTGAGGAAAGCGTGGTTGCAACTTTGGATGTTTTCAAATTCCCTCAACCCACATTTACAATTATTCACAGTGGATATTATTTCAAAGTTTCTTGCTTTATTTCGACCCCCCTGTATAAAATTTCCAGATGTTGAGTGGGAAGTATGGCAAGACTTTTCACAACAAGCAGAACTTTACTTAAGTTTTTCGACCGATCAGGATTTTTGTCAGGTTGTCATAGTCTGAAAAATAATAATAAATAATTTTTTCGATGTGAATGAGGAGTACCTTTTCTACTCTCAATTGATTAACGAAACTAAATAAAAAATTGCATCTCTTAAAAAAAAAGGCGTGTCAAGTTCAGAGGTATTTTATGGTAGGGTTGGTCCGCCCTAGCCTTCCAAGATGAGATTGAAATTCTGCTATAATCTCGAATTATTAGTCCATACGAACAGCGTATACTGTCCAAGTTTCATTAACATTGATTTCACCGTTTCGGAGCTATCACGAAAAAATCTACTTCAGAGTGTAACTTCAAAGTACGAATAATTCCGAAAGGAAGGGTCGTATGACAATATTTTATAGAACATTTTAGTCTTATTCTTTCTTAATCAATCTACCTAACCGTCCTTGAAATATCTCCCAATACTTCTGGGACACCCCATTTGTGATTTTTGCATTACAGTGCGAAATATTATTCCATGAGACGATTGTTGCGAAGGTATAACGATTCATTAAGCTGAAAAATCGGTTGCAGACGAAGCACTACAATTATCTGAATAAATATTCAATGGAAACAATAATTAATAATATATAATGTCACTTTGTATGAATAAATAGTTTATTTATCAGCTTAAAATGCTACAAAGGTATACAATAAAAGCGTATAAATATAAATGTCTTAAACTAAAATATACATATAAAAACAAATTACAACGAAATTATAAAACATAGAAGGACAATACCAAAAGAGTGCAGGTAACGAATAAATTAAAATAGAAAATTTAAAAAAATTAAAATTAAAAAATGGACAAAAAATAATATGGTAGACGTTTAAACATCATGAAACTATCACAGTTTTTGAGTTTCTTTGACAACATCTGGGACGTGTGACATTTGTACAATATAAAATCGTCACTGTTTCTTGTACTATAAGTATAAACCGTATTAAAGTGACTAGTTTTATCACAGATATATTTAGGCAATAGTTTATTCTTAATTTTAAATAAAAAATGTACAGATCAAACATGATAACATGGATAATGGACCAATCTCAAGATTTCTCTGGATAATATCATGGAAACAATATAAAATAAATGAAATCCTTTTGTTTTCTTATCACAAAACATTATATTAGTTATAGTAATTTACGTTACATGTTACATGTAATTGTCTTTTATACACGCTAACTTGTACTATAGATATGTATGTATTCATTTTTTCCGCTTCAACTTTTAACTTTTAAATGTTTTTTGTTTTGTTTTCTTTTAAACTCATTTGTTTATTATGTAAGTAGTTTAGTAAGTATTCATTCAGCCCATATGTATTTATTTATTTATGACTTGTGAATTGTTTATAGCTCTGCTAAATAAATGATATATTATATTATTAATTAAAAAAAAAAACATTTATTGAAAATGAAAGCCCGCGGAAAATTTTCGCTGCGGAAAAATCTTTTACTTTTTTGATAACGAATCTATATACAATTTCACGTTGTAACACTTACTCTGTTACACCCTGTATACTATATGGGATGTAAGTACATTAACCAGTAAATGTTACTTACATCCCTTGTAGTATAATAGTTATTTATTCCATGAGATGGCCAACCCAAACTATGCATGCATGTCACCACTAAGGTAAAATAGATAAAGATACTTATATTAGCAACATTTTATGTCAAGTTATTAATTATAATAATTATTGACCAAACAATGCTACCACTTCCAAAGATAGTTTAATTATGTATTCTTTTAATCAAACTTTACAGTCTCTGGCAATGTAAAGTGTCATATGCACCTACATTCACTCTATCAATTATTGGTCATATTTATTCGCAAGATAATAATCTAACAATGAACTGTAGGTAGATTCCTACTATTTTTTCTGGTAACTGTTTACAAAACGGTTATTTCCCATTAAACGATCATAAGCAATTTTGCCTATAAGGGCACATTTTGATGTTTATAGAGTACAAAATCACTTGCGCAGATGGAAAAAACGGCTTTTTGAACTGGAAAAAAAACAGTTTTGGATACAAAATCTCCATAACTTCACAATGACTCATTCGCCAAAACATGAAGATTGTTTTTGAAGATGTTCTCGGATGTCCATTTTCACCAAACAAAAACAAACCCAAAACGGATCCAATCTAACCCTTACACAAAACTAAATGATGAAAAGTCAAATTTTAGACATGGCGCAAGTGAATTCATATTCCTTTTTATAAGCAACAGAACGTACATATGCAAAAAATATTGCATATAATGCCAAAAGAGCAGAAAACCGTTTTGTAATTAATTACCTTTTTTCTAACAACAACAAACGGATTTAAGTCAAAACTTGATCGTATAAAAAATCATTGTTTTCAAACGATTTTCAATAATTTCTCTACCCTGAGAGAAGTGGAATTGTTTAAGTAATGGGGAATGCGTAAGGTAGAGATGTTCGACCTGTCCAATAATAATTGGATTTTTATAAAGCTAGAAGCGCATCTAATCTAGATATGTTTAATATTGTTTGTAATTATTATATTGTTCATAAATGATTAATATTTCTGTACAGTTTTCTTCGTCATAAGTTTTAAACAATATAGAATTACGCAGATGATCTAAAACAAAGTGAAGAAATTGGTACGTGGATATACACCATTTATCATAATAGATTAAATAAGATGGTGTTTCCTTGTAATTTGCCATTCCTCTTCAAGAATCAAGGAGATACGAGAACAAATTTCAAACAAAAGTTTCATGATTTTTCCTGAAAGTTATATAAAAAGTAAGCGAAAGAACAAATCACTATTGAAAATCAGAATTTTTTATCTATATTTTATCACAGAAATTCAAGATATCATCTTCCGCTTTTCAACTATGCATCAAGTTATTTAAAGTAAAATAACTCAAAATAACGGCTAGTTCAAACATAGGCCAACTATACAGGGTGAGTCTGAAATAAGTGCGCATTTTGACATGGTGAATAGCGTATAGTAGAATAATCATGACCCAGTTTTATCCGGCAATATTAAACATTTAGATTCGATACTAATCAAAATGAACAATTTTTATTTTATGAAAAATTTTACAATTTTGAATTGACTTGACTTGACTTGTTCTTTTTCGTCAGCCTATTTAGCTGCTACTAGGCTCATCATCGACGCCAGGGAATTTGTCTCACCCTATCGGGTAATTTTGCCGAATTCCTTTCTGTAGAAGGTTCTTCAACGTGCCAAGATCTATATGACACGGGTCCAAAAGTTTGATGTCTCTTCCAAACTTAGATCATATTAAGTATATTATGATCTAAGCTTCCAAAAAACGGTGCACCTTTTAAAACCATATTCCAAATTTTAACGTTGGCGTAGGCCGGCCCAGGAATACAATTTCAAATTAACATGTTTCTAAAAATGGATATAACCTCAATTGTTTGAGTGATTTTTGACATTAAAAATAATTACATTTGAAATTTAATCATGGTACTTATTAAAATAACTAACCTAGAGTATAAAGTGTTATATATCATTGAAATCAGAATAAAAGAGGCTATCTAACACTCTATCAATATACAGAGTGTACCAATTAAAAAAAAACGAAAAACTTGTTTTTTTTCTCTTATAACAAAAAACTTGATAGGGTATCCTACAGTTTGTGTTTTAATCAACCACACCAACTACCAACTAGAAGCGCATTCCAGGTTAGAGACTTTCAGGTTTGAGTCTGCAGCTTTTGAGAACTGGCGCCCATTCTAAAATCCTTTTCATTTTCAACTGAGACTCAATTCCGCACCGACTTTGCTGCTGCGGGCACGCGTGTTGCGGCTTCCTGAGAGATTCTGAGAAAAAGTTCCTCACTATTCGTTTGCTTAAATTATGGGCCAGATCCAACACCAAGAGGGCTTCTCTACACAATAGAAGGATTTTCCTTCTGAAATGTAGAAAATCAGAGCTTATTCCGAACAACTTATTCAATGGAACTAACAACATCAACTCTCTACTCCACATTACTCAGGGAAGAACAGGCAACATGATACAGAAATTCAACTCAAGGTTAGTTAAACAAATTCTGAATCAAAAAATATCATCCACTCACCTGGAGCTAAATAATGTAACGCGGAGGCTAGAGTCCATCAAAAGACGACTGATGGACATTATCCCAACCCTCATATTCAATGAGTTCGACCGTACACAGGAGGTCAGTTTCGAAAGGCGATTTAGGACCATCGAGCCATCATATCGTAGGAAAATTGAACACCTAAACCGGGAGACAGTTACAGAAATCAAGACCTAAGAAAGTTGGTTCCGCAACTCAGTGGCGCACCAAGAAATTTTCTCTGGTGGAGGTTTTCTCCCAGCCATAAAAAAGTTTTGCGGCGCTGGCAAATTTTTTTGGATTACCCCTTCTTTTTAATTATTTCCCCTCATATCCAGTACGAAGATTCATGGATACTTCTTTGAGTTTCACAAATACAACATCGAGTTTCAGAACAGGCCAAGAAGCCACTGTAAACAAAAATTCAAGGTATATGAAAAAGAACTAGATCGATACCTATGTATATACTTTTTATTGGCCTTTCAAGTCAGCAGTGTCAGAACCCTGTTTATTTATCAGAAAAAAGTTTTATTTGTATAATATAGTTTTCCACTTCACAGGCTCTAGGAGGGGGGTTTACAATATATTTTTTGGAATTGTGAGATTGGACTGTTTTATTTATCATTATTTATTACAATGGCCTCACATAAGTCATCACCTTGCTTGTTTAGTTTCGTTGCAGTACATAACATGATTTTGAACGGATCAGGGACCCTCCAAACCAAGTTGATGTCAGTAGTGATAGTAGACGATAACAATCTGAATAAGCAGGCAGAGTGATTGATTAGTTGATTACCTTACCAGAAATTAAGGATTAATTCTACATTCTACAATTACCTTTTGCACACCCATGAACAAGGAATACAATGATTCACTCCAAATGACATGAACCAGACGGGAGATGAATAAGTCGGCCAGGTTCCAGTTCCAGGTATCCTTTTCAGCAGCCATGCATCGGACGAATAATAATTATTTTTTCTACGAGCGTGCGCAAAGTAGCCACTTCGCACACTCATTTGCGTGTGCAAAGTAACCTTTTCCCGCACTAGTGCGGGAAAAATTTTTCCCGCACTGAAATGTCAAATGTCAAATAACTACCTACCAATTTGTTGCTTTAAACTTCGTTTCCATACCAACCAAACTGTAGATAATGCACTTTGTAATGCACAAAATAATGTTCTTGTTACTTTTCCCTTTTCAGTCAAAATCAAAATGAAACACACAATTCTTTTTTTGCGTTAAAAACGCATTCGCCAGTAACGTAAACAAACATTGATAATGACGACTTTCAATCGGCATTTGTGAGTTGTTCTTGCTTGATTTTGGTGCAAACTACTGTGTTTACTGTGGAAATCTTCGAAAGATTTGAGCTGAATACTGGCATCAAAAAAACCTGATCATGTATACAAACAAACGGACAAACAAATTTATAAAAGTATAAACGATTAAACGAAGACTGAAGACTGACTGATCTTAATGACACAGCTGTCTAGAGTGTGTTGTCAAATCAAAACAGTGTTGCCAATAGCAGGGAATAAGGCGACAAAAGAGGAAATTTTATGAACAGTGATCGGACATGCCCTTGCATTTCAAATATAAAATAAATCAATTATGATTTTGATTATACCCATATTATCCAATTTCCAGCTGCCGCCACAAACTGTTCTTTCAATATAAATATTGTTAAGCATAAATAATCATTATTCTCAAGTTCTATGTTTTTAAGTGCGTTCAAATAATATATTATCTAAAGTTTTTCGTGTCTAATCTGTGGACGCTCGTAGAAAAAATATTGTTCCTAACAAGTTCGCAAAGTGTCTTTCCCGCCCTTAAAGCATATCCGAACTCCGCTTCGCGTCGTTCGTCTAACTGCTTTTGCGTGCGGGAAAGCATCACTTTGCGAACTTGTTAGGAAAATAACTATATTATCCATTTCTGCTAATTCCCTGACTGCTTTTAGTTTGTTTATCAAACAACAGCGAGCATTGATAAATGACAATGACAATTGAAAATGTATATGTCATTTGAAATTATGTCAGTTCTGGACACAGGAACAATTGAGTCATTTAGGTCCCACATTTCATTTTTCTTCTAGGTCCAACTCTGAATGCGTTTACGGTAGAATGCATATACTTATAAAAATATGGTAGAATGTGTGGTTTTCCCATGGTATTCCCCATTGATATTGATGAGAATGTTTTTCATTCTGTGCATTCTTGTCATAATTTTAACGATTTTTGAAATGTCGAAGATGTAATACCTATTCCTTCAGAAATGATTTTATTATTTTTATTATTGAGTCTACCAGAGAGTGTCAAATATTCAACAAAAAATTGGTTCTTCCTACATTATTCAAAAACGTGCTAACCGATTTTGATAATTTTTGGTACCCTGGTCTTGGACCACGAAATTATATATATGTTTTTTGTTCCTATAGCGACCGCTTGTAATTGACCCGAAATAAAGGTGACGTACCTCATATGTATAGTTATTTCTTTTGATCTTTTTTGGCATTTACTTTTTAATAATTCAGATGTTTTTATCTAATAGGTAGTTCAATTTTTCTGGGAGTTTTTCTCCCTCTTAAGGAATTTTGCTGGAATAAGTGGCTGTGCCAGAGAAAAATATTTTCAATTAGGTACACGCAGATATCATTGAATTATTTTTTTCTAGCAAAATCACTTATCCCAGCAAATTTTTTCAAGAGAGGAAAAATTTTTTTTTATTTGACGTCACTTTTATAACACAAATCGATTTGCACGTTTTTGAAACATGTAGTAGGGAAAGCCATTTTTTTTTTATCTTTGACGCCCTTCGTGGACTTAACGAAGCAATTTGGATAAACCTGCAATCAAAAGTTTGGAAACAACCCAACCTGTCATTATAATTTTGATCCTGCATCAGTTATCAAAGAACTGATGGTGCATTTAAAAATTTCAATTTACGTGTCAGTTTTCGTGTCCTGGCGATTTTTTCCAAAAAATTGTTTAGTGCCCTTTTTCACCTTCAAAAACAGGACACTTTTCAAAACATTTTTCTGTGTCATAAAAAAAAACGGCCAACACCATTCGAAAGAGGAGCAAAAATTATGTACTTCCTGAAAATTTTACAATAATTGAGCAAAGGATAGTCTAGCTATTAAATCTTGAACTTTGCGTAATTTTTGCAAAATTCTCATGATTTCTTCAAAAATGGCTCATTTTTGCCAAGTTCAAGATTTTACGGCTAGACTATCCTTTGCTCAATTATTGTGAAATTTTCAGGAAGTACAGCATTTTTGCTCCTCTTCCGAATGGTGCTGGCCATTTTCATCAAAAATTATACAGACAGGCAAACTGACAAATAAATTGATGTTCTTGAATGCACTGTCCAGTTCATTGATAAATGATGCAGGATCAAAATTATAATGACATTTTGGGCTGTTTCCAAACTTTGGTTCACGGGTGTAGGTAAGTTGGCCTAAATCGACCAATTTTAACAGCAGGATTCTGCCATCAAACAACAAAGGTTCTGAAGAAGGGGCGCTCGGGGACACATTGAATCTCCAAAAGCTTGCATGACTAGTACAATAAATGAGATCCCAGCTAGGTCTAACTAGTCTCATTTTTGACTGCATATACTCACTAAAATTGTTACGGAAAATGAACGAAGCCACTATTCATACATTGAGTATTGTGATATCATACACAAGCATGCTCAATAGAAATTTGTGACACTAGAAATGAGATGATAATTGCACGCTTCGTTTATTTTATGCGTCTGTCCAGATTAAGTTAACAAATGGATGACTTTTTTATTATCGATTTTAGTGAAAAAAAGTATTTTTCATAAAAAGTTTTGCTTAAAAAATAAACATGATTCATCTAGAAATCAAGTAATTTGTATACAAGGGGTGGCCAAAAATTGAAAAATATCAATAATTTTACCAAGAAGCAAACTACCTCTATAATTTTAATTTTTAAGGAAAATTTTATTTGAAAAAGTTGCTAGTCCCCATATGTAAAAAAAATAATAATAATTATAATTATAATTTCTGGATGAATCAGGTTTTTTTTGCAAGCAAAACTTTTTATGATAAATACTTTTTTTCACCAAAATCGATAATATATTTTCTTTTTCATTTATAAATCAAAAAGATGTCTACTTCTCATATGAGGCCTAGACATCTTTTTATTGCAATTATCGATAAGAGGCCCTCTTTGAGAAAATGGACGACTTCCTAGTAGCTTTTCATTTGCCAACCAAATTCGGGCACAAATTAAAAAAGTAAAATTCCTTATATCAATTGGGTATGTGATTCTGAACAATTTTTTCAAATAAAATTTTCCTTAAAAATTTTAATTAGAGGTAGTTTACTCTTAGGTAAAATTAGCGTTTTTGCAATTTTTAGCTACCCCTTGTGTACAAATTACTTAATTTCTAGATGAATCCTGTTTTTTTTTTTAACAAAACTTTTTATGAAGAACATTTTTTTTCACTTGAGTCGATAATAAAAAAACCGCTCTCATCTTTTAAAAAGATGTAATTTGGTGGAAGAGTGACTTGTATGTAGAAAATATTACCAATTTAGGTACCAAAGAAATCAAATCTTACATAGGTAGGTGTATAGTACACCTTCGTCCGTTTCCCTATCTATTTACTAGCAAAA
The DNA here is from genome assembly GCA_958502075.1 of Orchestes rusci. Classification (NCBI taxonomy): domain Eukaryota; kingdom Metazoa; phylum Arthropoda; class Insecta; order Coleoptera; family Curculionidae; genus Orchestes; species Orchestes rusci. The sequence continues at coordinate 21,199,832 of OY293303.1, forward strand.
GTAGCAAGCCAAATCGACTCTAGCCTAGGAAGTATTTGTTGTTCCTATAGTATTAGATGAAGCCTATTATTGTGTCTTATTTCTTAATTTTTTGTTCTTTTTCTTAGCAGTATTGATTATTTTTTTCAACATTTTTTCTTTCAAGGTGCGTTCCTGATCTGCGCTCCGACTATTTGTCTAAGTACTTGAAGGGGTAGATATCTATTAGATTATCTACACGATGCGGAATATCTATTGAATGTTCGAGGGTTTCCCCTTGATCGCGAAATTTCTTCAAATTCTTCAAATGAATAATTTCAACGAATCGCGAATGTTCGTGCACATAATCTGTACCTTTACAAGTAATTATAAACATATAACGTGTGTAGGTAATTATAGGAGTACAATGAGTAAATTAATAAATAAATAGGTAACTTTAATGAACAACCCAAAATGCAAAAAATTAAATAATTGTAATTTTATGAGTTCGTTCTCATTTATTCATGTACTTAGGTACTTTTTAAGTAGCTATGATAACTTCATAACTATTTGCAATGAAATGCTTTTTAAGTGTAACATTTTTTTCATTCAGTGACCAAGTTCGTAAATAGGATTTTTTTTCATTGGATCTTTCATTTCCATTTGTATGTTTTAAATAACATCTGCAAATTGCGCCTCGGTAGTGGTCCTGGTACTCTGGCAACAGCGCCTATTCCTCCTAGGATCTAGTTTAATCTTTTTCTTTTGTTTTAGACGAAAGTATGACACCCATTAATCAATGTATTTTGAGTTGCCTGCCTTTATTCGGAATAAATTCGCTTACTGTCCCTACACCCTTGTGCGATCTTTTTTGACTAATTATATTACATATTTACAAGTTGCAAAATATTCTCTGATACCTGCTTTTTGATCAATTCTCTATGTTTAATGAGATTCATGATTTCAATTTCTTATACGATAGAATACGAAAATAAAATTACAAGCGGCAACGCTGCTGTCGATATTTTTGTTTTCGGCTACGTTCCAAATTTGTCGGGAAAAATATTGTCGGGAAAAATACTGTCGGGATAATTTACTGTCGGGAACAATAACTGTCGGGAAGAATTACTGTCGGGACATTTAACTGTCGGGATGCAATACTGTCGGGATTTTTACTGTCAGGATGAAACAGTGTCGGGACAATTACGCACTTCCAAAAAAACAACCCTTTTGATCAAAACGTAGGCACAAGTTTTCAATCAATTCTGGAGTTTTCATCGACCCTAAAACCCAAAATCCAGCAACCATTAAATTAAATATCTTGTTTCTGCAGATTCCAAATACTTGTTAATTTCTTAAATACATAAAAATATTCCAGAACTTTTCTTATCTTTCAAAATCTAATAGAACATGTTCGAATAATTATTATCATCTTTCTTATTCCTCTTTATTTATGTCCAAGTGAATATTGACCTGCAAAATTTGTATTATTATAGCATAACTCTCGGCATAACTAATAATTGTTACACATCTGTTGTTTGTAGCTTCGTTTTAGTTTTATGTAAGACTTCCTATTGTTTTGTTAAGTATCTCTACTCCATAGTACTGTTTCGTTTTGTACCTAATATTAAATTAGGTTTCACGATTGGAAAATACTTTTCCGGGTTGTTTTATAATACTTCACACATAATATGAAGAATAGTAAATAGTAAATTGAAACAATTATGATTAATAAATCAAAAATATAATGTTACCGTTAATAAATTCGAATAAAGTTTAAATCTTGAGTAACAATTCGGAAGTTTTTTTATCTGTCGGCCAGTTCGCCCCTGTCTACGTCGCCATGTTGCAGCCACTCTAAGCTCCACCTACCGATCCCATTTTTCTATCACTGTTTGAATGTTCCTTAAGCGACTCTTATGATTCTATCCAACGACCTGATTTATATTCGACGTCGTTGATTCTATCTCGATGTTGCAACCACCCTTGATATGTTTGTTAGGGTATCTCATGACAACGCGCTTGTATTCAAAAACTGACAAAAACGTTTGGAGATACTAACATTACTATAGTAACAAACCGTTTTGCACCGCCTGAATTCAATACTCACTAGAATGGCTTACTCACAAAAATTTTGATTTTCCACATGACTCAATGAATCACCCTGTATAGTGTATACCATGATTATTTGTTTCTACGAGAGATCCATTCCTTGCAGCTTAATCTGGACGAAACTAGCTTCAAAAATTCGCAAACCGAACTGACATATCTGAAGATATTGGACTTTGAATTTTACATAAAAATGTGCATGTAAAAAGTTCGAGTGTCTAGCAGTTTAGTAGTTACAACATTATAAAATAGTTAATAAGCTTGTCTTATTAGAATTGTATAATCTTGTGTAGTAAATATTCTATTGCGTTGAATTGGGCTGCTTTTAAAACACTTTTAAACGTGGTCTTGAGCTACTTATAGCGACTTTATCTTTTATAAACGCCTTATAAGATAAACCTGTGTACGACAAAATAAATTGGTTCCAAGATCTGCGTTATAAGACTTTGAACGTAAGCTTATTCTTGTACTAAAATATTTTACTTTGTTTTTGTTGGCTAAGTGAAGTTAATATGAAGCCCAGCGAGAAAAAGTTAATAAACGTCTCATCTGTCTTTACGGCTCAAATAATAACAATATGGGATTTTGCAACTAATATTATTGTATATTCTGAACTAGGTATAACAATATTCGCCGAAAAAGTTACAGCATAACAAACTGTTTGAAATTAATCTTTTCGACATCATTTTTTCTTCGTTATACTATTACTGATTCCTAAAAGTGTGGTCTTTTTCTTTTCTTCTGTCCAAGCAAGTGATGTTTGCAATCGCGCAATTTTTAAACACACACAAACAACCACGACTCACCTGGGATTCGAACCCAGACCATTTTTATCTAGGACCCAGACCTTCCGTGTGGCTAGCAACGTCACCCACCACTACACCACCGAGGCGCCTAAGTGTGGTCTTTCCCCACTGAATTTGAATAATTCAGGTACTTGTAAGTACGGTCGCACACCTGAGATGCATGAGACACGAAACATGAAGTAGTGTAATGCTTGTCGTATTGAAGCTACAATAATGAGCTTTGTTCGTGGGTCGGTTACGCCCCAGTTCCGAATCAATTCAGAACTAATTTGCATGCGCAATTCGTGATACTTTGTCAACTGCGCATGCAAATGATTACCGAATTGGTTCGAAACTTGTTCCTAACCGATCCGCAAAGAAAGCTTATTAGGTAGCTAAAGTGTGTGTGCGCATCAGTACGATAAGTAAGATTTTCCATGAAACAATGTTCCAAAAGTTCTACACTTTGGGCTTTGTCGAAAATAGTGATCGTCAGCTTTCGGGTTTTGTCTCCTACGTTAATAAAAAAACAAAAGATGATAGGGTTGATGGAATGGAAGAATGACTGTTTTCGGAAGCGGCTTGATCAAATGTAACAAATGTGATTGTTGTATTTAGTTTGTATTTGACTATTATTCTTAGTATGTGCCACTGCTTTGTCAATGGAACTTCTTGATTCTGATAATAGAGGATATTTTGATTTGATTTGATTTGATCAAAAAATAAGAAGAACTTGACAGGTATATTTTGTTCAAAAACTGATCTCTCCAATAAGTGGTGTGAAGCATAATGAAAAATAATAGATACAATGGACAATTTGCATATATTTTCAAATCACTTGAAATTTTATATACGTATTCTAGACATTATTTGAAAGTCACCAGTGAAAAAAAAAATCCGAAATACCCAAAAATATACCAAATAAATGAAGAAGAAGACGCGATGATCGCAAACGGGGTGGGGCCATATTACCCTCCCGAGAGAGAGAGAGAGAGTCATCTCAGTCAATACGCCAGACGAAGATAGATAGTGTATTGTGACGTGGTGGATGTTGATTGGCGCTCTTCAATCGGTGAGTACTACATTATGAGAGATCGAAGGTTGATTTTTTAAACATCAATGGCATCAGTACTTACTAATCCTTTTTTTTTTCATGTTTCAAAAAATTTGCAAATTGTCTATTGTGAGACAATTGTGAGACAATAGTGTTTCATTGAGCCGCGCGATCATTATAACGAACACACGCGGAACCAGCAACCAATGCAATCGTTGATAGACCGTCGGCGTCGACGAGTGAACTATTACTTGAAGCTAACCTAACCCCAACTCACAAATACACACCTTTGTTTAATTCCAACGCACGTCATTCTTGTCATTCCAACCACGCCGCGGTCGCCAGACACTTTGGTGAACGAATACGATTGGAATAGTCGCTGTCGATTAAAATAGTCCCTGTGTTTGTGTTTTTTTGAAAATCAACTGCAGGAATTGCTTTTTTCGAAGAGGTGTCAATAATTATCGGCACTATTTTGGATACCCAATATGTAGATACCTGTTCAAAGTCTGTGGATTTCACTTCACAAACATTTTTGAAAAGAGCGTATTCCATTTCGAGTTTTAAATCGTCCAATCGGTTTATAGCCTCACTTTTAAAAAGGGTATAGTCATTCACCAGCGACGAGGTTTTTTTCTATTTCTTGGATAATGATTATGAAAATTGCACTTGCAATCAAATTAAATCTTCTTTTACCATGTCCGATAAAGGATTATACAGTGTGAACAACAAGTAGTCAAAAAGGAATATCCAATATAATATATCTTCTGAAACCTGAGAAACAAAAGGATTACTGAATGCATGTGTTAAGTACATACGTTTTCAAGCTTTTACCTCACTTCTAACGATACAAATCAGATATTCAATAACTTGATGTCACAAAGAAGAGATTTCTGCGGATATCAATCAATTTACAAGCACAAAGTTCCAGTTGATATAACCTCGCGGTAGAGAATTCATACCCCGATGTTCCGCCAATGGTCGAATGTGTGACAATTGAAAGCACGACCCAGGCGTATCGCTGACAAATGAATGACAGTTCACAAACATGGCTTCGCGGTTAAGATGTAATGTCGATATAATATGGAATTTATTTGTGGAAAACTGAGTTAATCGCCGTGATCTTTCTCAGAAATGGCAGAATGAAATGTGAAAACATTAGGAACAACAAAACGAGTGCTGTTCATCGTGCGGTTTGTGCGTTCAAGTGAAATAATCCGATACCCGGGCTTTCTGATTAAGTATGGCGTCCAACGACGAAACGAGCAACGACGAAGAAAAACCTTTTTATAAGAAAGGTTCCAGAAAATTCGTCTCAGGAAATCGCTGTTTAGTGTGTGAATTGCCGGTGACAGAGTGTGGTTGTAATATTCCAAGACGGCATTTTCATGTTGAGTTGGACTTATCCAATGGAGGCAGTAGTGGAAGTAGTAAGTGGGTTTCTACTATTTGTAAACAACCATTTCAAACACTGGTTTTCTGGATTAAACATTGTTTATTTGATTTGGTGTATGATTTAACAAGTCAACATTGATCTATTAGAGGCCTTCTTTGTTGAACACAGGTGTGAACTTAAATTCCATAGAAATATTTTTAAATCGATTATACTTATCTCGTGTACACGAGATGGAAATTTATTCCAACTTTTTTCAAGGTACCTATATCGCTAGAAACGAAACGATTGATATACAACTACTCAACACTCATCACTATCGCTTATTAAAAAACTAACAAATCCATAAAAAAATATACCTGCTTAGCCCACCTACTTGATTGAAAAAAAAAATGGTAATTTTGTAGTTAACGTCACTTATAAAGATGGTATCTGAGCCTACCAAAGTGTTGTAGTTACTAACATCACATTTCACTTTGCGGATACTCAAAGTAATAAAATCGTTTTTTGGTAACGAGTTGCTGAACCTTCATCTTCTTTTTTTTTAATTATACCTAAGGGTTTAAAAAGAAAGGTTGGTGCATCTGTAATCATTATTATGCAGTGTTATTTCTCCATACTTGAGAACCCTGTTGAGAACAAATCAGATCAAAACAGTTGACATTTCAGTTTTATCAAAGATCCAGTTTTTTTAATCATAAATTATTTATGCAATTATGCTTTCACCCAGGTAACATGGAAGAGCAAGTACGAAAACCATTACGGGTGGGCACATGAAGTAAAAGTAACTCGGACGAAAAACTAAAAAAAAAAACACCACCAGGCTAGACAAAAAACCTAGCAAAAACCGTATTTATCGTACCGCGAAATACAACCTGTATGCTAGTAATTTTAAACAGATTAGGTACATCGGAATCATTACCTAGAAGTTGTTAGGGAAGATTTATTTGTAGAGACAATTTACATTTCACTGGAGCTTTACAGACAATAATAAGCAGCTGGCCACTAATTTTCAACCAAGACCCACGAAAATGTCAAGATAACGGTTTCAAAAGACGTAGTAAGCAATGCGGAAAGGATGAGGATCACAGACCAATAAACTAGAACTTTTACAGTTGACCTGTGCCAAATCAAAAATGTAAACTGTGATATCAAAAAGGAACACCTGACCTGATTTAGATAATCATATTGCGCATCACTACTTAGACAGTACATGTAGCATACAAAACTTCCTGGAGGTCAATAAGAAAAAATCAGCTCAAGAATTTCGAAGAATATGAGTCTCACATGGGATTCTCAACACTTTATGACTTCACCGGCAAAAAACAAAAGCCTTCTGCTGAATATTATAGTAGATTTTGAAGTTGTTTTCGTAAATGGCTCCATAAAAACCGTAAAAAAAATTGTCCCTCGTAATTTAAAAAAAGTTTTAAATTGAAGGATAGGTATTCCTGGGGCCTGGGGGTATTCTTGGAGATCCTATGGAGAGAGAACCTAAACAATCGCAAGTGACTACCTCCTCTAATTGAATAACTCAAGCTCATTGAAGACAATTAAGTAGTATAGGGAGAACTAGAAAATCGGATCAAGATTATATTTACTTTGGAGTGTTTTTCATTGAATCAGCGATGTCGATTTTTGCTCTATTCCAGCTTGATACCTGATTTTGATTGATTTGTAGTGTGAAATGTAGCTATGGTTGTGTTCCAGCTGAGGCTTGTAGGACCTGCTGAGTCCTCCTGCTGTATACATTCTTTAATTGCACCGATGAAGTTAATTATTTTTGTTGTTGTTGCTCCAACAGGAAGCCAATGCCAAATCAGTTGGGGTAATCAGTTGCACCGATAACTACTTCAATCTCGAGGAGTGAACAACTGGCAAGAAAAGAAGATGCTAACTGAGCACAATCTTTCTTGGAATTGTGTAGTGGTGATTGTGCGTTGATTGCATGGATATTTCAGAAGATTGTGGTGATTGTGTGACGACTGTGAAGATTGTAATGGATCACAGTCAATGTGGAAGAGATTGTGTGGATTGTTATTGATTGTGGAATATTGTGAACGTATTGTGAGGGATGTGAGCTTTTTGGGCAAGTTGCAGGAAAAAGAGACACTGACTGCGGAAGTTCACCATGAATGACATTGCGGAGGATTGTGTGATGATCGCATGGATAATTCAAAAGATTGTGTGATGATTGTGGTGAAGAAAGTAAATTGTAAAGGTATTGTGAGCCTCTTGGGCAAGTGACTGCATCGGTTGTTCACCCCTCGTTCAATCCATACATTTCTCTAGACAATTAGCGAGTACCATCACACAATCACAGATTAACTGATTGTTTCGACGGTCTTAAACTAGAGCAAACACATTTACGTCCCACTGATCTGGATGGAATACTGAACAGCTTAGATTCGTTTCCTCCAAATCTAGTTTGAATAGATATTTTGCGATTTTGTCACAACTTCTTCCAATCGTAAAACTCTCGTTTCAGGATTATCAAAAATCCACTCCTTCTAATTGCACCGATTGAATCAAATTGATCTTTGATGACGTGAAATTTATCTGGTTCAGTAGAGGCGATATATTGATGAAAAAGGATTAATAGCAGGACATTCTTCATCGAGAATGAGAACTTTTTAAAAAACTTGAAATTCTGAACTCAAAACCAAGCCATGGTCATTACTGTTACTGTATTTATAAACATTCGGAGCCTTAGGAATACGTCTTTATCCAATGTTTTGTAAATTATACAAAATGTGCAAAAAGAGGAAGGATACAATGCATGATATGTTTAAGACAGTTAAAAACCAAGTCAACAATAAAATAAGGATACTGTTCATCAGTATTTTCAGAGAAAATTTAATGAGAAAAAAAAAACAACTGATATTTCCGGCATTGATGTCAATAATATACGAGTTCAAAACCAACATGACATGGCCAAAGAGCTTAAATAGCACTTCGCCACTGTGGAATAAAATATTGTAGAGTCTATTAATAGAAGCAGCAAAATGCAAACACATTATTTCAAAGAAACTTCTTGCGACAATTGTATTTTTCTGGAACCCACTGATGAACACGAAATTGAAAGAATAATACATAATTTGAAGATACACAGTGCACCTGGTCATGATGACATTACAGTGAGAAACTTAATCAATTTGAAGAGCTTTGTCATACCCTCGGTCATACCTATACTAACTTTATTGACTAACGAGGTGCTTACTACAGGACTTTTTCATGAAGAACCAACAATCAGTGGAACTAGCCCTATGTTCAAGTCTGGTTTCAAGTCGAACATGGAAAATAAACCTATCAGTGTATTTTCAAAAATCATTGAAAATGTGTTGAAAACCAGAATGTTAGTATTTATATCTGAGTATATTGTACTGGATGATTTTCAATATGGCTTTGAGGAGAATAGCAGAGTACTCTGAGTCGAGACTCTGAGTGCAACAATTGACCTGGTGAACAAAATTTCACAAGATTTGGACACAAATCGAGTATCAATAGTAGTTTTCCTCGTAGTTTTCAATACTTAACATTGACCTGGAGAAAGTTTTTGCAGATTACAAATAAATGAGCTTGAAAAAAAAAACATCATTTTTCAGCAGAAACATAAGAATATGCCTCCTCCACAAATCAGAATAAATAATATCTTTCTCGAATGTGTTCCAAAAATTAAACATCTTGTGCTCATTATTGATGCAAATCCGAGTGCAAATCTGAATTGGAAAGAGCATATCAAACACATCACATATAAAATCACTCAAACTATTAGTGCGACATTCGGTGCGACCTTTACAAAAGAAATGCAAACTCTGCAAAAGAAAGTTGCCGGAAAGTTGTGAAGGTTATATTTGGTTACGATTCAACATGTTCTGCCCTTCTTTTTGAAGAAATTTGTGTCCGGAAATTGGAAACAGTAGTAGTGTTTGAGCAATGCAAAATGCAAGCTTATATTTAGAATTCTAAGTAACAGACTTAAGTCAAATAGTGAATTTGTATATGTTAGGGATATTCATCGGTATGATACTAGATCTAGAAATAACATTCACTCCAACAATGTAAGAAGAGGTACAGCACAAAATGTTCCTTTATATGTTGCATCACAAGAGTTCAACAGGTTGCCAGAAATTGTTCGCGACCTTAATAATTTTGCTACATTTGAATAGGTACTTGTTTTGTTGTTTTTTTTTTGTTAATTGTACTTAATTGTACTTAAAAAAAAATATATTAATAATTCATGTTCTGGTTCAATATATTATTATGTAAACTACCTCGATACCAGTGCTTCATGCACTGTTTAGACGTAGTTTATATATCGAATTGTTTATTTTGAATTATTCTGAATAAACATTTCAAAAAAAAAATGCGCAAACTGATGGTCCAATTCAGAAGATCATCCGAAAAACAAACCAAAGGGTTATCGATTGCTCAAATCAAAATTGGTCGGACCACAAGATTCAAGCAGTGCAACACACCATTCAAATTATTATGGAACTTGAGTTCCAACTGAATACAAGTTTGCAGAAGAGAGTACTTTTCCGAACGAATTTACCAAATCAATCAATTAACATAGTTATTATACAGAGTGACCTATTTGAAAGCGGACCACCCCCATACCATTTTTTTTAGTAATGCATGGAGCGATTTTGAAAGAAAGGTGTATCTTGAGAAAAGACGTCGTTCAGTTTTTTTGAAAACAAAGGCCTACTAGACCTATTCAAAGGCTGAAAAATCCAGAATCCATATTAGCGATTTTTATTATTAGATCTGCCCCAGCCACTGGATTCGTCATCCCCTACAATTGATCTGCACCAAATTTCATGAAAAAATATTCAATATGAACGATTCAACGGCTATTGCTGTCAAGTTGGTCACTATACATTTGAAAGCTTTTTTCTCGATCTATCGCGCAGTTCTTTTTTTTAGTAACCTTTTTTAGGAAAAAGTCAAGGGGAGTTAAGTCGTGGATTCTTGGAGGAAACTCCATACATCTACTACATATTTCGCACTATCCACCGATTAAGAAAATGTTAATCTATCCACACTCACGCATTAGTTGTAAAATCCTGAACTCAAAGTTAATTCATTTTATTTTATTTTGTTTTTTGTGAATTTGTTTATTTCTTTGCTTGTTTCATTGCATTTTGAATTTGATATACCTTAACATGTATATTGTAGTTGTTATTTGATATAAATTTGATGTGACTAATTTGTTATCACATGAGTTACGCGATTCAAAGCTTTGAAATGGATCGTTAGCGTTGAATATTTTTTCATCTTATTTGATACAGATCCATATCAGAGAATGACAAATTGACGAATCCATCGGCGTAGGCAGACTTTTTCTGAAAAACCGCTAATATGGATCTGAATTTTTCAACATTCAATTGTGATCTAGTATCCAGAATACACTTTTCCCCCTCTACAATTCAAAACAAGTTACGTCAAAATCGTTCCATAAATAAAAATGTTATGAGGGTGACCCGCTTTCAAATGGGTCACTCTGTAGAAATGTTGACAGATATGTATAACTAAAAACAAGCTTTTAATTTGAAAAACTTAAATACAAAATTGTTCGCACTGCATATTATCTGGAGTGAAACTTTGTAACCTTAAACAGCTAGATTAAATCCTCGATTAAATCGAAAGATCCAAATAACTAAAGAAAACCAAAGAAAAAACCACAAGTTCAGAACAACCAAGCAACCAAAAAAAAAGTACCAAAGAACCAAATCTAAAAACTACTCCGTAAACAAAAAACCCCAATCATCTATTTTCAGACACCAATACAACAAAATCTAAATAACTACCTACAGCGTAAATAAATAAACCGTGTGTCAGTACTGGCCATACCATTATTTTTATGATGACGGTTATTTGTGACACTAGTCAAAGACGACCTTAAAATTTTACTCTCTGCTCCCAGCGTGCCTAAAAAAGATTCTCCTCAAAAATCAAAACACTTACGCACACACTTATTCAGGTACCTTGTACCTTGTTGCTTCTCGACGTCTCGATCTATAATGTAAAAACTGTGAATCAAACACATACATAAGTAACTCTTTGGACAAACAAATCACAAGTGGTGAAGTAGTCTTCGAACAGTCTATTCCTGGAAATTTTCGGCCAGAAGAAGAAACAAACTTCTATTTTACAATTTTTATCTGGAGCTTTTGATTATGTCTATAGTCTGTTCCTCCTTTTAGTGTGGACGAATCAATCAGAACGTGCTAAAACAAAACTCCGCTTTTCAGCAGAAGAAGCCGGTAATTCCAAATTCCAATATTGCAATCGCCAAATCGTTTGGTTCAGTTTTTTTCTTGGAAATATTTCAGATCAAAAGTTTCCGGTGAAACTCGTATTTAGGACCTACGTTCTTATTTTTATTCTCAGAAACTTCCCAATGTTTCAACATGGTACCCGTTAAATGAAATTATATTAAAAGAAATTGGGTGAAGAATTTAGTGTTGCGGTGTGTGTGGAGGTATGATTTGGCCGGAGGCTGGAGTCAGGCTCCGGTTTTCAAGCCGAAGGAAAACCGGAGCCGAACTTACTGCCTCCGGCCGGAGGTGTAAATTTGTCGAACTAGTAGACAATCTCCTTTTCAAAAACGACAAGAATAATCAATTTTTGAATTCTATCTGGAAGTAGTTCAGGTGTAAAGTTTGACGTCTAACCTACAACAAAACGATGATACTTCTTCTAGATCTAAAGTATTGATCTCCCAGCAAGTGGAACCTTATATTTGAAGATGCCCTTAATTGAAAGAGAGGAAGAACCAATTATGTTTTGGAAAGAACAAAATAATGGATTCCCAAATCTGTTAAAACCTCGGTTAAAACTTAGGTACGAAATTTCTTTCTGCACCCTCCAGTAGCTTTTACAGCAAGGGAACTTTTTCTGAAACTGGAAACATATATTACATTATGAAGACGAACGGAATAGATTGACTCCGAGAAGTGCACAAAAAAAAATCATATTTTGTAATACCTAATTCATAAGAAATGATAAAGATGTATGTTTTTGTCTTGTAATTAACCTACTGTCAACCAAGCAAACCAGAGTGCCGGAGCCAGTAAATCCGGTATAGAGGCCGGAGTCGGCCGAAGTCAGTATGTTGGCCGGACTTCCGTTTCAACACTAGGGAAGATCATGTGAACACATGCGAGAAACTGAAAGTGTACTTAATGTATAAAGTTCATGGATCGTGACTAATACTCCACTGTTTTAACAATACAACTTTTAATCTGGAAGCTAGATATAATATTTTATATGTGATAGGACGTCCCAAATTACTAATTATGACAACTCAATATAAGTAACATTGACAAACTGGTGTTGGGGATGTTAATTAATAAATATTCGAACCTCTACAGAATTGTAGTGTATTCAGCAGTCAACTTACAATACACCCCCGCAATTCTGTAATAGGACACTAACAATTTATAAAATCGATATAAAATTAAGAACACATTTTAATCCAACACCCAACTATCAAACATCCTCTCACATTCTGTTCAAAGACATCTTTCATTCTCGACCTTTCTTTTTCACTTTTTCTCTATCATAACTTCTGCACCTCTTGGAGGTTGTTCATGTTTTGTTCCATATTAATTTTGGATCAATATATTTGTAGTATATACAATTATAATTGTGTATTAATTACTCCCGTGAACTCTGCTTTTTTTGGTAATATTATCTAAACATTCTGTGGGACGAAGCAGCAATGTGATTTCTATTTATTCACACGTAACAAATTATTTCACGTACATTATAGGTGTGTTTGTTATGCTCCACTAGTGCACACTTTTCTACATTACAACAGTCAGTTTGGCTTTGTTTGTGAAATGTTTGTCTGTTTTTTAGAATAGAATATCTTCACCTCGATCTTCATTAAACTAGTAAAGATATTCTATCCTAAAAAACAGACAAACATTTCACAAACACTGAGTGTTGTAATGTAGAAAAGTGTGCAATAGTGGAGCATAACAAACACACCTAATCTCACAACTAACATGTCAGACGTTCAGGTGAAGGCGCCTCCGCCGAGAGTGAAGACTAGCCACCACTGGTGTCACATTGCGAAGGATTGTGTGATGATTGCTTGGATAATTCATGAGACTGTGTTATAATTGTGGTGATTCATCAGGTTAGGATTGTATCGTTTCTGGAAGAATATAATCAATAGGCGGATTTTGGCGTTAACCAGGTTACGAATTTTCCTGGGAATTTTCTAACCTAACTTTTTTTCGCAGTAGGGGCAAATCGCTTGGGAGGTACCAAATGAAGTAGTAACGTTATACCATGAATATTACTTTTAGTAACCAGAACGTTTTGGGGTTTGATCCCGAGCTGCTATCGATATATAACCAATCAATTATCAAACCTGGTAACAACAAATCGTTACCTGGTTAACGCCAAAATCCGCCTAATGATTGCGATGGATTGTGTGTGGTTGTATAACGATTGAGAAGATTGTTTCTGGATTGCAGGCGATTTTGGAGAGATTGTGTGGATTGATTGATTGTGGAATATTGGAAAGGTATTGTATTGTACGGGATTGTGAGCTTCTTGGGCAAGTCACTGCATCAGTTGTTTGTTCACCCCTCGGGTTGAACCGTGTGCAAATATACTACAATGCCAATAGTGGAGAATTATATCAAAATATCCGATGCTTTCAAACATGTACAGGGGAAAGCATTTGAATTCGCAGACTCAATCTAAAACAGTTTTTTGACAACCTTCGTAAAATGCCAATATCCTAGACCAGGGTTAAATAAACCAACACATGTGATCTGCTAGATCGTCCGTCTAGATTCACTGTCTCTAATCACGTGAAGTTTGTTTACTTCGATGATTTCTGGTTCTAAACCATGAATAACAAACACTATCAAGCCAGTGCGGTGTGTATTGTGTAGTATCTGCGCTGGGATTAGTTTAAGGTGATATATTTAGAAATCTGATATGAAAGAGATGCAATCAATGCATTTTTTATAACCCTCTAATATTCTCTTTTCTACATAAATATCTGACATATTAGCCAATAATTCATCGCCCTTCGCATCACCACAGATTATAAAGGGTGGTGCAACCAAGATCAAATCAAACCAAATCAAGTATTCATTTATTTAGCAAAATAGCTAGTTTACATACATACAATACATAATGATGAAAAAAAATATATATATATGTATATATATATATATATACATATATATAAGTAATATCCCCAGACGCCTGCTAAAAGCCCTTTGTCGACACATTTATCGCCACTTAAGCTAGAACCCCGAATATTGTATAAACATTCCCACCATTAGATAGTTTAGGAGGAAAGTACCTGTAAGCGCAGAAAGGCATTCGATAGCTAGTACTTCTAGAGTTAAGACCACAAAATTGTTAGTTCTTAGAAGCGGGAAGTAAATAAACAGTTTTTTAAAAGACACAACTTCGTTCCTGTTATTTAACTGGCGCTGCGAACAGGATAGTGCGAGTCAACTCTTTATCGGCCTTTCGTTGAGTTGTACGTGATTTTCAAATCTTTGTGCACTATTCCGAATTATTAAAACAAGAAGTTCACAATTCCAAACGAACTTTCTTGGACCAGAGTATTCTACCAACATTCGAATACTCTACCTACTGGACGAAGAAACCCATTGGTGAAGCTGCAAGTACCTTGTCAGAGGACTCTTTGTCAGAAGAGAATTGCGGCCAATCATCCTGCTCCCTCAACCGAAGGAAGACCAGCAGGACAATTCAGCCTTCTACAAGCCCACCAGCGAGTACGAAGAAGCGAGCAGTACAAGCTTTATAGGAGATGCCTTTGATTGCACTGTGAGTTTTTACCTGAATTGCCATATATGAGTAGTCAACCTATAGAACGTTTTAAAAATTTACTTTCTCGTAACAAGGATAAGTTAGGATTAAAAAATTCAAACGAATCATCCAACGAATTAGAATACGATATTTCTGAATTATTTAACGCCCTTACTGTAAGTGGAAATTTTGATACTACTGTAGAAGATATAATTCCCAGTGACGAAATGGAAAACGCAAAAGCATTCGCGAATATTCTTCCTACGTTTTCTGGCAAAAGGAGTCATTTAGAAAGTTTTTTAATAGCCATAGTCGAATACTATCAATTATTTTATAATACCTCAGATCTTCAAAAGAAATACGTCTTAGGTATAATCAAAAGTAAGCTCTCGGATGAAGCAAAATCCGCTCAACTTTCTCGCCCAGATTTAAAAACTTGGGATGAAATTAGAAATTTGCTAAGCCAAAAATTCGGCGATCCAATAAGCTATAGAACCTTATTGCAACAGTTGCAATATGTTAAAATTGAAAGAAACGAGACCATTTTACAGTTCTTGGAAAGACTCAAGAATTTCACTCATAGAATTATTTCGAAAATCCATGTTGAAATCCCTGATGAAAATTCAGTTGTTCCCCTCATTAACCAAGTAGAACTAACGTCTGTTCTAGTACTAACCTCAAACTCACCCCTAGAATTAAGAACTATGCTAATGTTTACAAAACCTCGAACATTGAACGATGCATACAAACTTGTTGCTGAATTTGACCTTACCCAATCACAAGTCAATTTTCTCAACCTAAATTTCAATAATTCTAATCCTATAAAACCTCATCAAATTCCCCCACGACCAAACCACCCTAAACCAAACTTCATACCACCGAACAGACCAAATCATCAAACAAATAATTTTACAAATAGACCATTCCAAAACCGAAATCAACAACAACAACAACGCCCCTTCAACCATAATTTTCAAAATAACAGACCATTCGTAAAACCTCAAAATGTCTTTGCTCCACGCAATAACCCTCACCAAAAACTAGACCCACCGACACCAATGTCAATTTCCACAGGTGGTCCTTCAAGAGTTAACCAAAACTATAATCAAAATTATCATCGACCCCAAAATTTCTTTAGCCCTTCCGGTCCTCGAAATTTCGTATCAAGAGAATTGACCAATGTCGAAACATACCCAATTAGTGATCAATTCCCGCAAGAGCAGGAAAACCCCTCACCCGATTTCGTCTATGAAGATTATTATCCCCATCAAGAAACTCATGAGATCCCGGATCAAAGTCCCAATGATACCGATGATTCCCCTGAATGCAACGATGACGCAAATTTTCCGACATCAGCCTCGTACCTTCAATCAACCTAAACAATGTCGCCAAACAAATTGAACTCCCCTATTTTTACCTTCCCAACCTTCAAATCACAGTGTTAATTGATTCTGGAGCTTCAGACTCCATAATTTCCCCCAGAATTGCACACAAATTTCCCAACCTACTATTTCATGAACCCTTTGAAGTAACTGCTTGTAAAAAGGTCTACAGAGAAACGGAAAACTTGTCTTTTCCACTCCTACAAGAACTAGGACTTAATAAGAAATTTCATCTTCGCGTAATGAATTGGCATAATTCATTTGACGCACTTATCGGCTCTATCGATCTTCTCAACCTAAATGCAGTTCTCAACCACGAGAATAAAACCTTGACTTTGGGAAACCTGAAAATCCCATTTCTTCTGGCCTACAACAAACCCCTCAAAAAACCTGTCGTGAATTTTAATTCAGAATTTCTCAATATTCCCGTCACCTGTAAGAAAGGTGATGCAATACTTCCATCTTTCAACATTGGTGACTACACCATCCCCGACAGTTTGATTTCCATAGAAAATGGTTTTGCCCGAATTCCTAATCCCACACCGGAGATTCACGTCAATTTTCACTCACGAGTGAACGTCATTCCACAAGAGCATTTTGACATACAAGACCCTGATGTCCAGAATTCAAATTACAAATTTGATGGAAATCTTAGACTTGACCATCTTACACTTTTGGAAAAAAACAAAATTATTCCTCTTTGTCAAGAGTTTCGAGATATCATGTACAATGAAAATTGCGATTTGACTTTCACTAGTCAAACTAAGCACTTCATTCGTACAAAAGAGGAAAGACCAGTTTATTCAAAATCTTTTCGACACCCACCTGCTATGAATAAAGAAATTCAGTCTCAAATCCAAAAACTACTTGATAACAAAATTATCCGTCCGTCTATTTCGCCCTATTCGGCGCCTGTCTGGATTGTCCCAAAGAAAGCAGATGCCTCCGGAAAACGCAAGTTTCGAATGGTAATTGATTACCGCAAACTTAACGACGAAACCATTGAAGAAAAATACCCACTTCCTAGGATTGAAGAAATCCTAGACAACTTAGGCAAGTGCACTTATTTCACGACACTTGATTTGGCTCAAGGGTTCCACCAAATTGAAATGGATCCCAGATCAATTGAGAAGACGGCATTTACAGTCAATCAGGGACATTTCGAGTACACCCGGATGCCATTTGGTTTGAAAAACGCCCCTGCCACCTTTCAACGGATGATGGACGAAGTCCTTAGAGATTATCTCTATAAATTCTGTTTCGTCTATATGGACGATGTTGTCATCTTTTCGAAATCCCTTTCCGAGCATATTGACCATATTCGCATAATATTCAAGCGATTAAGAGAAGTCAACTTGAAAGTCCAACCTGACAAGTCCGAGTTCTTATCAAAAGAAGTAGCCTTCCTAGGACACGTCATTACCCCAGAAGGAATAAAACCTAACCCTTCAAAAATTGAAGCTGTTCAAAAATATCCAATACCCAAAACTCCAAAAGAAATAAAATCATTCCTTGGATTAATTGGTTATTATCGACGATTCATAAAAAACTTCTCAAAAGTGACCTTTCCAATGACCAAGTGCCTACGAAAAGGAAGCATAGTTAATCCCGAAAACCCTGAGTACAAACTTGCATTCCAGAAATGTAAAGAATTGATTACCAATTCCCCAATTCTAATATACCCAGACTTCACAAAACCCTTTAAGTTGACCACGGACGCCTCAAATGTCGCCCTTGGTAGCGTTTTATCTCAAAATGAACATCCCATCGCTTTCTACTCACGCACTCTCAACACCGCTGAGAGAAACTACTCAACAATAGAAAAGGAATTATTATCAATCGTCGACTCCACCAAACACTTCCGCCCTTACCTTTATGGTCAAAAATTCATCATCGAAACTGACCACAACCCGTTGGTTTGGCTATCCAAAATAAAAGAACCCAATTCACGGTTAATCCGTTGGAAACTCAAACTTGGCGAATTTCAGTTCGAGATCCGATACAAAAAAGGCAAGGAAAATGTCGTTGCTGATGCCCTTTCTCGTGTAGAACTCAACATCCATGAGACTAATGAAAACTCCTCGGTCGTACCAAATTTGGACGATTCTATCGCCGCCCTTTCTGATTTTGATGTTCCCACTACTGACAATAAATTCGATTTAAAAGACTTTGTCATCAACCAAAAATACGTAGAATCCCAACCGACTGAACAAATTACAAAAAAAGACTTTGATGATGAAAAAATACCAAACGATAACGATTCTTTTATTACTGTTCATTCAAATAACGACAATGATGGAAAAGGACTCCCGATTTCGGAATTACCTGTTAATTATGCATCTAATCGAATTATAATTGATTATGGTATCACCTATATCTGTTCTTATTCCACTCCATTCAAAAAGAACCACTACTTTATAAAAATTCACAAACCAGATCGTACACAACAGATCATTCGAATACTAAAAGAAGTCATAAGACCCAATAATGCTTATACCATTTTCATTAAAGACGAAGAACTCCGACTAGAATTCCAAAGGATTATCAAGGTGAATCTAAATTCATCCGCTAAACTCATGTTTTCCAACATTTACCTCATGGACATCACTAATTTAGAACAACAGACTGAAATCATTTCCAATTACCATTCCCAAAATCACAATGGAATTATAGAAACTTACAATCATTTAAAACAAAAATACTACTGGCCTAATCTTCGCAACTCTATCCAAGACTTCATAAACAAATGCGAAATATGTCTTCAAAATAAATATGAGAGAAACCCTTATAAAATAGCCTATGAAGGCCCACTTTTAGCAGAAAAACCATTTAAGACCTTGCATATTGATCTCTTTTTGTTCTCCCAATGTCAATTTCTCACCATCATTGACTCATTCTCCAAATATGCCCAAGCTTATTTTGTTCAAGACAAAAATGCTGTCACCATTGTCAATAAATTGAGACACTACTTTTCTCATCATCACACTCCTAAGAAGATTGTAGCAGATCAAGGAAAAGAATTCGACAATAAACTTTTCAAAGAATTCTGTCAACTCTTCAAGATTGAGACTCATTTCACCACTACAGGAAATTCCACTTCAAACAGCCCTGTAGAGCGTCTGCACTCGACTCTCATTGAAAAATTACGCATATTGAAAATGACGAACCCCGAAGAAAATATTCCAAGCCTTATGACATCAGCTATTCTAATCTATAATCAGAGTATCCACTCCACAACCAAACAATCCCCATTCTCTATACTATACGGCCCTTACATGAACGAAACACAACTAGATAATGACCTAACTATTTACGAACAATATAATGAAAAAAGAAAAAACGAACTTATACCCTTTTACGAAAAAATATACCAAACGGCATACCAAAAACAAAAACAGAGTACTGACAAGAAAAATAAAAACTTGGACAGTACACCTGACATTCAAAACGACGACATAGTCTATAGAAAAAACCCATTAAGAAACAAAAATCTCCCAGCTTTTATCCCTATAAAAGTTACAGTCGTAGATAAAAACAGAGTAGAAGGGAAGCAGAAAAAGAAAATTGTAAATACTCATATGAGGAAAATCAAAAGACTCAGAAAACGACCTCATTTTCAGACTTCTGATCCTGACTCTGACTCATCAGAACCGAAGCCTAGCACTTCGACTGCATGACCTTCCTGATGTAGGTTACTACTCAGAAACAATTTCTCCCGCATTAGTTTTAAGCCATTATCATACAACCTATATCCCTTTCAATATCAGTAGAATATCATCATCATTATCTAAAATGTATACTAACCTTTTAATTATAAGTTCTTTAGCACGTAAATCTAACGATTCCCTTATATCAAACCAATTATCCGAGTTATCCAAAAGCCTTAATAACACATTTGACACATTTGAAAAATTGAAATTTCATCAAGAGGATTCGAATCGTGGAAAACGTGGATTGATTAATTTCTTGGGCTCGGCCATAAAATTTGTAACTGGTAATCTCGACAACAATGACCTTGAAACAATCACTCATAGTATTCAAAGTCTCAAAAATAACCAAATCAACACCATTCAAAAAATAAATGAATTCCGTTCATTTACCAGAAACATCATGGATCAATTTGATAAAAGCATCAACAGCATAAATCAGAACTCTAAACAGATTGAAGACCAAATTGTAGAACTAAATAAAAAATTCAACTTATTAATCTCCATGCAACATCAAAGTATCCAAATAACTAACCTGAATCTGATGCTAGAAAAGTTACTGCGGATAATATCTTTTGCAAGAGTAGAAACTTTAGATTTAGAAATTCTACAATTAAGTCAAATTAAAGAAATGTGGACATACTTGAAAACGAATTATCCTAAGAAAACCTTATGGAATATGAATCACTTTTCCGAATTATCACTTATTTGTAGGACAGGCTTCTTAATGATAGACGACGTAGCAATACTTGTTGTGAAAATACCTATTTTCGAAGAAAACAAATGTAATTTAAAACAAATTTACCCAATTCCTACCAAAAATTCGAGCATACTGATAAGCCCTTCAAAGTACTATTGTAACGATTCCTGGTACGAAGAATGTAAAGAGATAAATTCAAAATGGATTTGCTTTCAGGAATCCTATTCAGATTGCAAATTAAATGAGAATTGTCCTTATGCAAAGGTTATTAACGAATACTTTGTTCATCAACAGACTCACAACAATGCCTTAATTTACTGTAGCAAAAATGAAGAAACTATCTATGAAAACTGTCAAAAGTTCGAAATCAGAAAACTCAGAGGTTGCTATCTAATTCAGAGCCAATGCGATGTCATTGTTAACAGAAAGAAATATTCTTTACAAGCCAACAATGTTTCCACAAGTTATGTCGATAACGTACAACTACAACAAACTAATTTATCTCTAAGTTTGAAAATTGAACATCTCAAAAATCCTGTAAAGTTAGGAGAAAGTTTGTTCGACCCCCTACAGTTTCAGGATTTTGATATACCACATGTATCTACAAATTATTATGTATTGTATTCATTTATTACTTGTATCTTAGTATTAGTAATTATTATAGTCATTATTCTGTACTTTTACAAGAAAAAAGGAAAAGTTATACCAATAAAGTTTTTGCAAAAATTGATCAATGAGGACATTGATAACACTAAGGGAGGAGGAGTAATATCCCCAGACGCCTGCTAAAAGCCCTTTGTCGACACATTTATCGCCACTTAAGCTAGAACCCCGAATATTGTATAAACATTCCCACCATTAGATAGTTTAGGAGGAAAGTACCTGTAAGCGCAGAAAGGCATTCGATAGCTAGTACTTCTAGAGTTAAGACCACAAAATTGTTAGTTCTTAGAAGCGGGAAGTAAATAAACAGTTTTTTAAAAGACACAACTTCGTTCCTGTTATTTAACTTATATAAGCAGAAGGGTAGCACGACTGGCTAGTTAAGAAAGAACTAGAGGTTAGTGGGGATGCAGTCTTGTAGATTCTTCTTTACGAAGTGGCCATGAGGTAAAAGAAAAACCCTTTGAGGTTATGTCAAGCTTTCGAGATTTATTTGGTCTCTTCTTCAGGACTACTACAAAAATTACTTAAATTAGTACTACTAAAAGAATATTATTTAGAATGAAACTCACCACACGTGGGTTATATAAATGAACTGGAAGACAAACTCCACATATCGGAAAAACCGTAAGAATTTGCAGGAGCAAATCTCACTCAAAGATGCTTCATTGCCCGTGGTTGTGTGTAAAAAGTGTGTAAAAAAACATATATATATATATATATATATATATATGTTAATTATTCAAGATGGGGTGGATGATTGTGGAAAAATGGTGAGGAATTTGTTTTTTTTTTGTATATGAAAGTTAGTCAAAAAGGCTATTTTTTTAAAATAAAGCCATAGTACAGGGTGTGGCAAAAAATGTGTATAATGTGAATTAATGTAATGAAAAAATGTGTATATAAGAATTCTTATTATTTCTCCTATCTTGTACGATCATTCTGATATAAGGTTTGCTGGGTCTAAGACTTATATTAAAGGAATGGGAGGCGATCAAAGTTTGAAAAGGATTCATGGTTGGGCTTTTTTTAAGCGAAATGGAAAAAAGTATCGAAAAACTAACTGACTCATAAAAGATAACTTATCCTTGAACACAATTGTCACATACTTTTGAATAAAATTATTTGTTATTATACGAGGTACAGGGTTGTCAAGTTTTGCAAATACAACTTGTACACACTTTTTGCAAATGCAATATCCTGTATATTATATCTCCATCTTAAAGATAACATCATAATCTTTCAAAAAACTTCATACATCACAACTTTCTGATCAATAGTTTTTTCAGAAATCACCCGCGAATACAATGTTCATCATTATTTACTCAGTTTATAAAATTATGTGGCCATGAAGCCATGACAATATATGACAATCACGAATGAAAAAAATATTGATAACTAGTCAAACCACGTATAATCACCGAACAAATAACAATCAGAAGGATCACTCTGACAAACGCGCGAAACCGACCCGAGGAGTGCTTCCCAACACCATAATCCGTCCATCCGGTCCGTGAATGCCAGTCTTTTCAACGACCGACGTTATGAGTTTATTATGAGAAGCGCTGTTCTGTTAACACATAGACGTAAAATACGTCTATGTGTTGACCCGTGATTTTCAAATATCGGGCACGTATCTTCAGTGCTACGAAAACGATGTGCTTCCGAATGGCTCGGCGGGCTGTCGCTTGATGCTGCTACACAATAGAAAGAGCCTTCTTATTGTTATTTCTTCGGTGGAATGATCAAGCATAAGCCATCATCTTCAAGTTGAGTGTCAATGCCACAATACTTTGAATTAAAAAGAAAACTATTGGATACCTACTTGGTAATTAATTATTCAATTAATTAATTGATTGCTTATTAATTAATCAACTAATTCCTGATGTTGTCATGGCTTCATGCATGGCCACCTATAGTTTTATAAACTGGGTAATAATTTGTAGTCCTAAAATGGGGAAACTTTGTATTCGCGGGTGATTTCCGAAAAAACTATTGATCAGAAAGGTATATAACGAGGGGCAAACTGCGCTTCGCAATTTTGTACACCAATTCCAACAATTCCAAAAAATTCCAATAATTCCCACAAAAATTCCAAAAAATTTTAACAAAAATTCCAAAAATTCCAGTCAATTCCAGAGACAATTCCGTAAACATTCCAAAATGTAATCTACCGTTCTTAGTTTATCACAATACCCGAATTATTAGTGTATGCCAAATAACAATAAATATTGTTTCTCTTGTTTTGTAAAAGTAAAGTTTTAAGGAAAATGCCATAAGACAATAACAACGAAAGTTGTCGACGTCGAAAATATTTTATATTTTGTATCTTTAATTATTGATTTATCTGAGAAGTAGATGCATGTAAATGAATGTAGGTAGGCAGGTTGTGTGTTCATGAAGTACCTATAAACGTTGATTGAATAAAAGAATATAAATCAATAAACTTGTTATGCCAACATTCTGTTCCTCGTTTTGTTCGAACTATACCTTTTCAACTTCAAATTGGGACTAAACAACTTCAATTTGGGAGTTAACAAAATCAAATTGAGAATAATCTATTTCAAATTGGAACTTGTCAACTTTGATTTGGGAATAAACAAATTCAAATCGGGAATGGACGAATTCAATATAAGTATAACATTAGCCTAGTTTACACCGATAACTCGTTTAGTTCGGTCCGATAGGACCGAGGATAGGACCAAGTGGGTGGGGATTATACGGTAGGACCAATGCTTGCTTCTCGTCCGTTTACATCGTCTTGCTACGCGTGAACTAAATGAGTACGCGCGCAATTCGTCAAACGTTAAAAACAAGTCGAAATTATTTATCAACACAATTCGTAATCAAAAAAACATAAGTGAGTACGCCCAGATTGCCTTGAAAAACTCAGAACCAACACAATTCACAACAATAACAATCAACATAACCCCATAATTTTGATCCAGATCGAACCAAATTTAGTTCGGTACGCCTGCTGGCAAGTACCGAACCAAGAGCAGACCAGCTTAGTTCGCAACTGTTTACACCATTCGAACCAAATATTTGGTTCTGATATAGTTCGAATTTAGTACTTAATCCGCGGACCAAGTTGTCGGTGTAAACTAGGCTATTAATGAAAGACTGCTGGATGCTAGTGAACAAGGGGACATTAACAGTAATAAAAAAAAGATCTCAATATTATGTTTTTGGACCAGATAAATATCAGTTTATAATATTTAATTAACGAAAATTCAAATTTTTAACCCGACAATAATATCATCGTAAAAGATAAACATGTAGCCCATATTCAACGCCTAATACCTTTTTTTTCTTTTCCCGGGAAGAAAAATCCCTTCAGATACTCACGATCCCCCTGCACAGTACCCTCGTGCTGCAAGAATCAAGTGAGGGGACGTGGGGATTCCACTGAATAAGTAGGTACTCTCGACGTGAGAAAAGGTCTTGTGAGACTATGAGTGTTCTGCGTTCTGCAGGAAACTAAAGTTGGGTTGTCGTTGATCCTGATTTCCCTTTCATAGCTATGCACGCATAACGAACATTTTACCATCATCACGAATGCTTTATTTCTTGATGCCCAAAACATGGCTGGTATGCAAATTTAAATCTGTTTTTCTTTTGATCTTGTCTTGTAAGGAATAATGCATTCGTGATGATCGTAAAATGTTCGTTATGCGTGCATAGATATGAGAAGGATTTTTCTTCCCGGGCAAACAAAAAAAAAAGGTATTGAGCGTTGAATATTGACCACATTTTTATTTTTCATGTTAATATTATTGTCGGGTTCAAAATTAGAACTTTCGTTAATTAAATATTATAAACTGATATTAATCTGGTATAAAATATAGTGAGATCCTATTTTATCACTGTTAATGTCCTCTTGTTCACTAGCATCTAGCAGTCTTTCAATAATGTTAGGGACTTATATCGAATTCGTCTATTCCCAATTTGATTTTGTTAATTCCCAAATTGAAATTGTCTAGTCCCAATTTGAAGTTGAAAAGGTATAGTTCGAGTGAGAGTTCGAGCCAATAAGCATTCGTTATAACGGTTCACTAACTGAAATAAAAAATGCTGATTGGCTTGGACTACCTAGTTTGGAGCTCTGGTTAGAACAAACCTATTATTACCTATAGAGTTTCGTGGACTCGATTGGAACAAAATAATTCAGGCAGGTAGTTTATTTTTGTAAAGAATGTTTTCAAGTACGCGCATTCCTACATTTAAATCAAGACATTTTTAGTCACTTATTAAGGGCTGATTCTCAGTAGATGATTCTTCGATTTCGGGATTTCACAAAAAGCCGATCGAAACGGAAATGTTGACAAATGACAGACGACAGTTCTAAAGTTCTAAATTGAAAGAAGGGATGAGTATGAGTGAGTACAAAAGCGTTACTAGAGATGTGGCGACCAAAATATCAAACGAAAATGGAAATGTTTTATCATTCTCACGTTTTCTCAAGAGAAACAAACATACAATTTGTCAAATTATTTTGAAAACAGTGTTGTAACCTCAGATTAATTATTAATCTGAGGTTGTAACCCTTTACAGTGAAAAAGAAAAAATCAACAGTTCCAATAACAATTCCAGCAATTCCAGTTACAATTCCAACAATTCCAACAATTCCGATTACAATTACAATTCCGATTACAATTCCAACAATTCCAGGTACAATTCCAACAATTCCACGAGGTTGTACACCATAATTCCATAGCGGTTTACCCCTCGGTATATGATGTATGGTGTTTTTTGAAAAGCTTATGAAGTTATCTTCATGATGGAAATATAAAGACAGGGTGTTCCATTTGAAAAAATTGTGAACAAGTTGAATTTGCAAAACTTGACGACCCTGTATAATAACAAATTATTTTATTCAAAGTGTATGTGATTATTGTGTTCAAGGATAAGTAATGTTTTATGGGTCAGTTGGTTTTTAGAGACTTTTTTCTATTTCGCTAAAAAATGGCCCAACTATGAGTCCTTTTTCAACTTTGATCGCCTCCAATTCCTTTATCATAAGTTTTAGACCAACCAAACCCTATACTGAAATGATCGTACGAGAAGGAAGAAATAATTAGAATTCTTACATACAGGGTGTTCCATTTAAAAAAATACAAGTTTAGTTTGCCACACACTTTTTGGAACACCCTGTACTGGCTATATTTTTAAAACATAGCCTTTTTGACCATCATGTACAAACAAAAGATATTCAAATTTTGCACCATTTTCCCACAATTGTCCACCTCTCTAACTCACAGTGCGAAGACCAAATGGACCTTGACAACGTCTGAAGGGGCAGAGAGGAAGCTGAAAGCGTGTAAACAATCTGAAGGTCAATTCTTGACCCTGCGATCACCATGTTATTTCAAATGCTGATCGCACAATTGCGTTTACGTTTTAAATTGCGAATGTTCAAGAATTGACCCCCTAGGGGCTATGATTGAACGTTTACTTTAACTTGACATCCATTTTATATGTAAACAATCGTAACAGATACGTTAAGTAAACGTGAAGTGACCATTCAATCATAGCTCCCTCTGTCATCTCATAGGCGCGCGAACCAATTTTAATCAGATATTTAGATGATTAAGTTGATTGAATTATAAAGGATTTCCCAATATTGAAAACAATATTCTGGACTATAAATCAAGAACAAGAATAATTACACTCTTTGGCTTCTTATGCTCAGAATACTTGCTCTGTTGAATTGCTCGTAAAATATGGTGTCAGGTAGGTATGCTGTTAATCTAGTTCCTTCCATTTTTCGTCCTACTTTGGCGAACAGAGTTTGGGTCAAATATGTCTGGACAATTCGTAGGAATACAACCCTCTTTCAACTTCAACCAAAGTTTCTAAATTGGCTACAATAATCCTACCTGTTATAGAATCGTGTGAAGTTTGCCAGGTGATATTACTGTCGGCCAAATGTTCACACACTTGAGAATGTTTGATGTGAAGATTCCACGGGAAATAACTTTCAACCATTTTTGTCGCAATGTGATCAGACAAAGCAGGGGCCCAATCCTCGAGTTAAGCAGGATTTATAGATTCGGTAAGACGTAAGGCGTATGCCGTAACGTAAGCCGCAACGGGAATAGCGGCGTTAATTTTCAGGTGTCGATTTATAGTATACGTAAGGCGTAAGGTTCGCGCTCCCGTATTCTGTTTTTCGAGTATCAAAATATCAATCAGCCGGAATCAGCATATAACCTCAATTAGTTTGGTTTTACTCTTGTCCAGCTCTTGTGTTAAAGTATATTATGGAATATGGAATTATGGTGTGTATTCCGAATGTCCATGTGCTTACCGGTTATTTCGAGGAGA
Organism: Orchestes rusci; assembly: GCA_958502075.1. NCBI lineage: Eukaryota > Metazoa > Arthropoda > Insecta > Coleoptera > Curculionidae > Orchestes > Orchestes rusci. The sequence continues at coordinate 21,227,726 of OY293303.1, forward strand.
GTTGAAAGGGAATGCTTTCCTAAGCATTGCACTTTTTATTATTCTCTTTGAAGTCCTTCGAACTCTTATCGTAAAGAAGTGGGCACTGCTGAATTCACTCAATCAAAGATCATTCTTTTGAGTAATACATTGTCCATTTCACTGATAATTTCCACAAATACACAACACAAGATCCCACGAAAAGGGTTGGATTCCATCATAATGTATATACATAGCTCAAATTTCGAATGATATGCTATTCATCGGAAATATACCCCAGGGAAATACCGAAGGACAGGTACTGATTATTACGAGCACAAAATTTAGGTAAACAAAACAAAGGGGATGTTTCGTGCAAAACAGAATGTTGTCTGTCTGTAATCTAGGATCTTGGTTATTTAGAATATCATTGGATACGCATGCCCCTGCGTAACGCGGTAAGGCGTAAGGACATAAGAAATGAAATGAGCCATTTCCTTATGTCTTACGTTTTAGCGATACGTCAGCGTCGTTGCGTCGAGTATAAATGGAAATACGGTTGTTTGAATGTTGATATGATGCGGCTCACGTTACGGCATACTCCTTACGTCTTACCGAATCTATAAATCCAGCTTTAGGGAACAACGGCTCCCTCGAACTTGATAGAAGGGAGAATATTTTTGAGAGACCACACGAGTTCCCATCGCATTATTTTCTCCATCCCTCCCTTTCCCGGACTTTCGCTATTCTTGAAACGTGGGAGGCTATAGTTAAGTAGAACTGTCAAATATCCGCTTGCCAAACGGGAATCATATGCTACCATCTACATTGTATTTGTGTTCAAAGTCACGCTCACGCTAACTTCAATGTGGATGCTAGCATATGATTACCGTTTGCCAAGCGGAAATTTGACAGTTCCACTTAATTCTACTGACACAAGTCAATAGAACAGACTTCTATCAAAAGTCAGGAGAACATTTTTGCTCCCTCTTTCAAGAATAGGCATCATTATTTTCGAGAGAGCCACGCCCAATTTACTCCCAGGGAGTGATTGCTCCCTAGTTGAGAATCGGGCCCCAGAACGATCGAATATTTCACGTGATATAAACAAGACTAGTGAGCTATTTGATCGATATGCTTTAAGCGTTTTGATGGACTGGTTATCTTTCAACGTTGTCAATTAATAACAAATTGGGTATAATTATTCCATCGCTGAAAATCGACTATAGGCGTTTTCGTTTTATAAAAATTTAAGACCAAGGTCAACCAAGAACCAAGTTGTCTAGATCGGTGTTGTGAACAGAAAAAACTTACCTAAAAATCAAAACAACAGTTGAATATTATGGTTTCATTTACCATTATTACCATTGACTATAATAGTCAATGATTATTACTATTTGGTGTAGAGTGCAAAAAAATGGAGACTGAATTTTTTTATCGAAAATAGAGAAATAGGAATACAGGGCGGTGTAGAAACCTCTGTATTATTACTGACAGGAACGTTTTTAAATCTAGAACAATTGTTTGGAGTTCATTTAATCTAGTTCAGAGAAAGTAGGTGGGTATCTTGACTTTCAAAGGTTTTTATCACTATTTGCTAAAAAATCACGAATCTTGACGAATACACCTTAGATTATTGCACTAGATTGATACTGGGAAATCAATTGATAAGTTTGGGATTATCTATATTATACACAACAGAGATCACATCAGTATAATATCAAATAATTAATCTTGGGAAAAAGGAAAAAGTTATCATTGTCTTATGGGAGTGACTACTGACTACTGCACTGTCTAGACAGATCAGTGTTGCCACTACCAAAATTAGATTTTCGGTAGATAACGTCCTCAAAATTCGGTAGAAATCGGTAGGTTCAAATTAAAGATTTTTTGGTAGTAAAATAAAGTTTCCTTTTTATAAAATTGATGTCGACGAAGAAAAAAGAACAATCTGTTGTAGTTTGAAATGAAAAAATACACATAAATAATCATTATGCATGCAAAATAGTTTTTCTGATACATCTACCTTGTGTTAATTTCCAGAAAATAATAATGCATACTGAATTTTAAATATATATTCTTTAATTCATACAAAAAAATAAGACGTTACTCTAACAAAAACACAGAATTAAAAAAACTAATTATTTATGTTTTTGGTTTTCAAAAAAAAAACCGACTAGGTAATAAATAGAAGAGTACTTAGGAGGAAAAACTTCTAATTAGTCTTGTTCAGAGGACTTCAACAAATGAAAAAACGAAGTTATTATGGTTTTCTACTATCGACAGGTCAAACGGCCGCGATATCGATATAAGTGATCTAACTTAAAAACTTGCTTGTTTCAAACAACTAAATATGCTGTAGATCGGTAGATAGGCTTCCAAATCGGTAGAACTACCGAAAAATCGGTAGAGGAGGCAACACTAAGACAGATTCCCAATAAAAACTGCTGCACTGTCCAACATGCGCAGTGCGTTGTCGAGCTAGACGGAACCGCAAACCGCAAGATTGCAAGAATACCGACAGTGCGGGAAGATAAATTGCTACGCTGTCTATGAGGGAGACAGTGATTATCTACATACAGCATGAATTTCTAAAGGAAGAAATAGGCGCAATAAAAATAAGACAAACATTTTCCATCAACATGGGTCCGAAAAAGCGTCGTTTCGTAGATCAATGTGTTTGAATCTGAAAGTTTAATTTCTATTTTTGTTAAAAAATAATTAGATACTTGTCTAATAGTCTAATAATGGAAGTCTTTTGGAACAGGTAACTTATTATAATTTGGTATTATTTTTTTAATTTCCTCAAGAGTTGAAAGAAGTTAAATGTATATATTTTTTTGTTTTATTGAGAAATTGCTAATTATTAATACATTACTTAATTACCAAATATTTCCAGCACGTCAATCTTGTTCGTATTAACAACATAAGCATTTTACCGTTTAATTTCAAGTTTGAGTTTCATGCAATGACAAGATGAGTGTTTTATTTTGTTTATGATCTCATAGTTGAAAAATATTTTTTTTTAAGAAACAGAATAGCCGAAAATTATGAAGACTATTACTGGACTGCAGCAAAACTACCAGTAAATGAATTCTATAATGTAATTCAAAATTCACTTTTCACACTCTCACTTGACTTTCTTCCCCGAAAACTTATTCGGTGCGTGGTGCGTGCGAATACGGACAATATGTGACAGGTTCAATCAGAATAGATTTACCATGGCAAAACGTTACAAAAGTAGATGTGAGAAAGACTCGCGTCTACAGCCTGCATTTTCTGCTAAGCGCTTGGGCAATACGTCATTCGATTTATCAGGCTGTCAACAGTGTCAACTGGGAAAACGAATGTAAATAAAGCAAGAAATAAAGTAAAACTAGTAAAAGTCAGGTTATGAAAAGTATTTATATTTGTGTGTATTTTTGATTGTTCTGAATGTGGTGTTAATAAAATCCATAAATGACATGGAAATTAAAAAATTACATATAAAAACTGAATCAATTTCTGCAAAAGTGTTCAAAAATATTGCCATTTTAACAAAATATTGAAAATAACAATGATTGGTGAATAATAATTGAAAATATTGAGGTGGTTAAGGCAACCCATTACTCTACACCCTCATCTAATCACCTCAATGCCTCAATGACGTCAAAAGATAACTAAAAATAAAATAAAAAATCCAGGTCGTATTTAAAAAAAATAAGTTGATGATGGCAGCTCGAAGACTAAACGTATCTCTATAATAACTGTGATCCCCATGCATGCACTCGAATCTGTGGCACCCTGTATAGGAACTTTACTGGCTTTGTTAATTGGACTTAGATTTTATCCTACAAAGTCAAGATTTTCAAAAGTTGTTTTGGGTATTTCGCCACACCCTATCAAAAAGTTCTCACAAACAAGAATAAATCTCCAATCATTTTGAAGTTTTTTTGTGTTAAAATAATTGGATAATTGGAGAATAATGATAATTGACGACTATATTTATTATTTAGTGAACTTTTTTCGTTGTAGATAATGAAAATATTATTATATCTAGCACTTCTAGCAGGTGAGTCTGTAAAGAGTGCACATTTCAACATGGTGAATAGAGTGTGGTGGGATACCTAATTACTTTTTGTAAATGAACACGTCGTGCGTAAACTATTTGTCTTGTTTTTTTTTCAAGTTGATTTTCCATTTTTCTTGGAGATTGAAATAATTGTGTTTTTCACATGATTATTTTATTATTTTTTTTCTCGAAATTGAACGGAAAATCAAAAAATGATTTTTACTTTGTGAAAACTAGAAGCCGTACCACTTTTTTCTTCAATGAACGAAATATAAATCACTCTAGGTCCAGTCCTGGAAAAGTTGAACTCAAATGAATTTCTCAAGCGGGTACACTTTCCTGAAAGTTTGAACAAAATCACTTGAGGCGTTTCGAATCTACAGACAAAAAATCGAAATTTTCCTCAGCTTTCAACACTTTATTTTTTCAAGGAGACGTTTGTGGAAACATGTTTATTCATAAATAATAAAGTACCATAGGTACTCTATTCACCATGTCGAAAAAAGCACTTTTTCAGACACCTTATAGACAAAGAAAACCTGAAAACCAATCAGGAGAACCCTTTGGTATAACAAATATCATATTGAAATACCACCTAATCTACATAATATTATTTTCTATTCATACAATACGCTCATAAAGAAAACCAATGCGCTAGTTCTGCTAGATGTGGCCCGAGCGCTTAACAGAAATTGCAGGCTGTAGACGCGTGAGAAAGGGCTATTGGCTATTGGGAAACTATTGTTGATAGTGTTAGTTCCTCATACATGGGAGAAAGTTAGGTATGAAGAATTTAAAAGAAAACCGCTTTATCATGACGAAAAATTTGCCTAAATATTCTTTAATTTAGGTATACCTACTATTTATTTTAAGTTTAGTGGTATTACTTTTTCCAATGGAAAATGTTTTTTCCAACAACTACCTATATTTGCTTCAGCGAAAAATAATATCACAAGTGTTTTGGGGCGGAGTTCTCATAAGGATTTTTTTTTTACTTTTGCATACGTACATGTATATTAAATTACCTTAACATCAAATTCATTGAATGGCATATTTTTCAAATGTAAACGAACATCCTGATAAAAGATATATTCTAAGAAAACTAAAATAAACCAGTATCACAGAATTATTTTCTACTAAAAAAACCCACTAAAAGAACTACTGATGAACTTGCATCCTTACTGAATGGTACTTGCATCCTTTTTGAATAATTGAATAAATTTTGAAGCGCATAACTTTTTCAAATTGTTTTCAAAGTGTTCCAAATCACGGAATGTATTGCCCACTTTAATGGCTATATGAACTTATTAAGCGGTAAATCGCGATAATCTCCATATTTTGGAGTTTATTTCGCTTTACAAAACATGTATAACATTCATAGGAAATAAAAGGAGATTGTGAACAAACCGAAGCTTTAATTTCGAATTTCGAATTTAACTTTTTAGGTTATATTTATATTATATTCATCGTGAACTTGACAACAAGGCACTGCGCATGTTGGACAGTGCAGCGATTTTTATTGGGAATCTGTCTAGACAGTGCACTAGTCACTTCCTTATCTTATTTGTTGACCAAACTCAAAAAACGTGGTTGGGATCCGGAAAATAGTTTTCGTTTTACAAAAACAAAGTACGTCATTATTTTAGGACCAGTTAAGACTCCTGTCAAAAAATATGTCAACCTGGACCAGAACCGCTTCTAAATCGAAAACGCCTTATGGTATCATGAGACCATTCCAGTTTGGTCTGTCATTAACGTCACTTTCAGACAATCGGCGAGCTACAAGTGACGTTAGTGACAGACCAAACTGGAATGGTCTCATGAATACCCATGATACCTGATACCGTACCAAGATTAGTATACATTAGGTTGCCTTACTTTTACGGTCATGACGTTACCTGTTCCCACTGTTGCCAGATGGTCCCTATCAAAAACAGTAGAACAGAAGCTGGCAATCGAGCTGGCAACCTTGTCTGTGATGAATTCATAATCATAACCTCACTTTACACAATGAGTGGTTTTTGGTAGTTGAGAGATTTTTTGCTGTGTCGTTGATTTGGAATTATTCATTTGTGTTTTGGAAGCTGTTCATAAGTGTCTTATCCTTAGATTTGTCCATCAAATATAGTGGTTTAAAGGAAAGTCTGTCTATAAATTTTAAAAATAGAGTTTGTTTACCAGTGTTCAACTCAGTTCAACAGTCTACTTTATGTGTATTTTACGTTTTACGTAAATTAAGCTTTTATTATAGTTCAATACTAGGTTTCTTAGTAGAATAAGGTAGGTCTTATATGAACTAATAGATAAAAAGTTGTTGAAATCTGAGCATTGATTTATTTGAATATACATAATATAGAAAATACTCACATTTGGAACAGTATTCTCGCTTTCTTCACTATTATTCGATAATAATGGATTAAAATATAATTTTACACCTGTAAAATAGCGTTATTTGGATTTAAATGATAAAAGTAGCAACAAGATTATAAATCCATACAAACAAATCTCATCGATCGAATGACACATGACACGATACAATGCAGACCGATGCAATCGAATGACAGGATTCAGTCTACTGCAGCCCCTCGAAACAGATGACGTCATATTTTCCCCCCTCCGTCTCTACCTCTGGCGAAGTGGGGCAACCTATTGTACAGTGCGGCTCTAAAAGGTCCCCCCCCTTTTTCTTTTTTAATGTGTGCACCAAAAATTTTGCTTGGCATACTTTAATTGCTGTCGAAATACTTCTTTTTGATGTTACTGACGTACTTTTAGTATTCAAGATGGCGGCTGGGCGCCATTTTGAAAGATTTTTTTAAATGGAAAGGGGGGTCGTGGGGGACACATCATTCGAAAGGTCTTATCGAGTAGATTATTGTGTGAAGATTTCATAGGATTAAACTAGTGTTGAAACGGAGGTCCGGCCAACATACTGACTTCGGCCGACTCCGGCTTCTTCACCGGATTTACTGACTCCTGCTTGCTTGGTTGACAGTAGACAGTAGGTGAATAAAAAGAAAAAAAAAATGGATCTTCTTGATTTCTTATAATTTCTTATGAATTTCTACAAAATATGAAGAAAATCAATAATCATACAAAAGTTTCGGTAAATTGTGGTGAATGAAAATCAACTTTTGGGCATTTCTCGGTGTCAATCTATTCCGTTTGTCTTCATATATGTTTCCAGCTTCAGAAAAAGTTCTCTAGCTGTAAACGCTACTGGGGAGTGCAGAGAGAAATTTCGAAGTAAGTTTAAACAGATTCGGGAAAGTATTTTTTTGTTCTTTCCAAAACATAATTGGGTCTTCCTCTCTTTTAATTAACGGCATCTTCAAATAAGATTCCACTTGCTGGGAGATCAATGCTTTAGATGTGGAAGAAGCATCATCGTTTTGTTGTAGGTTAGACGTTGAGCTTGACCCCTGAACTACTTCCATATAGGAATCAAAAATTGATAGTTTTTGACGTTTTTGACGAGGAGAGGTGCTGCTGTGACTGCTTGATGTTTTACTGCTTTTCAGACTAGTATCTACTTCAGCACAATCCTTCTCAATGAAAAAAATGTTTTTGTATCTGGGGTCTAAGAGAGTGGCAATGGAACAGTTCTTATTACGTTCCAATTGCGAGAACCTTTTTTTTATTTCTTCCATCAGAGTCTCCCTTAATGTTCCTAATCCAAATAATTTCATTTTTAACAGACATTTCCTGAGCATCACAACAGAGGGAATAATCTCTGATATATAGGATTGAGTTTGGCTCAGGTTTTTAGTGAGCTCTTCAAATGGCCTAAGAATCTGAAATTGATGAGTAAACCATAAAAATATTCACAATAAAAATGCTATCTATCTCCCTGAATTATTGAGACAACTAGATCCCACTGATTTTTGTCAAGTTAGAAATCTTAGCATGTTCGTTGGCATATATACAGATTGACCTTTTTTCTTCCTGTAACCTCTCCAACATATAAAAAGTGGAATTCCACCTAGTAGATACATCCTGCATGAATTTCCTATTCGGTACATTCAGATCATCTTGAATTTGCTTCAGTTTGGATTAGTTTGGAACATGCAGCTGGCGAATGACTAAAGTGGCCCACTATTTTTCTTGCAACACTTATGGAATCTAAAACCGCCCTTTGAGATTTTATTGCTTCTAGTATAACCAACTGAAGGGAATGGATGAAACAACTCAAACTCTCAGTCCCAAGCTCATTACACCCTTTTACCATATTGGCTCCCCCATCTCTAATAAATATATGAACTTTCGATTTTGGAATATTCCAGGAATTCAGCATATATTCAAAATTTTCAGAAATATTTAATCCAGTATGACTGCCTGAGAAATGTTCGCAGTTTAAAACAGCATTGTGCCTTTCTAAGGTCTTTGGTTCTAACCAATGCCCAGTCAAAGCAATAAAACTTTCGTTATTTTCCTGGCAAGTCCAAATATCAGATGTAAATGATATATATTCTGCTTTTTCTAGGGTCTGACTGATTTTGTTTCGAAGACGACTGTAAATATACGGAATAATGTTGTTTGTGAAGTACGTTCTTGAAGGCATGGTATATAATGGAAATGCATGTGACATCAGGCGCTTAAATCCCTCATTATGCACAACTGAATATGGCTGATTATCTACACATATCATCTCACCGATCTTATAATGAACTTGTACTGCCTTGCTGTTATTGATGTCCCACATTTTTTTCTTCTCTGTATACTCTTGAACAGACAGTTGCTTGCTATCTTTCAGCAATGGAGTGATAGGAGAATAATTGCTTTTCGAAGAACTAGTGCCTGGCTTCATGTTACTTTCCAACAGTTTTTTGTGTTCTTCACTGTGCATTGACTTCAAATGTCCATATAATGGAGACGTTGATGCAGCCTTTCCTTTACCACCTCTTGATATGGATTTGTTGCAAATTGAACACTTTGCCTTACTACCGACTTTCTCATCAATCACAAAATAATTCCATATCGGGCTTGTCTGTTTCGGTTTCGGCATCTTCACAATCTTTGTCTAGAATAAGTAACATGCAGGGTGTTAAATAAACAAGTATCTATGTAAGAATATATCATAAATTGAATAAACAAATTTTCGTATTTGTTCTTGAATTCAGCGACTGAAGTACAAGCACTCACAATTCTATTTTTTTGTGTCTTGCTTAGTTCTTTCTCAAAAACTAAGCAAGATAATCTTGTATAAACTTTTTATCATAAAATGAAATCACTGAAAAAATCGTTTATTGAATTTATGGTAGGTACTTACCGAATTATTGATATTAACACCTCGAAGTGAAGACGTACGTTGTTAGGTTCGTAAACATGTAAAAAACTCACGACGACTCGTTGAAAATGATTTCTTTCAAATTATTGCAATCTTCAAATAGGACTGCACTCGTCTGTGTCTCAGAAAGTATTTTTTGTAGTTGTGGTAATTTCACGTTCAAAGAATGCAGACACAATGTTGTCACGTACTTCATAAAACCAATGTTTTTTATGATCACATTGCATCTGCCAACATGTTAAGACAAAGCACGCTGCAGAAAAATGGCAACACTAAGGCGAATACACCCGGTTTCCATGACAACGCTGCTTTCATTGGTTCATACTCCGTCATGGCGACCAATGGCGTCTACCATTTCGACAAATTGACACCTCCGGCCGGAGGCAGTAAGTTCGGCTCCGGTATTCTGGCCGAAGTTCCAAATCATACCTCCGTTGCAACACTAGATTAAACGCATCCGTGCGAATATGACAGCCTGCCAAACTTTTAGTTTTTAAAAATGTCGTTTACATTAAGTTTCAATATTTTAACGAGCTGACACATCAGATTCCGGAAAAATGATGGTGAACCTGAGCAAAACAGTACAGGTTAACAAATAGGAATGCTGATACAAAGCGGATAAAGAATTTCAAGATGATAAAAAAAATTGGAATGCATTTATTAGCATTATAATACTAAAATCTAAATTAAGATGGAGATACAGTTTCCACACTACCTCGCCACAGCACTAAAGTTTAACCAAATGTGAAAATCTTGAAACGATTTGAGCCAGTTGTTTGATTATTGTGTTAATTGGGAAGTGTTACAAAAATGCCTAACTCGCGTCAAGGCGGAAATCGTAATTTCCATGAGACGAAAAGAATGGGTTCTATGTTCTAAGAAAAGAATCTGTAATGAGCGCTTCCCGGACCGTCCGATATGCAGGAAATATCTATGTATAATTCGATCTAAACATCTTCACTATTCTTCTAAATTCTAAATCTTTTTTAAATTTTTTTTTAACATCTAGTTTGATCTAGTTTGACGCATTCATTTTCCATTCGGATTTGGGTCTTCAACCAAAATGCACAACATTTAGTGTGAACATGAAAAACAATTCAACATAACTCGGGAAATAATGAAGGGCAAATAAGTACTTAGATGATGATAGTATAATTCTTCTTGATATTGAGATAATTTTTCTATATTTTATTTGACACTTTAGTCTACATTCATAACGATACATCTATTCTTTGGATAATGAATGACTATTAAATCAATCTCTTTTGTTTTTAAGATGGGTTACTGTTTCACACAAACATACACCCATGACCAACACTCTCACCATCTGTGGAACAATTCATGTTATGCCTGATAGTTCTCACTTTTCCCGTAGGAGATGCTCTAGTTGACGAATTTGAACCATTAAGCAATGGACAAGACTCGCTTGGAGAATATGACAACAAAGTCGTCATCAGCAATCCTGACCATCACCAGAACACTTTTTTATTTGGACTTCCCAAGACTCCCTCTATCACGGCAGATTCAGAATCTAATGATTTTCTGCAAAGTATTATTTCTTCCGATGACAAGGCGAACCTACCTGACACAACTACTTTTAACGACAATGCCAAACACCCTCAAGCTGTTACATTCGAGCAGACAAAACTGTTTCCGAAAATTACGATATCAAAGAATACAGTTGAAACTTTTCCTGCAGAAGTTGAGAGTAAGAAGTATATTCAATCTCCTGATACTGTAGATTCGCCTGATACTACAGATATGATGGATGATCCAACCTCTGAAGATTCCTCATCTACTAACCAAAAAACCGACTGTGATAATCAAACTAATAATAACAATACCATTAAACTGAATAGTGAACCAAGATATTCTTCTGTAATTGTGATGGCTAAGCCACCAGAATCCACGTCAAATGGGACATCACCCACGCAGAGTACAGTTAAAGATGAATATGATGAATCGCCAGATTCTGATGGTTATCACAAAGAGAACCTCAACGAAACTTATGTTGAAAACAAGGAAGAAGTGCAGGATGAAAACGATGAACTGGACCAACAGCCTGCTCAGTTCTTAGAGCCTAGTAGTTCTGAATCCAGTTCAGAGAATCCTGAAATTAAACAGGAAGAGGGAAACGATGAGGCTGTAGAACCTCCAGCTAAGAAAATAAAATTGGAATCAGAAGAAAAGGAAAGGAAAAGGGAGAGTGGAGTACATTCAAGTAAACACTCATCTAGCAGTAAATATAGCTCATCTAATAAAGGTAACATTTCAATTAGGACATGTGTATAACTTTTATTATGCAAAAACATTTTTACAGAAAGCAAATCTTCAGGATCAAAGCATTATCATCATCGTAGGCGGCATAGTTCCAGCAGTAAGCACGATTCATCAAAAAGCAGAAGCCATCACTCAAACAGCCACAGAAGTCACCATTCTAGCTCAAATAGAAATAAAGATGTCAAACCGCGGTTATTAACTAATGGAAATTACAGTTATCCTCCTGAAGATGTAAGTGATTTGTACAAATTCTACAAATCTACAGGTTAGGATATTTTCAGACTTCATTGAGATACCGGAAGTACTTCCATCTAGAAACCCATACAAATGGCGGAGCTGGCATTCTTAGAATGTACCAGGATGAGATAAAACATCTTAACTCCAGCGAAATCAAGGATCTCGCCAAAGAATGGTTTAAACTTGCTTTTCAAGAAGACAACAATGGACACGCCAGATTTGTTATAGCAGTCATTCATGGTGCTGCTACTTATCTCCCGGATATCTTAGATTGGATGGCCGAACATTATCCAAACTTGACGGTCAAGAATGGCCTTCTGAGTAAGAGTTCCGACATAGAAACGACGACACTTTCGGCGTATAACAAGAATGTATGCAGCCACTATGAAGCTGGTACTGTTAGATTTGGTCCTTTACATCAAATTAGTATTGTGGGCACGGCACATGAGGAAGTTGGGGGTTATTTTCCGGATATATTGGATCTATTGGAAGAGAGTCAATTTCTCAAGATGGTGAGTTTACTAGGAACACTCTTATAATTGTGACCTGTATGTGTTTTATAGACCATGCCTTGGGGATCTTTGTCATTACTTAGCAAAATGCCGCCAACAGAAAGTAATGATGGTCCCATCATTTGGTGTCGGCCTGGAGAACAGTTGGTACCGACAGCAGACAGTCGGTCACCGATCAAACGAAAAAGGACCGGTATAAATGAACTTAGAAATTTGCAGTATCTTCCACGAATGTCAGAAGCCCGAGAGCATTTATTCGAAGACAGGACTCGGGCTCACGCCGACCATGTGGGAGCTGGTCTCGATAGAAAAACCACGGCAGCAGTGGGGATCCTCAAATCCATCCACGGAGGGAAAAATGAGGGAAATATTAATCGGATAACCAAGGATGTTGTTGCGTTTTCAGCTAAGCATTTTGATTTATTGGCTGAAAAATTACAATTGGACCTCCATGAGCCTCCGATATCACAGGTATTTCGGTAAGTAACCGTTATGGATGGATAATGATTTGTTTTTTCAGTGCGTCCAATGGATTGAGGATGCTAAACTCAATCAGCTCAGGAGAGAAGGGATAGAATACGCTAGAATTAATTTATATGACAATGATATATATTTTCTGCCACGGAATATTATTCACCAGTTTCGGACTGTTACTGCTGTGACTAGTATTGGTAAGATGATATAAAAAAAATTGACAAAATGTGTTAATCTCCTTCGTCATTTCAGCTTGGCATGTGCGTTTGAAACAGTACTACAATTATGAAATTTCCGATAGCAAAGAAGTAACTAGTACAAACGGTGACATACGATCTCAGAAGGAACACCATAAGTTGAAGATAAAAGCAACGAGACTGTCTACTGATGACGAATACAAAATCAAGCCTATTTTATTGCAAGGCAACTTGAAATTTGAAGTAAACGATAAAGATTCGTCCAAAGATAAAGAACGCAGTGATAGAGTGAAATCAAAAGAAAATCGCGAAAAAAGGGAAGATAAACATAAGGACCGCGAGAAAAGACATTACGATAAAGAAAAAGATAGAAGTAAATCAAAGCACAAATCGAGCAGTCATAAGGAACATCACAAGGAAAAATCAAAACATGAACCTATCAGTATCACTATCAAGACACATCACGGAGAACCAATCTCTTCTAAGACAACAGTACCTGTTAACGCAACACCTACGAAGTCCAAAGTAACAGTGCACCAAAGTAAAAGTCCTGCGCAAGCTGAATCCATTTCAAAATCCTCCGGTGGTACGCCGAGTAAAGTGCGGCGACCTAGTGAAGAGCAGGTTGAGAGGAAACCCATCAAAATTAAAATTAAACCTCTACCACCACGGCCATCCAATGATGTTTTGGGTGACATTCTGAGTAGTATGTCAAAAGATCCACAAATATAATGGTAATGTACAGGCTGATTAAAAACGCCCTGAATTGAACATTTCATGCGGTTTGTACTAAATGTTCTTTCGAGAAACTATTTTATTCAGCCTGTTAATGTATATTATGTATATAAGAGTTTCAATTTAATTCCTATGATCATCATGCGTGGCCAAACCGGCTTCTTTAAACAAAAATCATCGAATTGTTTCTTGGTTTAAATTTGCCATGTGGCCTCACATGCATCTTATTTTAGATAAACTTTATATATTTATACATATGAGTAGAATAAGAATCTCTTTGAAGATGTATATAGTATTAGATCAATCTGAACACAATTCAATCCTTGAAATGGGATTTCTGCGTAAGAACAACTTCATTTTCCCAAGTGCAATATTTTTTGGTCCCAGTGAATTTGCGGATTTCCATATATTATTGTGATTAGCAAGTTTCCAGTGAATTCCACTCACTTCAAGACGTCCCAATTGTCTTTTCCTAAAAAATCACTTGAATCCTCTTTTGTTGTGCCATCGGTCATTTATCAAGTCAATTAAGAAGATCCATTTTCCATTTTGAAAAGTGTACTTACTAGTACCTAGGCGGATTAATTATATCAAGTACAAACTAGCCTAGTTTACACCGACAACTTGGTCCGCGGACCAAGTACTAGATTCGAACTATATCAGAACCAAATATTTGGATCGAATGGTGTAAACAGTTGTGGACTAAGCTGGTCCGCTCTTGGTTCGGTATTCGCCAGCAGGTGTACCGAACTAAATTTGGTTCGATCTGGATCAAAATTATGAGGTTATGTTGTGTTGTGTTGATAAATATTTTCGACTTTTTTTGACATTTTGACGAAATTATATCAAGTACAAACTAGCCTAGTTTACACCGACAACTTGGTCCGCGGACCAAGTACTAGATTCGAACTATATCAGAACCAAATATTTGGATCGAATGGTGTAAACAGTTGTGGACTAAGCTGGTCCGCTCTTGGTTCGGTATTCGCCAGCAGGTGTACCGAACTAAATTTGGTTCGATCTGGATCAAAATTATGAGGTTATGTTGTGTTGTGTTGATAAATATTTTCGACTTTTTTTGACATTTTGACGAAATTATATCAAGTACAAACTAGCCTAGTTTACACCGACAACTTGGTCCGCGGACCAAGTACTAGATTCGAACTATATCAGAACCAAATATTTGGTTCGAATGGTGTAAACAGTTGCGGACTAAGCTGGTCCGCTCTTGGTTCGGTATTCGCCAGCAGGTGTACCGAACTAAATTTGGCTCGATCTGGATCAAAATTATGAGGTTATGTTGATTGTTATTATTGTAAATTGTGTTGGTTTTGAGTTTCTAAGGCAATCTGAGCGTTCTTACTTATGTTTTTTTTGGTTACGGATTGTGTTGGTAGATAATTTCGACTTTTTTTGACATTTTGACGAATTGCTTGCGTACTCATTTAGTTCACGCGTTGCAAGACGATGTAAACGGGCGAGAAGCAAGCATGGTCCTATCGGACCGAACTAAACGAGTTATCGGTGTAAACTAGGCTACTGTAGGTCTAAGGTCTCTTTAGTTCATTGTGAAAAATTACTTCGTTCTGATTGGAATTCCAGGATCTACAGTTCGGTTGAAACAGTTGTCGGATTTTTATCAGTCCCGTTCCCGTTCTACCACTTATGCGCAGTAGGTAATTGATTGTTGTCGTCACTCGTTGAATTATTCAACTATGTGCCCCTGACATTAGGTGCGTTCTTTTCGACTGAGATCGAAAGCAAGAAAGTATGTAATTCAGTTTTGGAAAAAAAATCAAGTTTTTGCGAACCCTGTATAAAAAATCAAAATTTGCGCTTGTTTTTTTTTGCAAACAATTTTTTTTTATCAAGAATGAAATTGTATTACCATTTGTGCTCTTGTAACACCTACCCGTGGAGAGTCTGTATATGAAAGAATGAACTCACGTTCGGATGGATTTTCCCGATGCGGTTTGTACTCTTTCGCTGCTCGTACGCAAGCAAACAACTTCTGATAATAATTATTGAAAAATAACTGTCGCTTGATATTTTGTCAAAAGCAAATTGACCCAAAGAAAGTAAAAACATCAGTATAAGGTATCGCAGACTTATGGGATGATGTGAATGAAGAACAAGTACTTTTACTTAAATTTCTTGAGATAAACTTATACACTTCATAAATAACTGACCAAGATAGTATTGTAGTAATAGCACCGTATACAGTGACCGGCTAAAAGATGGAACAAATATATTTTAAGTCCAGGGTTTTGGTTTTTTGGAAAACGCTCGGACACGTCGATTTTTATCTGTGGATGCGTTTTTTTTTTATTGACAAATTCATGTATACAGGGTGAACCAAAAATAAGTCAAGACTTTCAACTTCTTTGTTTCAAATGGAAACATGCATTTTTTATTCCATTTTTGAATTCTGCGTGAAAATCTGTGTGTTTTATGCAATATACCCCAAACCTATATCCAACCGTTTTCGAGACAATGGCATTTTAAATTCATGATAATAATTATTAGAAAAACTAATTATTGTTTTTTTTGGTCGAAAAATTAAATTAAATGTTCGTTTAGCAACGTAAATAAGTGGTAACCAACTAAAAAAAAAAAACGCGTAGTTACCTAGTTTTCATATTGCTGCCTCTTGGTGGTGAATTTTAAAATAGGCAAATACGCGAATCTGTTTGCTTGAGTTTCTAAGTTACTACGTGTTAACGTTGCTGATTGGAAATTCAGCCCAATTATTGAACCAATTAGAACATTAACCTGTTTTGAAATAAGAATACTATGGATTTATAAGGCCATTTTTTCGAAAACGGTTGGATATAGGTATGGGGTGGGTTATATGGAATATACTTCGAATTCCAAGCAGAATTCAAGAATGAAATAAAAAATATGTGTTTCGATTAAAAAAAAGAAGTTGATGGTCGTAACACATTTTTGGTGCAAGCTGTATACATGAATTTGCCATGAAAAAAAACCGCATCCAAAAATAATAATCGACGTGTCCGAGCGTTTTCCAAAAAATTAAAACTCTGAATGTAAAATGTATGTGTTCCTTATTTTAGCCGGTTTAGGTGGACGCGGTGGCCGAGCGTGTAACACGCCGGCTTGAGAGACCGTTAGTTCTGATTGACGTGGGTTCGAGCCCCGCGGTGGGCAGAAATTATTTTCTGTTCTGTATTTAGTGGCACTCTCACTGGCTAACGCTACTGAGTAGACTGCAGTATAATCAATAACTGACAGTCGAAAAGTTTAATAGTTAGCCTAAATCAATTGGTCCTTCTAGTTCAATATATAACTAGGTGATGTTCTCCATCATCAACTTAGTTAGAACTGCAATGGTCCTGGGATTGGCGAAAAGGGCCTTCAAGGCCTACTCGCCGGGCAGTGGTTTGCCCCCCCAACCATACCAATACCAACCAATTAGCCGGTCACTGTATATGCGTGGTAATAGTATATTATTCAACAAGTGAGTGATGGTGGCAACTACTCATGCGGATGAAGCTTACGTGATTTTCTGTGTGAGTAATAGCCATTACCCGCGAGTAGAATACTATAGTTTTTTCATGATCATCTAATAATTGACGCGAATTATGCTTATGCAATATTCAATTTGATTTGCAGGGCACTTTTTGACAACGGTACTGTAGGATAATGTGATGTAAGGTTAACACAATGACTATGAAACAAAAACAAGTATGGACGGTCAAATGAGCTATTTCGAAATGATGGATTTGAAGGTTGACGTATGTTACCAACTTGTCGAATTTTCTGATTGGCTCTTGAACAGTGGAGTAATGACAAATCTTTTTCATTGGTTGTAATCAATTGGATAATGAAAAAAAGTCACTGGTCCCATTGATCAATAGAGAGCGGATGTATAATACATTTATTACTGAATAGTCATAGAAAAAAGCATTCACTTCCCTTTGTTCACACCACCCATGGATTCACTACACTCCGTCTCAATCCGAGCTGCCGAAGATGTAAACAATTTACATGCGACCAGACAAAGCATAACGATCGAATAGGTCACATGGGTTGTGACATATCGATCGTTCTGCTTTGTCTGATCATATGTAGTTGTTTACATCTTCGGCAGCTCGGATTGGAACGGAGTCTAGTGGATAATTATTTTCGAAAGCAGATTCCCGATCTTATTAATACCGTTTTAAGCATATCCTTATAACCACTTGTGCTAATCAGTAAATGCTAAAACTACAAGTATCTTCTTAAATTTTATCAATACATTTTGCAGTATGTACAGGGTGGGTAACTAAGAATGCGGAGTACTGTATCTGGGAAACTATTCATAGTAGAAGCTTGCTGCACAAAAAAATATTACTAAAACGGCCAAGAGAAAAACCTGGAGAATACTTTCAAGTTTCTAAAATGGTCGCTAGGGGGCGTAACAACCAACACCAAGTAGAAAGATAGGATTTTTTTGAACAAACGAAGACTTCTCCCGTTTCGCTTGACCGATTTTAACGAACTACAAAATGCATAAATGAATATACCTTTGATTTTTTTGGAAAAAACTTAAAAATATGCTACCATTTCAGTTGACGCCATCTAGCAGCGACGGTGAAGTTAACAAATTCAAAACCAAATAAGCATTTTGTAGAGCAGATTATGTTCTTTCATATGAGCTCAAGTTCGTTAAAATCGGGAGAAATATCTGTTTGTTTAAAAAAATAATTGAACTTCCCTCACCACTTTATTTAGGTGGATAGAAAAAACGTTTTAAACAAAAAGTGTAGGTAATAGTCAGTAAATAAAAAAATAATATCATCGATATATTTTCATTGGGCAAAATTCTATAAAAATCCTATTTTTCTACTTGGTGTTGGTTGTTACGCCCCCAAGCGACCATTTCAGAAACTTGAAAATATTTTCCAGGTTCTTCTCATGGCTGTTTTAGTAATACATACGCAAGCTTCTACGATGAATAGTTTCCCAACTACAGTACCTCGCATTCTTAGTTGCCCACCCTGTACGGGGTTTTTCCTTATAATTTGCCACCCCTTTAGTTTCCGAGTTATTTGACTTTGAATAACTCAATGTATAGTTGCAATGCGGGCAAATAATGCAATAATTTATCGCAACCACCATGAGTAACCATGGAAAACTAAAAAAAATAAAATATTTGATGACTGGAAAGTACTTTATATGAGAAACAATTATTGTTATTTCCCTTGGTGGCCCATGGCACTCGCGATAAAATACCTTATTATTCCCCGCATTGCGAGTTATTGAAAGTGAAATAACTCAAAAACGGCTAGTCCAGACATAGGTAAACTATATATATTTGAAAACCGGAAAATGAGGAGAGCTTGAATCTGTAATAAAATATATGACATTTCATTTAAAATAATGAATCTTTCAAAATGTTTTTCCAATAGTGATTTGTTCTTTCGCTTAGTTATTATGAAATCTTCAGAAAACTTATCAAACTCATTTGAAATTTTTTTTTGGATTTCTGTAAATAGAGTTTCTTAAGGGTTGTCAAATTATGGAAAAACCCTTGACTACTGGAACACCAGCACAAGCAAATGCTAACCGTTAATAATTGATCCCACCCAATTATAATCGACAGTCGGCTTAGAAGTTATCAAATTCTTTGAAATTTTACGTCTTGTCTTTCCTTTCCAGCCAATGAAGCCCAATGACCGTACCGATATCTCTTTCGTTTTACTTAAAACTATTCATTAAATACACAGAAAAAAATGCAAACAACCAGTAAAAAGTATAGAAGTGGTAACACTCGTCAAGAAACCACAACTTAATACTTAAGCCGTGGCAAAACTATTTAGCAATGGTACACGAAATAATTCTCCAAGCCTTGAACATTTCAAACTTTATGGGAAACAAGCTGTAAACATAACTTTTTTGGAAAAAGTGACTGGTTGTGAAATTTGTATGACTATTTGCAAATGTCCGAGTCTTTTTAATCATCTATAAAATATTTTAGATTCGTAATATGGAGTATAGAAATACGATTTTTGAATTGGGTTCAAAGAGATGCTCGAAGAGATGCAGTTATCAAGAGTCAAAACATCTTTTTTTCAATAATTCAATAATTTTATGGAGGCCAATGAAATCTTTTCTGATAGTGGTCTTTTCGCTTTGCGGTTGACTGGCTAATTGCTGAACGGTTTCAAACAGTGAAGATTTGAAGAAAAGTCTATCTAGTGTTTCGAGTGAAACTTATTCCAGTCGAAAAAAGCATGCACTATTTTATTTTGAAATCAGGAGTTTCAAAGAAGTATAGAAGACTTGCAAATGATCCCTGCCCCTGCTATCTCCCTCACTTTAATTGGACGGTCGTTTAGCAACAATTGGTGAATTTAAGCTCTGGACGTTGATCGTCTCTCAAGCTGGTATGTCAACGTTTATAGTCCAGGAGGCTGTGACATTTTTTCATACTCATTTTCCCAGTCGCCGTGTTGGAATGAATCGGTTCTTTTAGTGACAGAAAACAAGAATTTTAAAGTCTGATATTTCTGGATTGATTCACATAATGAAAAACTTCGCAACTCCACTTATTTTCCTAGTCATAGATATTTAACATTTGATAAATAAGATCATAAAGTTTATGAAAACAACAGCCTTATCGCAGATAGTGGAAAGTGAGTCTGACATTGGTCTGACTGAGAATTTGTGGATTTAACAATTTTCACTCGCCAGACATCCTATTATCAATACTCACAGATTAGCCACACTATTTTTTGTTAATTAACTTCAGGATAACCCCGTGAAAAAAATAGTTCTAGTAGTAAGACCGGAACTATTTTTTTCACTGAAAAAAAAAGAAGAAAATACGTTAGAACATACAAGTGTTCTGATGCATTTTCCGCTGCAACCCATCGAAAACCTCTCCCTAAATATGAATGAATTTTGCTGAGAATTACTAAAAGAACAATTTTATCCATGTTTGCTGACTGGGAAAATATGATCCGAAATTCGTCACTGCCTCCTGAACTATTAGATTCAGCTACCCAAAATTTAACAAAGGCTATTGATGGTGCATGTTCCCCGTACACGTCCAAGTGATTTTTGATTTGTGTAGGCGTTATGCTTTTCGAAAACAAATATTCAATGATAGCTCGATACTCGATCTTTTTTTGGATACTCGATGATTTTTGATTTTTGTTGTACTGGGATTTATTCATTATAAATGGAATCTGATCAGATTGACATGATACGAACAATGTAGTTGGCCAGAGTCTTATTTTTAAGTGGTTGTGGACAGCTCTTGGTACAAAAATAAGATTACTTAATTCAATTAACCTATCAATACTGTACCATACGTCCAGGACCCTTATCCTCGATTCATTGGAAATGAATATGAAGTGAATATGCTGTACAAAATCAATGTAGTTCTCACTTCATATTCACTTCGCCTGAATCGAGCATAAGGGGACCCTGGTTGTATGATTCCAATCAGGCAACAAACGCTCAATGAATCGCAAATCGGTCACGCCTTAAATGTTCGGCACTTATCATAATGTGTCATTTCATTGAAGTTTGGACTCTAATGATTTGTCGCTACGCGTTTCAAGACGGGGATTGAATTCATCTGTCATGTAATTTCTTTCTATTCAGTAAGACTTTTATTCTCATAACTTATCGTGCTCTGCAGGTTTTTGAGGCATTAGCATAGTTGGTAAGTTAATGATATCGCTTTAAATCCAATCAAAGTAATCCCAACTCTTTTACCTTCCTGGTAAGCCAAAGAAGTTTCGCTTTTGGAGCATTGCTTTATCCACCAGTATAAAGCGTATTATTTGATAATTTGGGACAAATTCATCCCTTTATCGAATATTCTGGTTTTTATTAGATCTCACCGTAATTTATTTTGAATTATATAATTAGTATTGTAAATATGTAAACTTGTACAGTTTTTTTACATAGTAAAAAATGTTTAGTGTTGTTGTTAGATTCAATATAAATCTGTTACTAAAATTTAGAGATGCCATTTCCTGTATGATTGAAAGTTTTCATTTTTTTTATCAATCTGTCTCGGTTGATCTAGTATCCGATTCATGCCACCACCTTGATACATAATCTGGCCGCAAAAAGAATGTCGAAAATATTTTTTCTATGACTGTTGATTTTTAAGTGACACCTGTTTATTGTACATATAGTCGTCCCAATCAAAACAAGTAATGGAATACCGAATAACTGTATTTTCGTATGTATTAGATTATATTGTTCAGTGTAAAACAACCGATACACATTCATTTTATAGGTGTCCTGTATTTTTCATGTGATAATAAAAATTTCCTTATGTTAGCACATCATCATTTGTTTGTTTTTCATAGGATTAAATCGGTAGGTGACACAGCCATGAGAAATGCATTAGAACACACAAACTACAGGGTGGCGCAAAAGGAGCTTTATGATTTGAAACCGTTATAACTTTTCGTAAATGGTGTCCGTTTTCTGCTTCACACATGGTGCTTTTTCTAACACATTTTAAAGGACTTCTCAAAATTTGAGGTGTTATGGCTCGGATTTCATTGCGAATGTTGGTCTTTAGCTCAAGAATGATCCTATGCTTATCAACATACACAAGTTCTTTTAAATAAGTCCAAAACTAACCAAATTATTAATTATTGATGGCCCGGTGGGTGCGATACGCACATTGAAATATCGGCGATAGGCCAACTGCGTCTACACAAAATAAAGTTCCACGATTTTAAGTCACGCGCTGATGCTCTATGTACTACTCCATAACAAATTCTCCAAGTGTTCTCTGTGGAATTTTCAAATCAAATTTGAAAAATATCATCAATTAAAAAAGTTGTGGCGAATTCAAAGCATAAAGCTCTTTTTGCGCCACCCTGTATAAAAGCAATTAAGAGAAAAAGTAGATTTCATGTCACTCAAGTTCATAGCGTGCGGCAAACAATGCAGTTAAAGGGCTATAAAAAAAAATTGGCTTAACATGAAAAGAATAGACTACTCTGGAGTCAGTTCTACACCCCATTTTTTCACTCAAGTTTTAGAGATCGAACAGCAAGATCATGCATGTCCTGCAGAAGCGATGCACTGGTGTAAGATAAATAGGTGATTGGAAGAAAGTACACACCAATAATTGTCTCCTTATAGTAACGCTTAGATATACATGTTATATGGCCGAATGCTATAGTGAAAAAACAATCATTCGACCCGGATAGGCTATTTTTCTCTAGGAGCTCATAATTTTATTGTCCGAAAGAGAGAGCCTATTTGGGCACCGCGTTATAGCAGAATGAAGACACTTTTTGTCGGTTCGTGGAATCACCTATACAGGATGTTTTCTAATGGCGTACATTAAATTCATGAAAAAAAGGTCCATACTTATAAACATGGGGGACATTCATAACAATTCACGAAAATCTCTCAAATTATCTCCAATTTTTATTATTGATTCAAAAAAATAGATTAACTACAAAAATCTTGAAAAATGAACCTGTTGCAAAGAAAACTGGTAAGACTTCTGAACAACCAAATCGTCTCCAAGGAAACTTGTTTTCATATCACTGAAGTTGTCAGTGTCAACTGACAGAACAGACTTATCTTAACATGAAAACAACGCAATGTAGTGGATCTGCGGAAAACTGAATAAATTCACATTGTCTCATTCAAAAACTAGCCTTAAGGAATCATCCCTCATCCTCATGTTCTATACTTTTGTCGGAGCATCCTCAACCCTTTCACATAATCCGTACATCCTTATAGCCCTTTTTACTTTATGACTTGGAGATCAACCAGCAGAAAAGTTTATTTATTACCCCATAAACTTTTCCTGCCATCTGGCGTCCTGTTATGAAAAAAACTATTTGGTGGATGCGCACCGCCTCGCCTACCTAGTGAAAAATACATAAATTAGGTCAATATGTGAATTTCACTGTGTATTAAAGGGGCTAAATAAAAGGTAACACATCAGGTCATATACAATCCAACATAGAGAAGGGGTAAACTAGGTACTATTGGGAAACCAGGAACCACGCACTTTCACCACATTCTTGGCAAAACACAAGAATAACCATTGATTAGTGCAAGCTTTATTGCCTGAAGATCCCTTTCGATTTTTTCATCGGACTTCATTTTCAGATCTGCTGCAGGAACACGGCTACGACCAAAGTTCAAACTATAAATAGCTTCACTGAATTTGTACAGTACATTATTGAATCCATCGCATTATTATCAGGAAAATGAAACTCGATCGCGATTACAATCAGATCAATACTTCTTTTTATAAGACCGGTTACTTTATACTTAGGACTATAGAGGACACTACAAGCTTATCATGTGAATAATGTTTCAAATCTTTTTATCGCAAGACGTGATTCTCCAGTTTGTCATGGGTGATTGGCGCAAGAATCTGGACCTTGGTTTCAGGCTCCCGGCTCCCGTCTAGTATTTTTTTTAGAATTGGTAATTGGTAGAAGTCGATATTTCAGGACAGCTTATTTTTGTGTCATAGAGTGGCAAAAAGGGCAACATTGAGCAGTTTCTCCATATGGTGGGGGAAGACTTCAACTGCAGATGGTGCTTAGAGGATGAGGAGACCGTAGTTCACGTCCCAACGAGATGTCCAACTCTTGCTAGCATTTGGATGAGAGTGGAGGAGAGACTCAATACTTCAGGAACAGAGAACATCATGGCCACTTTTTCATTATAGATAATATTGAAAAAAAAGATTTTTAAACAAACACAGGTAGAGTAACAATGTGGATGACAAACATTGCATAAATCTTAATGATTATGTATTTTCAAAATTTGTCTCTATTTCAAAATGCAACAACAATAAAAAATACGCTAGAAATCAAATCAAAAACTCAATTGATTAAAATTATACAGTGTGAGTTCTTTTCATATTCAGTGCAGTGATTTCGGAAACTATAACAGATACGAAATAGCTCAAATGGGCAAAGAACTGCAGTTTTATAAGCTCTTCTCGAATCAAATTTTGGGTTTGCAGAGTTTTATAGCTTTCAAATGATGGTTTGGAAAAACTAATCATTGGTAATTCCTTGAAAAGGCTCCGTAAATATTAATTTTGTAAAGAAATGTTAAATGTAAATTGTAGGAAATTGTGTACTGAACAGCATGACAAGAGAATCTTTTTTATATACAGTGTGTGAAAAGTCCCAGAACAGTCAATTGCCACGATTTTTTTCACTCTAAACGTATTCGAAGTAAAGTCTCTTGATGATATGGACGATTTTCTTGAACAATCATTTTTGTTACACCTGTCAATTTTTACATCTAACATAAGATGATTTTTTTCAATGGCAACTATATAGATTCAAAGTTTTTTTGAACAAGGAACAAAAACATCTGAGCGGAATTGCCCCAGACTGAGATAAATTTCGAAAATGACGAAACACTTTTTTAGATTCGCAGAAATAAACGCGCGCGCCCAAGGATTATTCATCTTGCATCTAAATCTGACCTGATTTGACGTCAATCAAGGCACAAATTTAGGTTTGCAAATATGTCTATACTTCAAAGCTGCGAGGCGACGCGACGTCTGCTGCACGTTTTGCCAACGTCGCTGGTCGCTGCCTATTTCTAATAAAGTGTGACCACTGACCACTAACCAACGCTGTGAACGTCGCGAATGAGGACTTCATTTTTAGGCCAATCAGCCGACGTTGGTCTCTCTCTATATAGGTTTAAGTATGATTTATTGTATTATACGTTAACGAAAAACTAACGCAACGTCGTGAATAACGGAGTAATTTCTAGGTCAAACTCCGACGTTAAGCTGACGTCGGACTCTTTACTTGATTCCGGTGTGTGTTCTGTGTTGGATGATGTAAAATAACCATTAAACGACGAACACTGCCTTCGTGATTGGAATACACAATACACAAAAGGTACAAGTTTGAGAACTGATGCAAGCTGTCGACCATAAATTACAAAGAAAAAATGCTGACCAGTCATAACTATACATTAATCTTAACTCGTAAGCATAAGTTAAGTATTGCAATGCCTACATTATCAAACAATCTGGTGAACCAAAATGAAATATTTTATTTAACGGAGATATTAAGGAATTGAGGAAAATGACCGTCTATTTAGTAGACTGGAGTCACAATGTCATGTGAGGAGAACTCAAAAACCTCACTATCACTCAAGGATTATATAAACCAAACATCACTGCTCTCCTTTGAATAAATCATCAATTATAAATGAAATAAATCGTCCATCATATCCATAAGCTCTATTTCTCTTAATACGTCATTGATCATGATAATCACTTTCAACTTCTCATTTAACACGGAATAAGTGAATAAGTAGGTGGTAGGTAGAGTAAGTTAAAAAGTCATATCAGGCATATAATATGGTGTCCCCGTATAAATTATTATACAGGGTTATTCACGTTATTCGACAGGAAACATTATGGCCGGAGTATATGATTTTGAAAACAATTTTTTTTTTCTGGATGGATAGGGACCCTTTAAGGCTACATTTTAAAAATATTTTCATGTTATACAGGGTGTCCCCAAAACACGAAACGCATCAAAGTTGTATTTTTTTGAATGGAACCCCCTGTATATTAATTGATATTTCAATTCTTTCTTCAATTTGGAACAAAAATTGTAATACAACTAATGTCCTAAATTCAACCGTTATCGAGATACCGCGTTTTCAAAATGGCATTTTTGCAACTTTGACATGCTACAAAACTCAAACTATTCAAGTTAGAGAAAAATGGATTGCACATTCCTATCCTAACTTTTCAAGAGCTATTCAAGGAGATTGAATTCATTCTTGTGAAAAAAGGTCAAAATGTGCCGAAAAAAGTTGACAGTTGACGGTACCTTCTATCCAAATGACAGAAGAGCTCTTGAAAAGTTAAGATAAGAAAGTGCAAACCATTTTCCTCTAACTTGAATAGTTTGAATTTTATAGCATGTCAAAGTTGCAAAAATGCCATTTTTAAAACGCGATGTCTCGATAACGGTTGAATTTAGGAACATTAGTTGTATTACAATTTTTGTTCCAAATTGAAGGAAGAATTGGAATATCAATTAATATACAGGGGGTTTCATTTAAAAAAAATACAATTTTGATGCGTTTCGTGTTTTGGGGACACCCTGTATAACGTGAAAATATTTTTAAAATGTAGCCTTAAAGGGTCCCTATCCATCCAGAAAAAAAACTTTTTCAAAATCATATACTTCGGCCATAATGTTTCGTGTCAAATAACGTGAATAACCCTGTATATTTGGTACAAGTCATCGAGTTTTCTATTTTTTGGAAGATTTACTGACTTCAATTGATCTATTTGGTTTTCGAAAAAACTCAGGATTGGTCTTGCACAGTATAAGCAGATACTATTTAAAAAAATGATGATAACACTTCCTGATATCAATGATTTATGTAATTATTTTTGCAAATAATTGAGGTGGTTTGCTTTTGTATCAATTTTTTGTTCCAAATTCAAAAGTAAACTTTTCTTTGTTGGAAAATTCAGAGTCACAATAAGCAAAAATGCATCCTTGATATACAATACAATCCACGTAATTGTAAAAGCAATGCCGTCGTTCTCTGCCATCATAGATTGACTAACCTCCAAAATAAGTACACTATTTGGTAAAAATGGGTGTGTTGGCTGACCTGTCAAATACGTTCTAAGTTATATCTAAGTCATCTATGCTACGTAATTTTACGGTCAAAGACTTGTACTTGAGAAGTCAGATGCCGATGTCGACACGACCAGGATTGTACACCCCGTTTAGGTGTAAACTGCGGTCCTCTGTTCGTCGAGCAGACGTCGGCGTTGCGCCCAACGTCAGATAATGAAAGGTTTACGTAATATGACGTCAAAACGTCACTTGGGCGGTAGGCGGTAGTCACCCTGAACTACGTCCAAATCACAGACCATCAATTTAATAAATAGAACCATATCTTGAAATAACGTTAATCCCACTAACCTCTAGATATTCGAGGCAAAAAAAAATAATTTCTAAAAACAAGTCTTCGGTTAGTACCGCCGCACGCCGTTCGATGTTGAATATGGCGACGGAAGCGTCTGCAAGTTTTTCGGTTGACTACTAAGAAGGGTTGACATCAAATGAGGGATTGTGAATTCAACTGGGCTAGACAGAAATACAGTGAGCGCCATTCTCCGCTGAGCACCATTTTCACCACCTCACCTACAGCACGTCACACGGTTGACTCAGTGGCAACCTTACTTACGGAAGTTTCACGAAGCCAAAAAATGAAAGCCAAGTTATAAATAGGGATTCCATTGTCAACCAAAATCCACGTATCTCAACCGTCTCTGGTTGCAGAGGAGCAACTTTCCAGAGGACAAGTAATGCCCAATTTCCTTACAAAATCATATGGACTGATGAATCAAGCTGGTACGTATGTACAAATTGTGGGATGATTAATCGACACTATATACAAACAACTCTGACAGCAAGAAAATCCTCAATACGAAGAGCAAAGGATCACAAATCAAATTCGGATTTGACATTTGGTGCGGGATAGTCAGCACACCTTTTACTGACAATCAGTTTCTTGAAAATAATCTAGGATATATGGATTTGAAAACTAGACGAAATTGGCAAAGGCTTCAACATGGCGGTGCTCTTCCTCAATCAATTCGGCTGCAACATTTCAAAAATCAATAACTGTTATGAAGTTTCGCGTAAATCAATAGAATCTTTTAATTCATGCCTTTCAAAATATACAAAAGTACATATTGTTTTAGCGGTTCAGAATACTATAATTGAATATAAATTTTTACGTTGAAGAATTATTTTTTTTTATTTTATTTTTTTTGAAAAAATGTAGTGCTTTGGTATAAATAAAGGTTACAATGATCAAGGAAAGTACATAGCAATAAGCACAGTATCTACAAATAATATTTTCTATTTTGTGAGATTAAAAACCATTCAAACGTAATAAGGTTATTAAATACAGAATTTTTGCGTACATTTTCGATATCCAGATTGATAAAATATATTTTTTCACAATACACACTTACTAGCACATACTGTGTTACGACTAAATTTGATTCCATTAACCAGTTACTACCACATACTGTCTTTTGTCCAACTTTTAGAAAATAATATTGTAGATACTGTGTTTGAGTAAAAATTATCTCCGTTACTATAATAGATAGAGCTATTTCAAGTAGCGCGATAGATGCAGAATAGACACAATATCTACTTGGGCTAAAAAGCGCATTTTTGATAAAAATGAGGGATACTGTGTTTTGGAATGTGGCATGCGAATTTTTTACAAAAAATGAACATAGGCCGTACTGAAGACTTCAAAAATATTTATGAAAGATCTTTAAGAAAAGCCACAAATTCAGTTTTTAAGCTTTGCAACGGTTTCGATATTATAACCCAGTGTCATAGAAACCCAAAACTCGCTAATCTTCCAAAAGATTCATTGTAAATACGCTCTTATACAAACTTCCATATCTTTTTTGAAAATGAAGATATCAAATCTACTAAAAAATTAAAATGTCTAGAATGAATGAAGCTATTTGATTTTTCATGAAAAATAGCAGTCATCTACAGATTGTTTCAACATTTTAGAGTCAAACTGGTGCATGATTAGATATGCATTGGGAGAAATGTCCTGGAACTTCAAAACACTCTGTGGGGTATATCACCGAGTATAATAATGTCATCAACTTGTTCTACTTGAAGTAAAGATAAAGATGTTAGCAAATGTGCTAGCCAGTGCTATTATTTATTTGGTAATATGGTTACCAGTTGCCATGTTTCTATGGCATTGCTTCATGGTTAACCACGACCAAGTAATGAAAGAGCTAAAAATGCTCACAGAAACTATATTTTTCGAAAAAAGGGCGTTTATGTTATTTGTAAAAACTGACAAGTGGAACAAAAAAGTTTGTCTCGCAAGTTGTTCAGTGAAAAATTATATACAATGAATTATGTATAATATTTCTAAAAATCAGTTTTTTCAAAATATCTTTTGACGGCTATTAAAGTCTGCAACATCAAAACAGGTATTTAAAACAGCTTACAAAACTGCCATCCTTTGACATTTGCACTATTTCGTATCTGGTATAGTTTCCGAGATCAATAATGGAAAAAACTGAACCTGTATAAAAAGAGATAGAGAGTTCAGAAGTTTTGATGAGGAGGTGTTTGGCGTACAGGGTTTCATCAATCAGGTTGCCCTGTAAAAACCTGAGGAGATATCCGGTCTGAACTTCTGCGTCTTCCATTCTTCCGCCAGAATTTTCCTTGAATTGATGTATTTGTTAGTTGGTTACGGCCGTGTAGAGCCAGAAGACAATTTTTCGAGAAAAACCCTGAACCTGGCTTGTGTGCTGCATTGTCAGAAGTTTTTTGATTTTTGACCTCTGTGCAATAACCGTACAGAACAATAGTCGTATGCATGACCATCTTCCTTTTGATGGTTTCTGTTGGGTTCGCGAATAGTACATTTTTGCGCACTTCTTTCTTATAGTTTTAAGACGAAGCGTTTCAAAGAAGTGGTCTGTTCAGAGCTGGGTTCGATTGTCGAAAGCTTATTTTATATTTCGGAAAGTCTTAGTCTATTCAGATTCTTCACAATAAACCATGAGGAATTGTGTTGTATAAAAGCGGCCGTTTCCTACCTCAAACCCATTGGTTACAGCTCAAGGCTAGACATGTTAAGAACCTTAGTGAAGCATTGTCGGAAGCAGAAGGTATATTTTCTCGCAGGTGACTTCGAATTATCAGATCTATACAGAATAGGCAACAACACATCCACCTCATATACAGGGTGTCCACTCTGAAGTGTCCCACCCCTGTAACATTTTTGTTTATCAACCGATTTTCATTTTTGTTTGTTTGTTAGGTCTCGTCAAACACTTTTTGAACAATTTACCAAATCAGTTCCAGGGACGTAGGTACTTTTGGGTGATTATGGGGGTTCAAAGTGGGTCAAATTTCAGAAAATCGTATTAGGGGATTTTTTAGGAAAAAACTGACAACGGAATCTCAATCAGAATTGCCAAAAACCTCCCTGTTCACATTTAAAAAAAAAAAAAAATGTTACTGTTTTGGTTATTTTTTTTTTGTTAGTTTGTTAATTTAATACTTATACTGCTCATTGAGTCTTCCTGTACGTTCTAATAATAAGAATAAAATCCCAGAATGTTTGATTTGAACAAAAAATCATCCACACCTAATACAGGGTAGGCGACTTCAGAGTGGACACACCGTATATCTCCTTGTCCTTGCCATCCCATGCCAAATACTTTGGCTGCCATTTTGGAAGACCTTTTCCTCTTCACATTTGTTTGATTTATGAAATCGAAAGCGGTCTCTGATCTGTAAGCGTACTACCAGGAAATCTTATTCTGCTCTTTGCAAGGATGAACACTGCGCATGAAACGCAGATCATAAGTTTTGTTTAAATTGCTTTTAATTTGCCAAACCCTCTAAAAAAGGTCGTTCGCAATGGACTTCAACTCGAAAGTGTATTCCCAACCTCCCGACTCACCCTTCCATTCACGAAACTATGGTGTTAGACCCAAACTAGAGGCTTTAGGACAAACATTTCTGACTTTCTTTCCATCGTAGCTACACCCTTCGACACTTTGGAAGTCCCTTCTCATGCGCTTTGGTATTCCTAAGGCTTCCAACACGTTGGAGAGATCCAGAGCCACCAGTATAATAGTAGGAGAGCCAGTGACATTTTTCAGGCATGCAAAAGATGCAGATTTTTTTACATGTTGGGGGCGTTTTGGAACCGCGATCAGGGCGAACCCTCTCGGATGACACTCGATTAGCGTCCGTACCTTCCGTGCCTTCCTTCAATGAAATATTTTCATTACTGACTGACTTTTTTTTCCTGTTCTATGATCCATCAGTCGATCAAGCCTTTTTCCCAACGCCCTGATGGATCTGACACAACATATGGTTATATCTTCCATTATGCAAGAGCATCCATCAGCTCGACATTTATGCAAATGCACATCCAAAGCAAATTATTATATAAAATAGTTTAGTAAGTGGGTCGATACCTACATGAAGTTTTACTGTTATTCTGGCGCCATTGATTTGACAAAAATACAGGGTGTACCGCATAAGAACCGACACAGAGCAGGAACATGTAGGAGAGCCCAAAATATTATGATTTAACGCATCTTACCAGTCATTCGCCTCGCAAGTGAGGTTTTAAATTTCGATAAAATTCAATATCTCAGTTATACCTGAACTCAGAAACACCAAGTTTGGTACACGTGTACTAAGATTAATCGACAGTAATTTGAGTTCAATCGAGGTGTTTTAAAATGTTGATAAGGGATGATGCACCCTCAAAATAAGACAATTTTTTTTAAACCTTTGCCGTACTTGGAAAAACATTGTTTTATTTTATAGGGAATCCGTTTTATCGATCGGAATTTACTTGCTCTATTCATCATGATGTAACTTCGGGCTTATTAATGACTATCAACCATATTCTTCGATTACCAAAAATTCAATCTCAAAATATCTGATTTTTATGAGATTTATAAAAATGAAATGTAGGCTTTTTGACGTTTTTATTCTCTCTGAGATTTCTGACATCCTTTCACCTTTCCACCATTTGGCCGTGTGGCATAATCACCTTTTTTGACAAAACATACCGCCTCCCATGTAAGGACCTAGTCTTTCAACAAATAATATAATTCTTAAATACATTATTCGAATAAACTTAACTTCGAATTCTTTTAAAAGTCATTGAAACTAAAATGTCTAATGTTCTATAGGTGGAACACAAACACTCTTTATGGCTCGTTTCACTCCATTGCCTCGCACTTTTACTGTCACTACTCTCGTGACTCCATCTTGGCCTGGATGACATGAGATGACTCGTCCTAATGGCCACTGTAGTGGAGGGGTTTTATCGTCCTTCACCAATACCAAAGAACCAACTTTGGTTAGCTGCTGTCCATGAGATTGCCATTTTTGACGCACTTGAAGTTTATGCAAGTACTCCTCTCGCCATCTGTTCCATAGATGCTGGATCATAGACTGGATCCTCTGCCATTTATCTAAACGATTTTCAGGAACACCCAATAAGTCAAATTCTGGCAAAGTAGTTATAGTCCGTCCAATGAGGAAGTGAGTCGAGCTCTATGTGAACTGCCTTTGTGCACATACAAACAAAGAGACAAATATATGCTTTGGTCAACTTTGCACCCCTAGTTTTGCGACCTTTTATCAAAAAGGGACCCCCATAATCGGTACCTACGTTTCCAAAAAACATCAAAACTATTTACTCTACTATCTGGTAAATTACCCATGATATAATTTTGAGTTTTTGGCTTGGCTTTATAACAACGAATACAATTGTATATTATTTGTTTGCAACAGTTTCTTGCTAAGATAAGCCAGTATTTTTGTCTAATTGAAAACATTTATTGTTGCCTATGGAAATGAAGTAGTCTTTCACGCTCGTATTGTAAAAGTATTTTGGTTAAGATATGTTTATTTGGCAAAATTATTTGGTATTTTGCATCAGAAGCTATTTTACTATTTTTAAGTCTGCCGCCTACTCTTAATAAGTTATCATGTATAAATGGATTTAGTGAAAGAGTTTTGCTCTTATTTGAAATTTCTTTTTTGTTTTTGATTAAACTATATTTTATATCAAAACATTCCATTTGTACATGCCTAATAGCCGTACTTAAAGCTTCTTCAATTTCGATTGGGTCGACCACACCAACCTTTCTCTTTAAAGCCGTGGTTCTACAGTTATTAACAAATCTTAAGATATAACAGAAAACTTCAAGAAATGGTTTGAATGACGAAAATCGATTCAATAATTCATTCATAATAAAACCATTGCTATTGGTAGCAGTGCAAGTTATAGTTTTTGCTTCTAGAACATCATGGAGTTTCTCGTACCTACTTGGGCCATTCACTTTGATCTTTTTTAAACCATTCAGGACCAGACCACCATAAATCATTCTCTATCAAGTTATTTACCGATGTGCCCCTGGATAACAAATCAGCAGGGTTTTGTTCAGATGGAACATGATACCAAATTTTAGTGCCTATTAAATTCTGAATCTCCTGAACACGGTTTGCAGCGAATTGTTTCCATCGGCTGGCGTCTTCCTTAATCCAGTACAAATAAATTGTTGAGTTAGTCCAACAATAAAAACTATGAAATTGTACATTTTAAGAATCAGTGACTCTCTTGTACAAATTGCTTAGCAGTACTGCTCCACAAAGCTCTAAACGTGGTAAGCTTATAAGCTTCAATGGGGCTACTCGTGATTTGGCACATAGTAATCGCGACATATGAGTTCCCGATGATGTCAAGCATCTCAAATAAATGCAGCAGCCGTATGCCTTTGTGGAGGCATCACTGAATCGATGAATTTCAATACATATTATGATAATGCTGATTGTCGTGCTATTTCTTATAAATTTAAATCAATTATATTATTGTAAAACCTTGACCAATTTTCAATGATATCATTAGGTAGTTCCTGATCCCATTCTATTTTTCTTCTCCACAAATCTTGAATGATCAACTTTGCATCTATAATTACGGGACCAAGCGAGGGACCAAGTAACCCCAGAGGGTCATAAATTTGACATATCACTGACAAAATGCTTCGTTTACTCCATTGGGATAGGTGAATATGAGTATTAATATTAATCTTGTATTTCACAACAACATGTTTAGCATCCCAGTGAATTCCTAAAGTTTTAGTCTGTTCTCCTATCGGTTGAACAGATGCTACATCATTGCACAGCCATTTTCTCAACTCAAAACCTGAGAAAGCTAACATGTCGGATATCCTTTTCGGAATTTCTAGAATTTCAAATTCTGAATCAGATGAAGTTAAGAGATCGTCCATATAAAAATCACGTCTTATTATTTCTGCTATTTTTGGGTCATGATCTTCATTGTCTTCAGCCACTTGAAGGAGAGCTCTCACAGCAAGATACGGTGCTGACGCAGTTCCGTGAGTGGCAGTATTTAATTCATAACACTTTGATTCATCGGTTTGTTTTGTCCGCCACAATATTTTCTGAAACTTGCGTTCTTCTTCATCCACTAGGACTTGGCGATACATTTTTGATATGTCTCCACTGATCACATATTTGAACATGCGAAATCTGAGTAGAATCATGAAGATGTCTTGTTGTAAAGATGGTCCAGTCAGTATATTGGACGTCATTTAAAGATAATCCTGAACTTGATTTCGCGGAACCATCGAATACTACACACTTCGTTGTTACACTGGATTCTCTGATTATGACATGATGTGATAGGTAATATCCATCCTCATCTGATGAATTAACTCCTGTCATATGACCTAACTTCAAATATTCCGACATGAAATCTACATATTATTGAGTTTTCAGCTCGGGATTTCTATTCATTCTTTTTTCCAATAGATCAAATCTATGTAGTGCCATTGTTTTAGAATCTCCCAATTAATTGACGGAATCTTAAAAGGAATTTTAACAATATATTTTCCCGTAATATCTTTTTTCACTGTTTTCCTAAAATAATCTTGACAGTGAGTATCTTCCTATGAAAAAATCTTTTCACTGGAACTAGATTCTTCAATTTCCCAAAACTTTCCAATTTTATCATTAATAGATTCCAGGCTATTAGGGTTTAAGCAAGTTAAAGACATGGAAGCATTTGTATTTTACGAATTCAAGTATAAATTACCTGCAATTATCCTACCGAATTCAGTAGTTTGCAGTACTGGCATGTGAGAACCTAAACTTCTACGTCCAGCAGTTAAAATAGACCAAAAAATGTGGGATCCTAACAATAAATCAATATTGTTTGACAAGTGAAAATCTGGATCAGCCAAAGTCACATTTGAAGGTATATTCAAAAGAATTCTATTGAATGATCTGGTTGGTATTTTTGTTGTTATACGAGGAATCACTAGACATTTCATTTCCATAGAGAAAGGTCCATTACATGAATTCATAACTTCCTTGTTAATTTTTGCCAATGCTTCTCCTACTCCTTTGACTGAAGGGTCAATTCTATTGCATTCCAAATTTAGAATTTTGCATAAATTTTCACTGAAAATTGCTTCGAGAACCGCTTTCCAAAAGCGCATGACACTGGACCTCTTTATCTTCATGTACTACACGAACAAGGACTGTCGATAATAAGATCTCTAAACAATTATTGCCATCATTTTCAATGTCACAAATTGATTCCTTGGTATGATTTGTTAGAGTTGGTGCTTCATCATGAACCATCTCCCATGCAGCATTTGAATTGACTGCTACTGCTTGAATGCCATTTTTATCATTATCAACAGTTGTCAATGAGGCATTTTATTATTTTATTTGAATTCGAATTTGAATGCAAAAAGCGAATTATGCAATTTATGAAAGTTAATGCACTTTTTTAATTTACATTTCCATATAGGATGTGAATGCCTCAAGCAATTTAGACATAATAACTTCAATTTTTTTACTTCCAATATTCGATCATTGTCATTCAATCTTAGAAAAGCATCGCTGCTGTAAATTGGGTGCTCATTTTGGCAAAAATAACATTTCAATTTGTTTTCATCAACTGAGGCAAAACTACGACTATACGTCGTTTAAAATTTTCGACTATTTACTGGTTTCACAGCATTCACGCATGAACTGATTTCTAGTTTTTCAAGTAACTCGCACTTATCTTAGAAACTTGTCAAGAACCACTAAACTGGGTAAATCTTGAGCGTGTTTGAAAGATTCCCAATCTCTTCTTGTAACATTCTCAAGCTTACAACTTATTATGTAAATAATAATGCTGTCCCAACTATCAGTTTGTGAACCTAAACTGTTGAGTGAGCGTAAATGTTTTGTTATATTGTCAAATAAATTTCTGATATCAATATGAGATTCTCTGCTGATCACTGGGTGATCAAAAATAGCTTTTAAATGGTTATGGATAATTATTTTTTTGTTTTCGTAGCGCTCTTCTAACATTTGCCAAGCAATAGCATAATTATTTGAAGAAACCTCGATTGATTTTATAATTTGTTGCGCCTTCTCAGATAAAGACGACCTCAAATAATAAAACCGTTGGATGTAAGATAGAGCATTAAAGCCAAAAAACAATCTTTGAACTCTAGCCAAGAATCGTAATTACCATTAAATGTGGGTAGTTTAATAGGAGGTAACTTGACCAATGCTTGAACACTATTCTCAGTTGAATTTACCCTCCCGCTATTGGAACCGGAAGTATTGCTACACCGAGAAAAAAAATGAGGTTTTTGTTACTCTACATAAGGTTTCTGCAAAATTGATTGATTATTAATTCAGTGGACCACCAAATAGTGAGAAGCATTAAAAAAAACTCAGTTTTGAAATATTGCTTCATATTTACAATTTGCTCATATTTGGAATAAATCCACGATTGACTATTACGAAATGATTGAATAATAATCAAATTGTCTTGTTAGAAACTATTGAAAATATGTACAGAGTTTATTCTAACATTGGCTGATTTGTAATAAATCAAATTGAGTTTTTGAAAATCAAATCCAGTGAACAAAACAGAAATGAATTGAAAGATTAAATGAAAGTGTAAAGTATACTTGAAACCCAGTTTTACTAATAAAAACTTTACGATTGAGTGATTTGTACTCAATATTGGGTTGCAGCGTTGTACATGCGTATCTGTAAATATTCTGCATTATTTTGGAAGCGTGGCGTGCATGCGTTTGTTGTTGTGCTCTTTTCGTCTCGGCGTGTCGTCACAAGTTTCTGGTTTTTCACTTACCATCAATATCAGTAAATATTAAGATTGAAGGTGTTGTTCTGTGGTAGACAACAAGATGTTAAAACAATGCATAGAAGAATTTTTAATTGAAGCTCAGCTTCTCAATTCAGACCTGCGAGAGAAGTTAGAAGGTAAGTTAGGTTGAGGTTGTGGTGATGAAGTTCGTCCGTGTTATATGGAATGATTAAATCGCAAAAAGATATTATGAGTATGCATTCAAGTTATTCGCCATTTTTTTCACCATTGGTGATGGCAAAAAATATGTTAGTGCAATGAGTATTGCTTAGTTTTTATTTTAATATCATCTCACACTGTTTTTGTTATGTGTTATGTTTAAGAAACTGTTTTGTGTTATTGTCTATAATGTTTAAGGCAACGCTTAATTTCTTATTTCTGTGATACTGTACAGTTCGTGTTTCATATTAAATAAAGTTCATCAAATAAATAAGAATTTTTATTCGCAATCCCATCCTTCACAAATTCTAATGTGTTAAAAAATCAGTGATATTGCCAAAGCCGTAATAAAGTTGAGTGATTATTACTCATCTTTTTTACAATTATTTATAATAAACCAGCATTAGTGAAAGGGCAGAAGTAATGTAGTCTGATTATTACTCAATAGTCAAAATCCGAAAATCAAATTCTCTATTTATTAATCGACTCATTGACTAACAATAATAAATCCAAAGATTATCAATTATTTGATTTATATATTTGATAATAATATACATAGATTTCAAATTGATCAAATCAATAGTAGACTTAAGAAAACCCAAAATTGATTATGTCGGATTTTAAAGCTATATTTGAGTCATTATTATTCAATTTGAATTATAAAAATTCAACCATTTTTTCAGTGTAGAATGAACGGATGCATTCCCGCCTAAGTTTGATTCGGAGCTCAATTCCAGACATAAGGCTTGCATTGAACCAACAAGCTCAAAATATGAATTTTCAAAAGAAACTAGCTCAGCATCATTGCTAGCATCCGGACTTATTAATTCAATTCGCCCTTGTATCTCTACAAATTCATCATATAGAGGGGTAGCCTTCTCCACTCTTAGCTGTAATTCGGAACGTAACTTATTTTTATCCAAATTTTCAAGTTCAATACTATCAAAATAATTTATGAACCTGGTCAGTTTCCCTTGAATCAAACCTTTTTCATCATTCAAACTTCTTCTCATTTTCAGCCATTGTTGCTCAGATACAAACAGTATTAAATCTAATCACCACTTACCAATGATGGTACAATTCTCACGACACCGGCCGTTCTATGTCTTGCTACCGACACACAGCACTATGGATAGCCGAATCTTCTGGTTACTTGTTATCCGTACTCGTAGGACCAAGATATGATGTAACTTCGGGCTAATTAATGACTATTAACCATATTCTTCGATTATCAAACATTCAATCTCAAAATATCTGATTTTTATGAGATTTATAAAAATGAAATGTGGGCTTTTTGACGTTTTTATTCTCTCTGACATTTCTAACATCCTTTCACCTTTCCACCATCTGGCCGAGTGGCGTAATCACCTTTTTTGGCAAAACACATCAGTATCCAAATAAATGGATTAGAAGAGAAAATTGTTCACAACTTTGGCTCACTGATCACCAGTACCTCAATTGGGACTTGTTTTTTAAGGGTCTGTTAAAATAATTTGGGTGTTCCCCGTAAGTTGCTTATCGAGCCAAATTGGGGAATTGGACCACAGATGCACACTCATTAAAAACAAACAACATTTTGGTGAATATTTTGAACAATTACTGTAACTTTTCAGTGCTAATTGTATTTTATCTATATTGTTGAGATTGTCATTTTTTCCATTAAATAGTTGGTATTTTCGACGATTTTTAAAATGACAGCTACAATACGTGTCTTCAGATATTTGAGTTTTTGCTGAAAAAAACAAAGTTTCTTGAAAAAGAAATAAATGCCCCATAAAATGAAATAGTTTTTCAAGTCAGCCAACGGGTTAAGAAGTTCTGTCTTATCTTAAGGGTGCATCATACCTTATCAACCCTTTAGAACGTCTTGATTGAACTCCAATTACTAACGATTATTGCTCTTTGTACACTCACAACATGTATCAAATTTGGTGATTTTAAGTTGAGGTATAACTCAGATATTGAATTTTTTCGAAGTTTTAAACCTCACTTGCAAGGCGTATAACTTATTAGGAGTGCAACTTGGTATAAAGTTAAGTTGCGTTGAATCATAATATTTTGGGTTCCCCTCCATGCTCCTGTTCTGTGTCGGTTCACCCTGTATATCAAATCTAGAGTACCATTCCTAAAACTTTTCTTGTTCTTTCCACAATGGAAATTATTATAATTATTATAATTATTTGAGCAACTGGTTTTATTTGAATACAATATCAATTTCAATGTTAATAAAGACAAAGGTTCTTGGGTGGTTAAGTGAATATGCGTATTACAAAGAATAATCTTGTTCCAGGAATGACCCTCATTAAAATTATGTTTACTTGTTAGTCGTTAGGCTATCAAGTTAATCTGTATACCGCAGGTGTCAAATCTCCCGACCTACTCTGAACGTAATACCGCACAAGAAACTTTTTTGACAAGCAATAACTCTACAACCCCTTCGCCGTTGACATTTTAACAAGTGCAGATGATCAGATGGAGGGCTCGGACTAAATAAATATGATGTCTTTGTCGCCGTATAACGACGGCCGACTACGGCGAGCATCAGGTCTCGCGAGACCGATCCATCCTGGTCTCGAGAGATGAAAACCCAAATCAATTACACCCCAAGTAATTAGAATATGCATCGTCCCCCATCGCCTACTGCTGCTTGCTTCCCGTTCATCTGTGTCCTATCTCTCATTTTGATCATTTATATTACCTTACCATCCGAGATATAATTAGGACGTTGTTGGCTTTTTTGAACAAAGATGAATGGAAAAATGTGAGGGTGTTTATTTCACCATATCATTATGATGATTTGAACTTTGCGAAATACTATCATATGGATTGATAAGTGAGATAAAGGCACCTTGAAGATTCAGAGGGGAATGAGGGTTTTGTTGACTAGGGTCTGTGCCTATGCTTCGGACCGAAGTGCTGGACGGGCCAGTCAACGGTTCGGATAACAAATGATTTGTATGTTTACTCTAAAATATTTGATTTTAAACAAAGTTTGGTGTTTTACTATTCAATACTATCGATACTGTTAAATTCATATACACAGTAGAAATTAATGATTTTCAAGCATTACTCTTGATGATTTCAAGGCTTATACTCATTCCAGACAACATAGTGTACGTACAATATGGATATAGATTCGATTGATAGTCAATCATTTTTACTCAGACCTCCATTTTTCCTGGAAATCAAGAGACAAACTGGGATTATTTTATCAAGAATGCTTTTTTAAGTACCTGTAGGATATGCATAGGATAAGTTAGGATATTGGTTTAAGCTTAATTTTAATAAACTGTATTCACCGAGGTATTACTCAATACCCATGATACTAAACCATACAAAATATGATAACTTACTGAAAGAAATTGGAACCTTCCTGCGCATGGTGACCCAAACGTATACGAAAGATATTTAGCTGTTAAACTCAAAAACATTATCTGGTAAACCATGCAGTCACCTAGATAACCTATGCATTCTGAAGGCTCTCCCCATGGATCACCAAGAAGATGTGCGTGAACTTATCTTGTTATCGTACTATCATAGTCAATACCTAGAAGCAGACACAATGGGTGGTATACGGTGTGTCCAGAATAGGATGATGTACCAACATGGGGATACTGGAAACGGTAAGAGATACGGCGTCGCTCAAATGGAAGAAAAGTTGCGTATTTGAATGCCCAAAAATATTCTACATTTGATTTATTTTAAATACATAATGGGGACACAGCGTGAAAAAAAAACGTTTTTTTTTTAAAACCACAATATTTTATTATATATTATAGAAGCTAACATTTTCAAATTTTCAGGATATGGGTAATTTGCATACATTTTCAATTGACTTGAAATTTTATATACGTATTCTACACAATGGGGGCTATGATTGAACGTTTACGTTAACTTACCATGTCCATTTCACCATGGTAACGCTGTTAGCAAATGGAACATTTGCATTAGTAAACAATCTCAACGTTTACGTAAACTTAACGTGAATGTTCAATCAAAGGGCCCAATATTTGAAAACCATCAGCAAACTTTTTTTTCCAAAATACCCAAAAATATATCAAATAGAAAAAAAGAAAACGTAAATTTCACTGTTTGTTCGAAAACGGGGCGGAGCGAAAACAACCTCTCGGAGAGACAGAGTCATATACGCCAGACAGAGATAAATAATGTATCATGTGACGCCGTGGATGTTGATTGGCGCTCTTTAATCGGTGATTACTACATTGATAGAGGTCATAGATACTAATCCTTATATTTTTCATATTTCCGAAAAATGTGCGAATTTTCCATTGTATAGGCCTACCATACAGAGTTCGCCATAGTAAGTGGCCCATTAGAATATCTCGGGAATAAAAGCGATCGGGATTCTGAAAATTTGAAAATCTGAATGTAGAGATTTTCGGAGATGCTCTTTTCAAATAAAATGATAGTGACTTCACGCGACTTCCGGTTGTACCGAAAGTAGGTGTCAACTAGCTTGTTTCAAATGGAACACCCTATATATCATTACATTTTTGGATTCTACGTAAAATTCTAAGCAGATTTTATGTATGATGTCCTATACCTAAGTTTAAGCGTTTTTGAAATATTTGAGTTTTTATGTCAAAAATTACGTTTGTAGGTTCCTATTTGAATGTAAATTTTTTGTATAAGAAAGCCTTTATTGTTTAATTTGTATCAGATTTCTTGTTGAAAGGGACCTACTTTAGAAGATTTTTCACAATATTTTGATAAATATTATAACAGGGTGACACAAAAATAAGATCAAAAATAAAATTAAGAAAACCGCCAAAAATAATTTTTTTCAAATGAAAACCCCCAATTTTTATAATTTTATTTTATTATTAGATTAAATATTGTCCATTCCAAAATTCCAAAAAAATAAAATAAAAATAAGAAGGTTTGGCATG
This sequence comes from Orchestes rusci, assembly GCA_958502075.1. Taxonomy (NCBI): domain Eukaryota; kingdom Metazoa; phylum Arthropoda; class Insecta; order Coleoptera; family Curculionidae; genus Orchestes; species Orchestes rusci. The sequence continues at coordinate 21,270,292 of OY293303.1, forward strand.
GACAATATTATAGAAACTCACCTTCATTTGCAGTACTCAATAAGATAAAATGATAAAAATTGGGGGTCTTTGAAAAAATGAAAAAATTGATAACTATCAAAATATTGTGGGTCCCTTTCAACAATAAATCCAATATAAATTAAACGATAAATGCTTTCTTATACAAAAAATTTACATCTAAATAGAAACCTACAAACGACATTTCTGACATAAGAACACAAATATTTCAAAAACGCTTATACTTGGGTATAGGACATCATACATAAAAAATGCCTAGAATTTTACGTAGAATCCAAAAATGTAATAATATATGGGGTGTTTCATTTGAAACGAGCGAGTTGACACCTTCTTACGGTTATATCCGGAAGTCGCGCAACGTCACTACTATTTCATTTGTAAAGGGCATCTCCAAAAATCTGTCCCTGCAAGTTTCCAGAATCCCATTCGCTTTATTTCCCAAGATATTCAAATAGGCCACTTACTATGGCGAACCCTGTATTGAGTGATTGAGTCCGGCTGAGGTTAATTTCTGTTTTTCTTATTTCTAGGGGTGCTAAGAAAGGATTTTGCGAAATTTTATTCCCAAGGGGGTGAAAAGGGTGGGGGTAGAAACATGAAAAATTATGTATATCTGGTCACATCGACTTGAAACTTCATATTAATAATCTTGAATGAAATCAATGAAATACGTGTTTCTTCGATTTCCAAAATTCAACGTGAAAGGGGTGGGGGTGTGAAAATAATAAATCAATAAAAAACTGTATTTTTGATCACATCGACTTGAAACTTCATATTAATAATCTCGAATGAAATCAATGAAATATGTGTTTCGTCGTTTTCCAAAATTCAACCCTTAAGGAGGTGAAAGGTGTGGGGGTACGAAATCATAAATCAATAAAAAAACTGTATTTTTGATCACATCGACTTGAAACTTCATTAGGATGATCTTGAGTGAATTTAATAAAACATGTGTTTCGTCGTTTTCCATAATTCAACCCTTAAGGGGGTGAAAGGGGCAGGGGTGTGATAAATAATATCATCAACGCCGAGCCAAAACTATTATAGATAGAGCCATGAGATTTTGAAGAGATGTTCTGCTAAATATTTCTAGGTGTGCTAAGAGAGGATTTTGCGGAATTTTACTCCTAAGGGGGTGAAAAGGGTGGAGGTGGGAAAAATCATATATTGATGAAAAATTATGTGTTTCTGGTCAAATCAACTTGAAAAACTTAATTGAACACATGTCTCGTTATTTTTTGAAATTCAATTCCTAAGGGGGTAAAAGTCGGGCTCAAAGGAGATGAGATGAGAAAAATCATTAATTGATAAAAGATTATGTATTTTCGGTAACATCACCCTGAAACATCGTATAAATAATCTCAAATTAAATTAATTAGATACTTGTTACGTTATTTCGCGAAATTCAGTCCCTAAGGGGGTCAAATTCGGATTCAAAGGAGTGGGTGGAAAAAATCGTTAATTGATAAAAGATTATGTATTTTTGGTAACTTCATCTTGAAACTTTGTATAAATAGTCTCAAATAAAATTGATTGAATACGTGTTACGTTATTTTGCAAAATTGAGCCCCTAACGGGGTCAAATTCGGACTCAAAGGGTGGAAAAAAGAATCGTTAATTGATGAAAGATTTTGTATTATTGTTAACATCATGTTGAAATTGAACATATGTATCGTTGTTTTTTAAAATTCAACCCTTAGGGGGGACAAAGTCGGGCTCAAATAATCTTGTTTGAAATTAATGAAGCACGTGTTTCGGTTTTTTTTTCAAATTCAAATCTTATCTAAGGGGCGAAAGCAGTGGGTGGCAAAAATCCGAGCAAAAATCATAAAATAAATGAGAAGTTGTGTATTATATTTTTGATCACATCAACTTTAAATTAATAATCTCAATTTAAAGTGTTTGAAATTTTATATGACACCAGCAGTAGCCGTCACGGCTTCGCCCGCAATGATCATCATAGTGAAGTTTCAAGTCGATGTGACGAAAAATATATAATTTTTCATCAATATATGATTATTCACACCCCCACCCCCACCCTCAAAGTAGACGGAGGGTTGTTTCTCACTCAAATTTTCATTAAGACCAACTTTCTTCAATAACTTGTTGTCGTAACTCTTTTAGTCGTGAGAAAAATAGCGTTTGAGTTTATTTTCAGGACACTTATTACACAAATTGGTTTCCATCCAAGCAGGGCTGAACCCCGCGACAAGAGCAAATGCGAAAGGCTTCAACCACATAAAGAAAGAAAAATCTTGTAGTACATCATGCAGCTGCAGCTAAGTACCAGCAAAGCCATCTTGAGGATTATAGATCAAATGAAACACGGGTTTCATTGATTTCATGCAAGATTATTAATATGAAGTTTGAAGTCGATGTGACCAAAAATACAATTTTTTATTGATTTGATTAAAATTGCTGTCGAAGCGGGCAAAGCCGTGGCGTGTACAGCTAGTAATTTACAGGGTTATTCACGTTATTCGACACGAAACATTATGGCCGAAGTATATGATTTTGAAAAAGTTTTTTTTTCTGGATGGATAGGGACCCTTTAAGGCTACATTTTAAAAATATACGTTATACAGGGTGTCTCCAAAACACGAAACGCATCAATTTGTATTTTTTTAAACGGAACCCTCTGTATATTAATTGATATTGCATTTCTTCCTTCAATTTTGAACAAAAATTGTGATACAACTAATGTTCCTAAATTCAACCGTTATCGAGATATCGCGTTTTAAAAATGGCATTTTTGCAACTTTGACATGCTATAAAATTCAAACCATTCAAGTTAGAGGAGAATGGTTTGCACTTTCCTATCTTCACTTTTCAAGAGCTCTGTCATTCAAAAAAATTATGTTGATGGATTTTTCCATAAGAAATCATGTGTTAGAGAGAGGCAAAAAATACATTTTTAATAGGATTAAAAACAATCACCTCTTTTTCAATAAGTGCGATACCTTGTTGGTTTAGGAACATAAGAGGCTCTTAAAATTCGTTATGAAAAATCCAGGACCGTATTTAAAAAAAGTTAAGTTGATGATGGCTGCTCATAGACGAAACGTCGGTTCTTCAATTCAATAACGCTATCTTGTAAAGGGAAAAAAGTGGCAATGAATAAGTTCCATTCATTTCAAAATATCTCTTTAAATGTGGTCAGAAAAAAATGAAAACAATTTTGAAAAATTTCGGTTTTTTACGGATAATTTCGGACTTGGTCGGAATTTCTTAGCTTTTAAAACGGCATTTTGTTAAGCATCAAAATACGCAACTTTGCCTCCATTTAACCGACCTTGTATCTCTCACGGTTTTCAAGATCCCCATGACAGACATCCTTATCTTGGACACACTCTGTATATCTCAAAACTGAGTAGAATAGATGAGTTCGACTGAATAACAAAAAAGTTTATAAATAACATGTACTTTAGCATGCGCGTAATTTCAAAGTCCCTGCAATCGATTAATATTTTCGATGCGTCGCGACGCTTTACTCTTGGTAGTCGTAGAATTTTTTTAACTGTGAAAAATAACTACTCAACCCCCTACATTGACTACTTTTTACAGAAATCAAATTTTCCTATTCTAAAAAGGACAGGATTTCTCATGAATTGCTTACCAATCAAGCGCGGGAAGGACGGTGTACTCATATTTGAATGAAAACTCTAACAGCAATGGTTTTGTTATCGCAATATACAGTGTGACCCAAAAGTTTATTAATTGACGGATTTGGCTCGAGTTTTTTTTTAAATTGTAGTGGTTGACAAACTGTATCTTCTCACCAAAAATGTGATGACCTCGCTCATACATAATCCAAGGCCTACTTTGCAAGTTCCCGGGTGCAAAATTTTGATAAACCACGAGATCTGTGCATGTCACTTGATACGGCTTAGGGCTTCGCAAGACCAAGACCAAAAATAAATGTGGTCTTGGTCTCGATATCTCAAGACCAAGACAAGACTCGCTCAGTCTTGGTCTTGGTCTTGTTAGTCTTCGTTTGGTCTTGATGGTCTTGAAAAAAATGTATACCAAATTTGCAAAATACTCATGACATACAGCATTACAATTCTTCAATAGATGTTTTTCATAAAACGTTAATAGTGGATGTTTCATAAGAGTCGCAGTTCTGAACCGAAGAAAAAAATAAATTCCTATTGGATAGTTTCGTCTTATAGGCAATAAAATATGCAAACAATTGTCAATGAAAAAAAAAAACGTTTTAAAAATGCGGAAGGCATACGAGCTTTTTGTCACAAAAAAAGACAAGTACTCATCCTTATTATTTATTATTACCTGGGATGGCGGTACGATTTTAACAAGCTGCACGAAATAGCAGATTGTCTCTTTTCATTCAACTTCATAGCATGTGACATAAAAGACGTACGTCTTTTGCATTTTAGAGCGTTTTTCTTCATTGTGAATGGTTTGCATATTTTATTGCCTATTGGGCCAAATTATACGCAATCTACTTTTCCACTTACTTTTTCAACCATAAGAACTTATCTAGGCACCCTTGGCAAAGAAAGGTTTTCGAAAAGCGTCACATAGCTCATTTTGCATTTCATTCGCCTATTCACAACAGGTAGATTTGGATTAGTTTGTGTGAGATGCGGGGTTTGTGTAACTGGCAACGCTGCCTTTTCTTCCGATAAACCGATTTCAGCACGGTTTGTCAATACAGTACAACCCCGATAATTCGAACTAGCTATTGCAAAGTACCTTTCGGAGTATCAATTTGTTCGGATTATCGGCTTGATTTTTTGAACAAAACAACTTTTTAAAACAATCTCAATGACGCAAAAAACATGTTTTTGCTACTTCACCCTCTTTCTTTTTCAAATCCTTGAGGAGAATGTAGAATGTTTCAAACTAATGACAAAACATTTTATCCGTTTCTCAACAATAATCTATTCACTTTTTGAGACTCCATACTCCCGAAACTTAAGAATACGGCAGCAGGTGATCGGATTATCGAGATTTGTTTGGAGATGGTCCGAGCTGTTGTGAATGTTCGAATTAGCGCATGTTTGGATCATGGAGGTTGTACTGTATAGAGAATAGGCATACAATTATTCCTCCCAAAAATGTTTTCTATACCTGGTTGTATATTCATCAAAACTGTGATGAATATACAAGAATAAAGAATATTTTCAATATTCAGTACCCAACACATTATTCACTTTCACGTGGGAATGTAGGTACATTACTTGATGGTTTAAGCATTTTGCTACATCTATTTATAAATTGTTACAGAGTCCAATACATTTTTTGAACATTGTTATTGTTTGATCAGATGGATTATTATGATCATTTTTTTGTGATGTAAAAAAATACACATTCAGATGGTAAATTTGGAGCTTCTAATTTTTCACGGAATCTACTGTGAATGGGAAAATTCCAAAAATATATTTTTGAAGAATTGATTTACAAAAAAAACTTATTGGAAGTAGATAGAGACATTTGCAGATTTTAATGAGTATTGTGTAGATTTTTTTTTTCAAGACCAAGACCAAGACGAGACTCTCGAGGTAGAGTCTTGGTCTTGGTCTTGGTCTTGAACGTCAAGTCTTGGTCTTGGTCTTGAGACGATTTTCAGGTCTTGGTCTTGGTCTTGGTCTTGGTCTTGTGGTCTTGCGAAGCCCTAATTCGGCATTCCTCAAAACGGGTCTATACCAAATTTCACCGAAAAAAAAAATGTTCATTTATTATTATTTTCTTTACTTCGCGCATATTATCGTGTAATCACTTGATTGTAGTGATAAGCGATTAGTGATTTCGAGTTGTGTGTGGGCACATGGCACCATTTCACCGCGAAGTGGGTCTATTGTGGCTCACATGATTGCCAGGTTATTCACCCCTGAGGCCCAGTCCTTTAAAGAGCCTGATAGCCGCTCTGGGTGAGGCAATATTCAGATCAATTGCAGTCATCCGAGAGCTACCGAAGACATGTTGTCGAAGGCGAGCAATCGCCGGGCACTCACAGAGAATGTGTCTGGCTGTCTCTTCCTCCTCCAGGCACAGTCTGCATTCAGTGTCCTCAGTGACTCCCATTCTGTGCATAGGCATTCTCAACAGGCAGTGACCGATGTATAAACCCATCGCTACTCGAATTTCCTGTCTGTTGAGTTCCAGAATTTTTCTGGCGCATTTCTTATGTGGTTCAAAGATAAATTCTTTTGAGTGTCGCATGCTTGGCAGGTTCCTCCTGTATTGTATGAACTGGTTGTCCATCCATGTGGATACCTTTGCAGCCGCAACCTTATATGCAATACCTAGTGCCGGCTCTGGTCCAATGAAGTCTCTGGTCGCCGCTTGGCGTGCAAGTCGGTCTGCAACTTCATTATCCTCGTGTCCAGAGTGGCCAGGTATCCATACCACTTTTACATTGTTAGCTACGCCGAGCTTATTGTTCAGTGCATTCTGGCAGCTCTCCCGAGCGCCTTTAGCGCCGCTTGACTGTCTGAGAATATTTTTATTGTGGTAGCCGTCCAATCGTCGTCGAGTATCCATTGAGCGCTAAGTTCAATAGCTAATAGATCAGCTTGGAATATTCTTTTCCTGGCTAAAATAGGCTCCAAAGGACGTTTTTGATCCGTCCTTGACCAGCAGGTGTCAGCTCTTGTTAGGCTGAAAAGGTCCTGTGTCCACTCTTTCCGGAAAGGGATTAGTATGTCATGGTTTTTCCTGCTGGTGGTCTTGGTGGGCATGACATCAGAGAAAGCACCTATAGTACGATGGTCCTCCAATTCTCTGATTAGTCTATTGGGTGTAACTGTGTCTGCCCTGCTACCTCTGTGGTTAGCTATGATTCTATACGTTGCCCTTCTCGCCTTCTTTTCTAGCACAATGTGTAGAGGAGGGAGATCTAGAAGGCATTCAAGCGCTGCGGACGGTGTGGTGCTGGTCGCTCCACAAATGGCCAGGCTGGCTTGATGCTGTACACTTGTTAGTTTGGCTCTGGATGTGCTTTGATTGCCCTTCACATACCAAACTATTGCACCGTAAGTTATCATCGACCTGACGACCGTAACATATAACCAGTACATCTGTTTGGGGTTGATTCCCCAGGTTTTTCCACAAATGCGTTTGCATGTCCAAAGAGCCATTTTTGCTTTGCGGATGACATTTTCCAGATGAGCATTCCAGGTAAGGGTTTTGTCTAGCTTGACGGCTAGATATTTCTCCTCTGTCTCAAATGGAACAGATACGCCATTAAGAATAGGGGGAAGTGTGAAGTTTAGCTTCCTTTTTGTAGTGAAGGGTATTATGATTGTTTTGGCAGGGTTAACAGACATTCGCTCTCTCCTGCACCAATCAATCACAAGGTCGATGACCTCTTGGATCTTACCATTGAATCTTCATCCTGGATATTTCTGATTAGGACAACTATCATCTGAATAGCCGAGTACGTCCACCTCCAACAATTTCACCATGGCTAGCAGGTCGTCAATGAGAAGGGACCACTAGAGGGGCACTTGATAGTAAATACCGAATATAATCAATATTCGCAAAGATAGGTGTATTGAAAAAAATGGTGGGTTGGTGGAAATTACGATTCATTGACCAACTGTAAAGTTTTGGAAACGAATAAATAATCTATCTTCATCTACGAAATGATTACTACTTGATACCTTCTGGTAAAAATTGTTATGAGCCCGTTTTCAGGAATGCGGAATCCAGTGGGGTGCAGGACGCCTGGGTTCGATCTCCGGGCGGGCCAACGTCGATGTTAAAATTTGGAATTTGATTTTAAGAGATGCATAGTCTTTCGGAAGAGACGTTAAACAGTGTGCCCCGTGTCATGGATGTTGGCACGTTCAAGAACCCTACCCTCTACAGGGAGGGATTCGGCTAAATTACCAGATAGGGTAAGACAAATTCCCTGGCGTCGGTGATTAGCCTTAGTCGGAGAAATAGACCCACGAAAAATAAACGAGACAAAAAAACATCGCTTAATTTTAAGGACGGTTTCCCAATCTTTTTCCCAAATCACCCTGTATGTTTTTTATTGCTTCCTATGAAAAAATGTCTGAATTTTTGAAAACCCTACAACCTTTATGCAAGACAGTTTTTTCTAACTCGTGTATCTTCCGAAATAATCGATCGTTCTGGTAATTTATCCTAACCCTGTATGTAACAATGTTATCCATTGTATTGATAAAGGCGAGTTTTCCCTAGCTGTTTTTTTAGATTTCAAAAAAGCGTTTGAATCGATAGAGACATTTTCACATTTAACTTAAAAAGCTTGAACTGTTAGTAATCTCAGGTACTGTTTTATCATGGTTTACATCATATTTAACAAATAGGAAACAACATTAAAAAATGTGTCTCAAGGCCAATAGATGTCAGTTCCTCAAGGGACTGTCCTGGGTCCTCTACTATTCCTACTATACAGTGCGACTCTAGAAGGCCCCCTTCTTACTTTTGAACCGCTTGATATATTCGAACGAAATTTGGACACATCATTTGTGAGGACGTTCTGCATTTTTTGACATAGTAGTGACAGATGAAAATGTCAAAATGACCCATTCTGAATGAAAAAATCAAATGAAAAAGGGGTTCGAGGGATAACTTATTTTTTAAGCCCTTTGACACTGATTACAACTGCCGAGTTTCAAGCCTCTGCTATCATTAGTGTTGATATGACAGCGTGTACATTTTTTTTTTCTTCATTTTTGTCACTTGATTAATACTTACCCGCAAGAGTGGACTTCTCCAAGCCAAGAAGATATAATGAGGTACAGGTCTTCAAGAGGAGCTATTACTCAATCTTTTTGCCGAGGATTTTTTTCAGACCAGTTTCATTTTTTTTTGTGAAATTCATCCTCGTCGAAAAGATTGAGTAATAGCTCATTTTGAAGATCTTCTGTACCTCATCATATCATCTTATTTTCAAGAAGTTAACTCTTGCGGGTGAGTATTAATTAAGTAACAAAAATAAAAAAAGATTTTTTTTGACACGCTGTTATATCACCAGGAATGATAGCAGAGGCTTGAGCGGCGAGTTGTAATCAGTCCCCCTCATATTTAAATACAATCAGTTACCAACTATTGTTAAAAAACTGTGATAACCTGTGTCACTTCAAACGACCTCTAAGAGAACATGTTCGTCAGTTTTTATTATTTATTGTCCATTATACACCATATTGTGAAATAGCATTTTTTAATTAAGCATTTGGCATCATTGGCCGAGATAAGTTGAAATCACACAATCGTCCTAAGTTTGATGCTCGTTCTAGTCTTATTTGTTCTAAGCATCTGCACATGTACGGAATATGGTCCAGTACAAAACGGATCGATATAAAATTGACTGAACAAGTACTGCAGTACATGTTGTACGTTCAGTGGTAACTGTCGAATCAATCTTTACATTGATACAAAGGAGTGTATGTTTGTCCGTAAAAAAGATAGCATTATGCGTGTATCTAATGAGGGAGAGAGAAGGCTTCATTCTGGCAATCTCTGATTGGTCAGATTGGTTGACATGGCGTTGCCATGGTGATCACCGGAGTAACAATGGCTACATTCTGGCGACCTCAGCAGCTCAAGCTACTTGATAAGAAGCCCACCTGAACGTGATGCTTGTGAAAAAATGTTGCTTTTTCGAAAGCGGATCTCGCTTGACATGTGAATTCGGGTCAAGTTTATTTGTTTATGATTACATCTTCATTATGTGGCGTACCTGTGGCGGATTCCCATGTAGCAACACGCCCCAGATCGGATAGCAACACCGCCGATACTCGTGGTTGGATGTATTGCCGTTTCTCTGTTTGTTGGGTTGGGACATATATCTATTAACTCTATATGGGAACCGTCCCATTTCAACAACGAGCTACGCTTGATGCCAGGATGAGAAAGATCATCCCGCTGAACTCTATAGTTTTGTCTCGCGATAGAGAAGGATAGACTTATGCGAAAAACATACAGTACAGCGGGATCTTCTATCTCATCCTGGCATCAAGAGTGTAGAATTGCTTCCCATATAGTTATTATTAGATATATGGGTTGGGATTGTTAAGGTGAGTGGGGGAGGTTGTTCATTTTGATTGTATCTCATCGGAATCCAGAATCTTCATAAAATAGCTTTGTTTCGTGATTTGATTGTGTTACTTATCATGAATCCTTGGATGGATAATATTAAGATAATAATTGTGCTGTGTGTCAAAATCAAAATACATTTTCAATTTACAGTTTTTGTGTGAAATTTTGCTTATCGTTACCTATTTGTCTGTATTCAATTATTGATAAAGGTGGATACAAACATTTCAAATTTTAATTTCATTTTAATTTAAAAAAGAGTTTCAAGGTTCATTTTATGAATTTTCATAACAGTAAAGAGTATATCGGATTTCACTTTGCAATTGATGAGTTTATTTCGAAATGTTTTTCTTTGTGTATTACGTTTTGTGGTGAGAGATGGGACTGCTAATTATTTTTGACTAAAGTTATTGAATTTTACAAGTTCTGCCAGAATTTTAGCAGAGGTAAGAGAAAAACATAATGTTAATAATAACATATGGCGTCATATTCTGCTTTTGTTTATATTGTAAATTTGGAGGTTAATTCAACTTCCTACAAATTTCGAAATGTTACCAGTTATCACTACTTGAAACGCCGATAACTCGGGAAAAATGAATTGAGGCATAATCTATGGTCGATAAAAAAATTCCAATTTGAATGGACGATCAAAATAAGATATAATCAATTGTCTACATAAATCAAGGTTTCATGTAAAAAAGTTCAACTTGAACAACTTTTTTAATTCCGATATGATCCAAGGTTCTGGTAATCTTTCCTAACATTGTATATTTATAATCTTCCAAGAATATGTTACTGATAATAAATAAAATGTAAAATATATTCATATAGACATACAAAGGTTACAAGAGTTTAACTGATCATTTGTTGTCTCCAAACCAAACAATAAAACTCATTATTTAGGTTATCACAGGTTTTCAACTTTTTTTTTGCAGTTCATTTGAATTTCAAAAACGATTGACATATCGATTAAAGCATTTTTACCAGAATTCTTACACCTTATATTTTATAAACCCCTATTATTATACATATAGGAATGTATAGTTTCTTATAACTTGAGAACAACTTTAAAGTTTAGACTTACTCATAATGTCAAAACGTTCTTCCACTTTCCTGGAATAATTTCAAGCAGAGTATTGCCCATGTTATCGGATAATAAACAGCGCAAGATATTTGAAAATCCCGCGTAAATCTTCGAATAAGTACGGCAACATTGGTATCATGTGAGAGCGGGAGCTACATCCAGTCGCAAGTCCGCCGATGAGGAGACAAGGCTAACGGATGACAGAACTGCTGATTCATTCTGAAGACTAGATCCTGTCATTCGATTGCATCGGTCTGCATCGTATCGTGTCATTCGCAAGGTTGCCAGAAGTACTGTTTTAACAGGAGATCTACTGATTTCGCCCATGGGTTTCTGTTCTGTTTTTGATAGGGATCATCTGTCAACACTCGACACACATGACGTCATGACCGTAAAAGTGAGGAAGCTTGTTATCTGATCTTGGAACCAACCGACACGCGATTTTCCGGTTATTCGACCAACATTTGGTTTCTTGTTGTATTTTGTGTAAATAAAATTTCGTATTACGAGTGTGTCTATTTTGCTCGCCCGCAGAAGACCCACAATTATATTATCATGAAAATAGTTTTCGTCTCTTTGTGGCACCAACAATATCAACCGGCCGGACAAATTTCTCTACAGCCACGAATAGAGAGTACCAACCCATTAAAATGAAATAATCCTTAAAATAGCTTCCCGATGATTTGGTGTAACAACAGATTATCTGTTTTTTAAGCGTTTCACTTCGAATCTCATCTCATTCGCTTTTGGATTTATAGTAATAATAATAATAATAATAAATAGTCTTCAAGAATTAAAGAAAAAAAATTGAAGTACATTGCGATAATAATTCACATTGATCATTCCTAATGGGCGATTTGTGATAGGAGCAGATCGACGGCGGGTGACGGGGATCTGTTGGATGATTTTTCGATTGTGTTGTGTTATTTTGGAATCTCAGCGTTAATAATAATAATTAGTAGGTGGATTCGTTTGGTTTTGATTAGAAAAGATAAGAATGTTCCACTTTGGTTTTCGATTTCGTGTTTTTTCTTCTGATTGAGGATATTTTACATTATTGTGCAACGTCAGAGCAGACAACGCCGACGGTGATTTGTTGGATGGTTTTTCGATTGTGTTGTGTTATTTTGGAGTCCCAGCGTTAATATTAATTAGTAGGAAGATTTGTTAGGATTAGGATGTTTCACTTTGGTTAAGGATTTAGTATTTTTTCGTTTGAATTAGGATATCTAACACAAGATGCACGTCAGTTCTTTTGTTCTTGCAAGTTGGATTTCAATTTTGAGATGGATTTGAATCAAAACTCAGTTTTGACGTGCTGCTCGGAGAGCGGGTAATTCAGCTAGTTTCCAATGAAATGGTATTGTGACGAAACATGCGTTCAGCGGTGTTGGTGAATGCGCCAGGACCACATTGTGTAGAATCGATTTGGTACATTCTAGCGAAACCAGAGGGCGGAGCAGACTTCTACTATGTTCTACAGAGTTCTATACAATGCGCTATTCGGGAAGTTTCAGCGAGAAGGGTATATAATGAGGTCCGCCATTTCAAGTAGAGTTAGTTATCGATTAACCGCGAATTATAATCGTTACAACATTAATATACGCTGCGATTGTGGACATAAATATTTGTGGTTGTGTTAGTGACTTTAAATAAATCAATTAAAACTGGAAAATTGTTTTCTATAGCGAAACTCGTTACAGTATGCATCAATTGCATGAAGATGGGCGTCGCGTCGAGTTAGTTGGAGGTCAGTCAAAAATCACCGTGATGTGATACAAAATCGTCAGGGTTAGTGATAAGATCAAGAATTTCATGCGAGTGAAGTTGTTGATCATAAGTTGTGGAAATAATGGCCACAATATGAATGAAATGATTTTCTGAAACCTTATTTTGGAAATATTTCAAATTCCACCATTATTTTTATACAGCAGACCTGCTTGAGAATTAATGTTTCGGACGAGGTGACTCGATCACAATGACGTCCAGATATTTTTTGTTTTGCTAAAATTGAATGAAAAGCTATGAACACGATTTACATTATTTAAAAGGTTTTCTTAGGATTTTTCCTACTTATTCACAAGCGATCTGTATTGTCTTTAACTTTTTTTTCTTCATGTAAATAAGAAATATAGTACTCAGTGATACTATACAGGGTTATTCACCCCATACGGATCGTAATATTGTGGCTATAATACGTGAATTTCGAGAAGTTTGACTTTTGGGGTATATGGGGGTATGTTATTGTTACTTCTTAAGATTATTTTCATTATACAGGGTCTCTCAAAAGCCTTAAAGTTTGAAAGTTGCATTTTTTTAAATAGAACCTTCTGTATTTTATTGCATTTTTGGATTCTCTGATTAGATGAAGTGTACGTTTCAAGATTTTTTGAATAATTTTAATTTTGTAAAAAAAAATCTGATCTAATTTTCATGTCTTGAATACTTGGAAGTATTTGAATTACTTAAGCGAAATTTGCGGAAGAGTGTTACAATAGTTCATAATTGATATCCCAATTTTAATAAACTTGTCATCTTATACAGGATGTCCAAAAATTAAAACTAATCAAATCAAAACTTTCAATGGCTATGAGTTGATTAATTCAAATGGAACCTCATATTTTTCACTTCATCAGTTGATGTATTTTTTTATCACCTGACGATTGTTATTAGGGTGTCTTGTAACTAGGTATTCTTGTTTTTACAGAAAACACCTAATAATCGTTTTTGGCACCAATTGGTGTTTTTTTAAGTAGAAATCCTGATGATATCTTATTATCTACTTACCTATGGATTTTTGAAATGTGAAATAGCTGGAGTTAAACTAATGGAACAATGATTAAAAACTGCTTTATCATAAGAGACAAAGTAAAAATATCCGTGAAGGTGAAAACGTGATTTATTATTTGTCATTTCTGGATTGCCTACGTAACTAGATATGTGGATACATAAAAACTTGTATTTAAACGACAAATGGTACAAAAAACAATTTTTCGGCGTTTTCTGTGAAAACGTGAAGACTTAGATATAGGACACCCTAATTCCAATCGTTAGGTAATCAAAAAATACATTTGTGAAAAATATGAGACTCCATTAAAATTAGTCAACCTATAGTCACTGAAAGATTTGACTTGATTAGTTTTATTTTTTTTACACCCTGTATAAGATGACAAATTCATTAGAATTGGGATACAAAGTATGATCTATTGTAACACATTATCGCAAACTTTGCTGACATAACTCACATTTTTCTCAAGTATTTGCAACATGAAAATTAGATTAGATTTGTCCCAAATTCAAATCATTTAAAAAACCTCAAGGTTAAGGTATTATAAACCTTGTTATAACATACACTTATTTTGATCAGAGAATCCAAAAATGCAATAAAATAAATGAGGTTCCATTAAAAATAAGACGTTGTTAAGCAACATTGGCTTGGATTGAAGACTGTTCCGTTTTTTATCTAGCACAAATTCATTTCCATTTAAGAAGTCACTACGTGAATTCCCGTCGGGTATCAAGCTGCTCGGTTGATCCGATAACCCCGATTCCATGCAAACCCATTTGTTTGCGAGTGAGCGATAACGAAAAATCTGCATATCAGATATTCGGAATAGCGAGAGCTGAGATCGGAAATCCTCACTTCCCGGGTCTGGCTTAAGTTCCCGTTCTCAAGTAATCCCCGATTCCTCGAGAACGACAATGTAGACCAATTAAAAGACTATCGTTCGACGACTAATTGCCGCCACACTGTTTGGATCAAATGACCCAAAACATTTAAAAAGGGTCAACACACGAGTCCGCACAGACAAAATGTATTGTCTAAGAAAACATAAAATAAAGTCATCGTTTACAGGGCGCTCACGTATTCCTTTGGGGTCTCCATATGTTGATATCTTCTTTGATAATGTGCGGCTCTGCATATTTGAGATGTATATTGTATAGCTGCATTTTGTGACAAAGAACTGCAAGTCATTATCCCCATAATGCAGTGATCAAGGCCAGAAATCCATTTTTATTCGAAATCGAATCCCGAAAAAGTATCACACATCAGTAAAAATATGCGACACAATGGAAATATATCGGAGCTGAGCGGGATTTCGGAATTCGATTTTATAAAATACCGAATCAGCTTTTCACGGATTCCCCGGTACCGGCCAACTGAGTCGTGAATTTTGCCCTTTTGTCATCAGTCCGACGATTGTTTGCCGATTTTGTTATATTCCTATATTACGCGCCTATCACTGGAAAATATCTGTACAGTTCTGATTATCCAACGTTTCTCGAATTAATGACATATCCATGTCATCAAGAAATAGGAAAACAATGTCATTCTGGTAAATTAACACAGACTGAACGTCGTACATCTGGATATCTGAAAGGTACAAAAACAAGACGGTTTTTTTCGAAATGACAAATGGTTGAGGGTAAGTCGTTACGAGCAAGGAACCGGCTTTAAAAATAGTCGAAACGGTCTGAAATTTGAAATACACCCCCGCTTATTTGGCCGCCCTTCCTTATTTCTTCCGACTTCAATTAAAATTAAGCGAAACAACGAATGTCTTAATCGTCATCAGAAAGAAATTAAGACAGTTAGAAAGTCATAAAAGGAAAAATTATTGTTGCCAGATAAGGTATGTTTTTTCATAGCAGGGAATCTGCATTTTAATTGTTGAATTAGCCGACTTTTTCCTCATTATTAGTGAAAAAATATCCGACTTAATTTCAATTTATCTCAACCTGAAAACATTTTGCAAATAATTCATTATTTTGTAGAGTGCGTTCCTTGCAGATCTTGCATGTGCTATTCTGCTGCTCCATCAACTGCTTACGAACTCGAACATAAAGGAAACATATATTTCAAATCGTAAAACAAAAGAGAGGCAATCTATTAGCAAAAATTCTTCATAGAGCGGTCGGGCAAAGAATATGAACAAAAGTGAAAAATTCGCCATTCACAAATTAAAAAAGGGGGAGAGCAAACTGAGAGCAGACAGTACAAGCACTCGAAAGAAATTAAGCGCACATTATTGGAAAACAAGAATAAGAGATGAGATGTTGTTTGTTGTTTGGTTTTGCGGTCTATTAGACGGCAAATCAGCGCGGAGAAAAGGGCTTTTATCTGGGCGACTGCGCCACATAATATAAGATCAAACGAGCTCGTGGGCCTTTGCCATTCAAAAGTAAAACCTTTTGATGCTTGGCTCTAAGGACGTGCATCATTCCAATGAATCACATGGCCGCAGAAGGGCGGCCCTTTCATTTTTACCAAACAAAAACACGCTTGTTGTTTGTAGAGGATTTTAATAAATGCGGGTGGTTGATGACAACAGATTGAAGAGGTTACTTATTTACTTTGAGGTTTATGATACGCATTCTTCATAGACTTGGGTTGATAAGTTTAAAAATAAGATGTCGCGGGCAAAAAATAATATTATTGATGTTGCAAAATTGTGTTATTACAATTCTACATTAGGAGAACTTCTATAACTCATGTATCGATATTCATTTTGATACAGAACAACTCGTGTCAATATCTTTATCCATTTTTGTTCCTTGTTGAAGAAATTCATTTACGATCTGTAATGAGACCTGTTACTTTCCTCAGTTGGGTGTGGTGTAAGTCTTCCATTCTATATTCTATCTGCTTTCCTGTAGATGGAGCATCTGGAGAAGCCCTTGATTGCTCCATCTCTGGAAGGCTTCCCCAGTGATTCTTGTGTTGTAATTCAGTCCAGTTGATGAGATTTTTGCTGGACGATTCTCCACTAAGGCGGTACGTGATATCTGCTCTCACTGGCACGGCCCCTGATTTAGAGTACCTACTCGAAAAGTTCTATCTTTTCATAAAAAAAAGATATAATATGTCATTTATGACTAATAGAATGGCCCTAAAAATAAAAAATGTATTGGGCATTTTCTAAATTTTAAAACGCATTTGGCATATCCAAGAGCTCCTATAACGATAATTTTGTGATAAAATCTTATACATCAGAATGTTCAAAAAGTCATGTCAAATTTGGATGAAAAAAATCCAATCACTCATTAAAAATTCTAGCAAAGATTTTGCAAAAACCATGTCACCTCTTCACGTATGACACGAACTATACATTCGATAAGTTTTGTCACTCTAGCTTATATCGAGCGTTCAAATATTAAGGTCAAAAATAATACAACATCTTGTTATTTCAAATGGTAATATTTATTTTGTCCTGATTAAAGCCAAAAAAATCCACATTGTATAAACTATCACGAAGTATTTTTTCAAGTACCAGTACACATTCGTCAATTATTGTTAATTTAGCTCATGTGAGGGCTAACCAAAAGGAAAACAAAAATGTTTGTCTGGTAATCTTTATGAACACACCCTGTATGGGCTAGAGTAACAAAACTATACGAATCGGTAGGTACTCGTTCTTGGAAGAGAGCTTTTGAATGGTTCATTGATTAATATTTGGCTCTTATTATATCGATGTAACTATTTAAATTAACATTTTTTTTTTAAAATTTTTGAACGCCCGGTAAAAGCTAGAGTGAAAAAACCTATCAAGTATACAAAACTATACGGATCGGTATTCGTTCTTAGAAGAGCGCTTTTGAATAGTTCATTTATTAGGATTTGACTCATATCGTATAACTTCAGTGACCGGCTAAAATATGGAACAATCATTTGAAATTCAGGGTTTTGATTTTTTGGAAAACGATCGGACACATCGATTTTTATTTGTGGATGCGGTTTTTTTAATCACATATTCAAGTAACCAGAGATAAGTTACGACCATCAACCTCTTTGTTTCAAATGTATACATGAATTTTTCTTTTCATTTTTGAATTCTGCGGGAAATTCTGTGTATATTTCATGCAACATACGCCATACCTAAGACCAACCGGTTTCGAGAAAATGGCATTTCAAATTCATAATATTAATTATTAAAAAACTGAATAATGTTTTTATTGGATGAAAAATTTAATCAAAACAACGTTAAAAGTGGTGACCAACTAAAAAAAAAACATAACAGCGTATTCACCAATGGACAATTTGCATACATTTTCAAATGACTTGAAATTTCACGTATTCTAGACAATATATCAGCAAAAAAGTTTTTCCAAAATACCCAAAAATATACTAAATAAATAAAAAAAAACGCAAATTTCACTGTATGATCGAAAACGGGGCGGAGCTAAATTACCCTATCTCTCTCTCTCGAGAGAGAGTTATTACAGTACTTACAGTAGGCCAGACGGAGATAGATAATGTATTTTATGACGTAGTGGATATTGATTGGCGCTCCTTGATCGGTGATTACTACATTAATATAGGTCGTACGTTGATTTTTGAAACCTCAATGGCATCAGTACTTACTAATTCTTGTTTTTGTACCCATATTTTTCAAAAAATGTGCAAATTGTCCATTGTTTATATAGCTGCCTTTTGGCCATTTTCTCGAAAACGGTTGAGTATAGGTATGTGGTGTATTATATGAAATATAATTCTAATTCCACGTAGAATTCAAATATGAAATACAAAATAGGTGTTTTCAGTTAAAAAAAAAGAAGTTGATAGTCGTAACTTATTTCTGGTGCTTATTTGGCAAAATCATGTATACAGGCATGATTTTGCCAAATAAGAAACCGCATCCAAAAATAAAATTCGACTTGTTCGAGCGTTTTCCAGATCCCGGAGTTTAAAATGAATTTGTTCCATATTTAAGCTGGTCACTGTATTTTTTTATAATTTTTCATCTTAATTTTTGAACGCTAGAGTGACAAAGTACCCAAGAAGAAGACAAAAGGTTTTTACAATATCTTTGCTTGAATTTATACTGGGTGGATGCAAAAATTGATTTTTTTCAAAATTTGACCTGACTTCTTAAACATCCCGTATAACATTTTATCACAATATCATCGTTATAGGAGTTTTTGGATATGTCAAATTCAGAAACGCTAACCGTTTTTCAATAACAAAACTGCCCAATAACTTTTCACGATCATGGGGCTCTTATATTAATCATAGAAAGACAAGAAATGACAAACGACAACTTTTTTCAAAAAAAGATGGAGCTTTTCGAGTAGGTTCTATAAACTAAAAAAAATCGTATCGGCTTATTTTTGATAAGATACCAAATTGTCGGCAATCAAAATGAAATACACTGCATATATACAAGATGTTTTTAAATTGCGTTTACAGGGTGCCACAGATTCGAGTGCATGCATGGGGATCTCAGTTATTATGAGAGATACAGGGTCGGTTGAAGGGATGCAAAGCATTTTTATGCTCAAGAAAATGCCATTTTGAAATTTGAAAAATTCCGATTACTTCCGAAGATATTCGAAAAAAACCGAAGTTTCGCATAAACGTTTTTATTATTTCCTGCGTTTGTTTGAAAAGAAATTTTAAATTACACTATGTCATTGCCACTTTTTCTACTCTGCAAGATGGTGGTATCAAATTGAAAATCTGACGTTTTGTCTCCGAGCTGCCATTATCAACTTTATTTTTTTGAATACGGACCTGGATTTTTTATTTTATCTTTATTTGATGAGGGTGTAGAGTAATGGGTTGCCTTAGCAACTTCAATATTTTCAATCATTATTCACCTATTATTGTTATTTTCAATATTTTGGTAAAATGGTGATATTTTTGAACACTTTCGCAGAAATTAATTCAGTTGTTGATATGTAATTTTTACATTTTCCATGACATTTGTGGATTTAATTTGATTTCATTGAATGTATCGTTATTGGATGTTATTTCAATTTTGGTTCAGTCAATTAGTTTTGTTTAGTTGTGCAGGTTTCCTCATAAGAAGAACGTGTCGAATAAAGATGAATTTATGAACTAAAACTATGTCTTAGTGAGACTAGGGTTGCCTAACTAGTTTTCTCTGGTATTATTTTTTTGATGAGTATTTTTTTCGACGGTTGCGATACCTCAACGCATTGACGACGTCAAAAGATAAATAAAAATAAAATAAAAAATTCAGGTCCATAATGAAAAAATTAACTTGATGACGACCGCTCAAAGACGAAACATCAGATTTTCAATTTGATACCGCCATATTGTGGAGGAGAAAAAGTGGCAATGAGAAAGTGCAATTTATTTAAAAATATCTTCTCAGATAAACTCAGGAAATAATAATAACCTTTTCGCGAAATTTCGTTGTTTTTCGAATATCTTCGGAAGAAGTGGGAATTTTTCAAAGGTCAAAATGACATTTTGTTGAGCATAAAAATTCGCAACGATCCCTATGCATGGACTCAAATCTGTGGCACCCTGTATACATCAAACTTTCTAAGCTAATTTAATGAAAAAGGAGCGTCCACACTTGCAACAAAACACCGGACCGAACACCGTCACGAACGCCATTGCGAACCCTCTCGCGAAAGCCGTCGCGAACAGTGCAACATCACGGTGTTCAACCAGCTGTCGGTTTTATGTCAAAAATAGAGGGCTTTACTCAAATGTCATCTTTTTCATCTGTTTATGAAGTGTATGGGTATGGGTTTGATTTAAAAAATGTTATTATTCCATCCAATTGCTCAATTGTGACTACCGATGAAACGCCGTGCTGTTGCACGTTTCGTGACGGCGCGGCGACGGTGTTTCGTTCTGAGTTTTGTTGCAAGTGGGGACGCACTTTGAGGCTAAGCGCAATTTGAGACCTGACCGACGCGAGTACAGCCTGAGTTTCTGTAACACACGTCATTGAATCTGTCAGCGTATAGCGAATATTGAGAGCGCGACTTGCTTTGTCAATATGTGCAGACAGAATCAATAAGTGAGGAGTTACATTCTATTTTACTCCAATTTACCGCTTGGAGAACGGGAATCTTATGCTAGCATCTACATTGAATTTGTGTTTAAAGTCACTCTTACGTCAAATTCAATGTGGATGGTAGCATATGATTTCCGTTTGCGAGCGGAAATTTTACAGTTCTACTCTGAAATAAAATTGAATACAACTCAGACATCGACATGTGTCTCGTCTCGTCACGTTGCGTCGTTCGCGTCTCAATATGCGAATAGCCTATGGTTGTTTGCACACTATGCGACATGGATACGATGTAGATCATCACGATATCGCGTACACTATCAGCAAATGTTTTTGAGTTAATAGTGTTCACATAAACGCGATATCACGTCTAGGGCTTCGCAAGACCAAGACTGGCCAGTCTGGGTCTTTTGATCTCGATAAATAAGTGAGGTCTTTGTTATTGGTCTCGATTATCGATATCTCAAAACCAAGACAAGACTGGCTCAGTCTTGCGAAAGACATACGTTTGTTTTGTAACAAAAAGAGACAACTACTGTTTTCGTTTATTATTACCTGGGATGGCGGTACGATTTCAACAAGCTGCGAAAAACAGCTTTTTTGTCATTTTGTCCTTTCACTCAACTTTCTTTGTGATATCAAAAACGTACGTCCTTCGCATTTTTAGAGCGTTCTTCTTCATTGTGAATAATAATAATAATAATAATAATAAGACGTTTATTACTTCAAATAAAAAAAAACATATTAATACAAGTGTATCTTAAGATATCAATCAATTGAAGTGAAGGGCTATTTTCAGCTTTCCGACACTAGTGTTGGGTGCTGTTTGGGCCGATGCTTAACAAAGAAACTAAACACTAAAATTAACCCATTACCTTCCTACAGAATGATGCTTATTAGAAATAATAATAATAATAACCCGTGGTTGTTAGCCAGGTCCCCTATCGGGCGCGGCCTCCTGCGAATGGGGGATGCTCGCTCATAACTCACGAGTTGTGAGAATGTAGTGGGAAAATAAAATACCTACCGTGGAACAAAACCTGGCAACCTATGGAAATCATGGATAACTATAAAGCCTCGGAATATTGTAACGACGTAAACAGGGTCAGAGTGAATATAACTGACACCGCGTCCGGCAGGGGGCTTGAGGTGCCTCAGGTCGTCATCCAGCAAAATCCTCATCAAGCAGCTACCTCTCAGCACAATACCGTCAATGAATCAACACAGTCTACGAAACTATTCAATAGAGTAGAAATTGAAGGCGATGGCAACTGCCTATTTCGCTCAATCAGTCAGTACTTGTATTGCAATCAGGAAAACCACCTAAACCTAAGATCGGAGGCAGTCGCATATATCAGCGCAAATTGGGAGGAATTATTCCCATACATCGTAGTACATAATCCAGCAGTACACAACCGAGATAGTTACTGCAAGTATATGGCACGAGATAAAACCTTCGGTAAAACCCTAGAAATTCTAGCCATTTCTGAAATATATAAACTGCAGTTTAACATTTACACTGAAACGAAAAATCCAAAGAAAATCCAGTATCCAAGAAGATGCCCACTGTGATAAACAAGGAAAAACACGATAGGTAAAGCAACCTACTCCTGATTGGAGATCTGATGGAAGGTCACTTTGAACTCCTGCAATCCACAAAAATAGAAACGAAAACGACACGGAGGAACAACAAAAAAGCAAATCCAAAGTACGAAGATAAAATATATCGTCCCTCATTACATATTAAAGGAGTAGCCTCCGAAGAACCGGAACCACAGCATTTTGAAGTAGAAACCACTCAACAAAAACAACAAAAAAAAGAAAGAGACCGATGAACAGCCGACGAATATAAGGCGATACTTTGCTGCCATTATTACACTCTAGAAAAAACGGGATGCGGCAGATGAGAAATTCGCAATCTAAACATCACCTGACTGCAAACACAATGGCTACACAAAGAAGGTATATACTAGACAACAATAAAGTGAATACGGATGAAATCGAACAAATATCAAAACTAGTGAAAGGAAGCCTACAAAAACAAGAGGAAAACAAAAATTTTATCTTATCAGTAGAAGTAGAAAAAGCAGACAACGAAAGAAACACGTATAATGACAAATCCCAGCTAGAAGACAAAACGGGAGAACAGTGCTGCAAAAAGAGAGACAGTCAGGTAAACCACGAGATACTAGAAGAACTCAAAATCGTAATTCTTCAAGAAATATCTGAAGATGGAAAAACGGACGATGAAATAACAAGAACACCTCTGAAGAAAATAAATGATAACGCTAGAGCGAAGGAGCTTATAACACTGGGGAATATAGCTATACATGATATAATACGACAAAATCTAATCGCATATCGATCCATCACGAACATCAATAAACTCTCTCAACAGCAATAGAAAGTAACATAACACCAAAAGAGAAAGAAATTCAATATTATCCAGATATATATCCAGAATATTACCGGCATAACTCCAAAAAAGAAAGAAATCCAAAAAAGAAAAGAGGAAACAGAACCGCATTGGAAAACAAGAATTCGAACAAAAATTATTAAACTTCGGAAAGATCTGTCACAACTCAAGGAATGTCAGGAAGCTGAAATTAATGGAAATATGCAACGGAAAAAGATAGAACTATACACTAGGTATAATATAAAAACCATAAAGATTACGCCAAAGTAACCCAGAAACTTAAACAACCAATTGCTGCCAAAGCATACAGAGTACGAAGATATACCAAAAGGAGCAACCAATACAAGAACAACAAACTCTTCTCTGAAAACACCAAGATATTCTACAAGAGAATAATGGAAAAAAGAATAACAGTTAACGACAATCCAGACCAAGATGACATAGAAACATGCTGGCGAAACATTTGGGAGAACGGTGCGACCCACAACAAAGAGGCCCAGTGGATACAAAAAGAATACGCCAAAACAGCCAAGATCGCACGCATGAAATGGGACGACATAACTCAAGAACATATTGAGAACGCTCTGAGCTCGTCATTGAACTGGAAATCTCCGGGATCAGACGGAATACCTTTCGGCTTAAGCAATTACACGCCACACATTAATACTTAGCCAATGCATTTAACGAAATAATACAGGACAAGCAAACCATCCCCAACTGGCTCACGAAAGAAAAGACATACCTCATCAAGAAAAATGATCAAAACAATGGAGGAAAAGATTACCGACCAATTACCTGCTTGAACAACGTTAACAAAACACTGACTAAGATAATATCGGAAAGAGTATACGAACACATATCAAACGGCATGTTTCCTCACGAACTAAAAGGGTTTGTAAAAAACACATATCGATGCAAAGACCATCTTCTTACCAGTAAAATGATTGTAAAATATTGCAAAAATAGTCGAAAAAGCTTATCATTAGCATGGGTAGACTATGCCAAAGCATTCGACAAACTTCCCCAAAGCTGGATAATAGAAGCGCTGGATATTTATCGAACAGCCAAAATTCTTACATCATTCATATGCAAGACTATGACCAAATAATGGAATACAGACCTGAATCTCACGACTAACTCAGGCAAAATAAATATTCAGGACGTTCAGATCAGGAATGGGATCTACCAAGGAGACTCATTATCACCATATCACCATTACTATTCTGCATAAGCCTGTTTCCTCTGAGTTCCATAATGAATAAGTCTAAACCAGATATCAATGCAAGAACGAGAAACAGAAAATAGGCCACCTCATATACATTGATGGCCTTAAATTGATGGTCAAAAATGACAAAGAGCTAACGAAACAGTTGACAATAGTAAAAAAAATTCAGTGACGACATCAAAATGGAATTTGGACTCAAAAATGCGCCAAAGCAACATTTGTCGGAGGAAAACTTCAAGTGAGTGAAAACATCCATTATCCGATCGCTGTAACAACATGAAGTCTTCAAATACCTTGGAATCGATGAACACGATGGCATCCAACATAAGAACATGAAAACCAAATTAGCAAAAGAATATTACCGCAGAATCAGAGAAATCCTCAAAACCGAGCTGAGCGCAAAAAACAAGACCTGCGCCATCATATCTCTCGCCGTTCCTGTGACCGGACGTAGACAGGCTGTATATCAACAGAAAAAAGGGAGGAAGGGGTATGGTATATAGACAACATCAAAAGCAAACTGGAACAAAAACACTCGAAGTCGAACAAGAACCAGAAAAACCTGAAGATGACATGAATGAACCTGGAGCAAAAAGAGTAAAACGAATCAAAGAGGAACTGAAACAAAAGTGGAGAGAAAAGACAATGCACGGCCAAATAATACAAGACATTGAAAAGGATACCGTCA
This sequence comes from Orchestes rusci, assembly GCA_958502075.1. Classification (NCBI taxonomy): domain Eukaryota; kingdom Metazoa; phylum Arthropoda; class Insecta; order Coleoptera; family Curculionidae; genus Orchestes; species Orchestes rusci. The sequence goes on from OY293303.1 coordinate 21,295,531, forward strand.
ATACCAACATGACATGGAAGTGGCTCACCCATAGCAATCTTAAAGCTGAGACAGAAGCATTGGTTACAGCATGCCAAGAAGAAGCGATAGCTACAAACTACATGAAGACCAAGATCTTGAATTCTGGCAAAGACCCCAAGTGCAGACTTTGTCGGACACATAACGAGACAATCCATCATGTGGTTTCGGGCTGTCCCATACTTGCTAAAAAAACATATTTGGATCGACACAACAAAGTAGCGGCGCAACTTCACTGGAATATCTGTAAACATTATAATATAACAGTAGAAGATAAATGGTATCTCCACAGTCCAGACCCTGTAACGGACACCTCTAAAGTAATTATATTGGGGATACACAAATACATACAGATAGAGAGATTAAGGCAAACAAACCGGACATCATCCTGAAGGATAAGGAGCAAAACAAGTGCCTACTAATAGACGTAGCAATCACGTCTGATCATAACATCACCAAAAAGGAGGCTGAAAAACACCTCAAGTACTAGGACCTGCGGACAGAGACTATGGAACAGGACTCATATCCAACAGTACCTCTGAGATCGTCAATGAGTTCCCCGGATATCACAACCTCATCAGTATGCAGAAGGCAGTATTGCTGAGCACAGCGCTCATAGTACGAAAAGTACTATCATGAAAAACTAGAAAACAAATAATAATATCAAATATCTCGACAAATTGTAACTTACCCATGGCCTTACCATGTGATGTTGAATAAAAATAATAATAATAATGATAATAATAATTATCTCCTGTGGGGGTGCCCGGGCAAGAATAGGCCCCCGGTATGTTCTGCCTGTCGTAGAGGGCGACTAAAAGAACAACCGCCAGAAGGACCAATCTCCCATTACCGTCCACGTAACCGACGAAAGCGGTCCCGACCAAGATGCGGTTCCCTGTCTCAGGGCTACGAGACTAGGGCAGGTGCCCGAATAAAAACCAAAAATGGAAAACGCCAATGAAACACAAGTACCCCAGGCGGTAAACTCGCAGAGCAAATCCGCCATCAGTTCCGATCCGGTATGAGCCCGGGTGACTGATGCAGGCCTCTGGGGGGGGAAGGCACAAAGGCGCAAGGCACAAGAGTGTTTCTAACATCGAGAAACTACATCTCTACGGAAGCCGCTCGAGCATGGACAGCCTAAGCGAGTACGCTGAGAGCAACCAAAGCGGCGACAGGACCAGTAAGGACCAACACCGACTGGTATTGCCTAAACCAACGGAAGAACCCACCGACCTCAGGAAAATACTGAAGAAGGCAGAAAAGAAAAAAGAAGAAGAGTTCGAGAACATGAGAATGACACTCAAGAGCATAGAGGAAGCTGTCAAAAGACAACCGAACGTCAATAAAGATATCAAAGCAGACAGAAAAACCCTTCGAGGGGATTCTCGAGTCTCTGCAGAAACAGAAAGCACTTCGCCAAAATGCTCTGGAGCGCATGATAGCCCTGATGACAGCTCCTGCAGGCAGAGTTAGCACGCAGACTCTGAAAAGAAACCGGGCAACGGAAGAAGAGGAAGAAGACGCCGATGCTAAAAGGGAAGACAAACGGAGCACAAGGCAAACAGGAGAGAGCGGATGGACCGAGGTCATCAACAAACGAAAGGTGGAACTGGAGAACTGGAAAAAATTGGGCATCGCGAGAAAAGAACTCGTTTGCGAAAATCCGACCGAACCGACAAAAGAAAGGAGGAAATCAACGCAAGCTAAGCAAAGGAAAGATGCAATTCTAATCAAGCCAGTAGAGGGAAAACATTCGCGGAAGTATTGAGAGCATTCCGCAATACTGTTAACCCTGAAGAATGTGAAGGCAGGCTGCGTCCTAGCGGAGCTTGCCAGGAGCACTCAAGATAAGGAAAAACTCACGCAAGCTATTGCATCGGCAATCGGTAAAACTGGGGTGGTACAGTCTAGAAAGCCCAGAGTAACCTTAGAGGTCCTTGACATGGAAGCCGTGACAACCGAGAAAGAAGTTGAAGAGGCTGCCCGAGAAACTGCCGAAAACAAAGGACTTGGCGATCCCAAGATAGTCATGCTTCCGCCAAATCGATGGAACGAGCGAATGGCATTACTTGAAATGGACGAAACAGGGGCCAGATCACTTTGAGATGAAGGCTTCATAAAAGTGGGATGGATCAGGTGCCGACTTAGGCGCAGAATCATTATACAGAGGTGCTATAAATGTCTGGGCTATGGACACACAAGATACGACTGCAGAGGTCCAGACCGATCAGGACTATGCTGGAAATGCGGCAAGAACGACCACAGGGCTAAAGACTGTAACGCAGACCCGAGGTGCGTGCTTTGTAGTGAACTTAAGCTCGGACACGGGGAGACCAAACAGGTGCCTGGTCTGGAGTGTGCAGGGCTTTCAGAGAGGTCCTAGACAGAAGAAAAAAGAATCGGAAATGAAGATTAGAGTCCTACAAGGTAACATGAACGGTGCTATTGCCGCTGACGCCCTTCTGCCACAAATTGTACGCGAAGGGTATATAGCGCTTATGAGTGACCAATATCGGAACTATGAGTCATCGACTTGGCTGAAAGACGCCGTAAGCATGTCAGCGATCTGGGCTCCAAGACAAGACAAAATCCGAGTAGAGGCCGAAGGATCAGAAAACCACTTCGTCTGGCTGAAGAGTGGAAGCATAACCTACGTGAGCTGCTACTTTTCACCAAATACCGGCATAGATGAATACAGAGGAAGGATAAATCATCTCGAAGATACAATCAGAGATAAAATGGAGGGCGACCTCATAGATTCTGGAGACTTCAACGCAAGGGGAGTTGAATGAAGCATGCCCGCAACTAACGCAAAAGGACCAGCTGTCCAGGATATGGCAGCAAGGCTGGGGCTACTTGTTGTGAACGAAAAAAAGACCACTACGTTCCGCAGACTTGGCTTTGGGGACTCAATACCAGACATAACCCTGGCCTCAGACAACCTCGCACCAGAAGTGAAGGAATGGCGGGTGCTCGAGGACAAGGATTGTAGCAACCATCAATACATTATCTTTGACATCCTTGACAGAGTACCAGGCAGAGGAAAGGCACGCAGGGTAGAACGTCAGGAAACTAGATGCAGAACGGTTAGTGCGAGCAGTTGAGAACGGCCTTCCACGTAAACACGGGGAATCAGCCTAACAGGAAACGGAAGGAGTGTAAGCGGTCGACTGACTGGTGGAACGAAGACATAGCGCAGCTCAAAAGGCAATGCCAGAAGCACAGACGTCTCTACCAAAGATCTAGAGACAGAGCGGAAGCCGGACAAAAGTACGCTCAGTATCAGCTCGCAAGAAAAAAATATGCGAAATGCCATAAGCAAAAAGCAGTGCTGGCAAACCTTGTGTCAAGAAGTCAATAATGACCCCTGAGGTAGGGCATATCAGATAGTGATGGGAAAGTTGGGGAAACTAACACCAGCCATGGATAAAGATGCCAAAGAAATGAAGATCATAGTGGACACTCTATTTCCGACGCATTCAGAACTCGAGGATCAAGTGCACAACCGAACTACAGGGGCAGCCCCCCCATTTACCTGGCAAGAACTGGAGACAGCAGCGGAATCGCTAAAAAATGGTAAAGCTCCCGGACCAGATGACATATCGGCAGAAGTTACCAGGATGGCTGCGGCAAGTCACTCGCAGCTATTTTTGGACTTGTACAATGCATGCCTGCGGAAGGGAGTGTTTCCAACTCCCTGGAAAAACGCGCGGCTTGTCCTGATTAATAAGGGCAAAGGGGAGACCAACTCTTCATCATCACTCAGGCCTCTATGTATGCTGGACACGGTAGGGAAACTGTACGAAAAGCTGCTGAAAGTCCGTCTCATACAAGCTTTACAAGATGCCGGAGACCTGTCGGAAAAACAGTACGGATTCAGAAAGGAAAGGTCAACGATTGGGGCTGTCGAGGAAGTGGTCCAGGCAGTACTTGACACCAGGAAGATATGTCACGGAGTGAGACCTCTGGTTCTCCTTGTAACCCTAGACATAAAAAACGCATTCAACTCAGCTAGATGGAAGGACATGCTCCATGCCCTTGAAAATAAATTCAGGGTACCGGATTACCTCTTACGCGGACTGAGGAAATATCTAAAAGACCGATACATAACGTACAAAACATTGGAAGGAGAAAGGCGAAAGAGGATCACAGCTGGAGCTTTCCAGGGATACATACTGGGACCCGATCTCTGGAACGTGGCATTCGATGGGTTACTTCGCATGACGATGCCATACGGGACCTTCCTGGTCGGATTCGCCGACGATGTGGCGGTAGTCATAACCGAACGTACGACGGAGCTAATCCAGACACGACTAGACCAGGTGATTCGCCTATAGTAGGCTCATGGATGGAAAACCACGGACTACAACTCGCGGCCAATAAGACAGAGATGGTATTACTCACGAGGAAGGAGATCGACACCATCATCCCAATGAAGGTACATAATGGAGAAATCTGGACAAAGGAATCAGTAAAGTATCTGGGAGTAACGCTGGACAGAAAACTGACGTCTGGTATCGCCAAGTCTTGGTCTTGGTCTCGAAAAATAAATGACACTCTCGAGGTAGTGTCTTGATCTTGGTCTTGAACGTCAAGTCTTGGTCTTGGTCTTGAGAAGATATTCAAGTCTTGGTCTTGGTCTTGGTCTCGGTGTTGTGACCAAGACCAAGACAAGACCAAGACTAGTCTTGTGGTCTCGCGAAGCCCTACCCTTAGTCGAATCAACCCGCTGTCGCTCTGGAAGCAACACCTGTTCCAGAGTGTCTTGAGACTCCCTGAAAGGGACGAGGAAGATTTGCTTTCAGCCTCTCTGTTGGAAAAAAAAAAAAATAATAATAAATAATAATGATAATAATAATAACAATAATAATAATAATAACCCGTGGCTGAAGTCAAAGTGCTATCGGGGGCCGCCCCTGGCGATGAGGATGCTCGTCAGCCTTGATAGGCTGAAGGGAACCAGGGAAATAAAATACCTGGAGTGGACAAAACCGGCACAACCACCAAGGGGCTAACAACGAAAGAACCGAAGCCTCGGACGAGCGTCGCCACGGTCGGGACCGGCGCGGGATCAATCAGCCGACCAATCAAGTTGACGACACAGGCAATTCTCCAAAAACCAACGATTATGACGTATCGACAGCGGCTCTATCCACTCATGGTTTAGGACATCGGTCTCAATCTGCTCCTCCCACGAGACGGGCACAAAGGCTGAAATGGACAAAGCAAAATAACATAGATGTTTTCAAAGCCTTTTTTAGGGCTGCCCATCACGAGAATCAAACAACAAGACACCGGAAAAACTTTTACAAAGAATGGAAGAAAATCTATCCAGAATCTGAATCCAGCGAACAAATCATATGTGACAAAAAAAGAGTGATAGAGAAAAAGGGATACTCCACACCAACTGAAATCGACACCATCAAGGAACAAATAAGATCAGAAATACAGGGAGAAAATACACCAGAAACAAAACAGGAAACACAAAACGAGGATGAACTCGCAACGACAACTGAAACCGACTTACATTTTCAGAAAAATCAAACACACACCAATACAGCTGAAGAATACATACAAACAAACACAAACGGAACGGACAACCAAGAGTTACTAACAGACATGGAACAAACATTTAACAAAAATATGTTACTATACAAAGGAAGTAATCGCAGCTACAGGAAACGCCTACCCAGGTTAAAATATAACCGGAAGTAAAATTCGTAGTGATCTTACACAAATGAATAATTCATTGGTAGCCCCAAAACAAAAACATGACAGACTTTTGTCACGGGCCGTTTTGACTCTACGTATTTTCGTTCCATTATGGAGATTGGGGAATTTTAGTTCTACAGTATCAGGTTTTTGCGCAGAAATACTCACAGGTTTCACATCAGTTACAATCTTTATACGTTCAGTCAGCATAGAGAATGAGTATTACGTACTTTGTCATCATCTCTTGGCTCATCCCAACAGTCTTTTCCCAATTGCTTCTCTCCAAAATTAATTTACCTCTCTTATGAGTTGAATTAATGGCTAGTTAAAACTATGATATTCAACTGAGTCTAGGAGCCGTAATTTGGTCACTAGTCATGTTTCTTTATTGGAGAACATCCAGTTTTATGGAAAAGTTACTTTCCACTTTCCAAACAATGTAAATATGACTGAAGTTAGCCGACTTTTGAGGTTAGATTGTTTGCCGTGGGCATTGAACTCGATACTACGTAACTGGAAGGGCCCCTGTCGTGTCGACAACTGAGGCAATTTTAGTCGTATTTTTTTGGCGAATAGGTATATTTTGATTGGACTAAAAAGGGGATGCTATCTTTGTCACACTCATTGCCCTTATGCGAAGTCGGAGGTTTTCAAATAGTTTGAAGATGAATTGAAAAAGCGGTTGATCTGCTTGGAAAAAATGACTACAATTCTGTGCATACTTAGTAGTCTTAATTATCATGATATGATGGATCTATATATTTCAAATAACTATCTGGAAAAATGCAAAATAAGAAACAAATAAGTAAATAATGAAGTATACTTAGATGATCCGTAATTCGATTAAATAGTTGAGAAAATACAGGGTGGGTATTGGGTGCAGGGTGATTTATATGTTTAACCTGTGTATTGAGTAAAGTGAAGGTATCAAGGTATAAACTTGGAAAACTATAATAGCTTAAAATAAAAATGAAAATACTTTTATTTTTGAGGTCACATTAAAACTAATAAATATGATGTTTTTTGATAGGGGGCTTGAGGAATGTCCGAATAGAACTTTTGCATTTCTTGGAGTGTTTACCATCGTCAATTCCTAAAGGGCCCTACTCACACGCCTGCAGCAGGGGCAATCTAGGAGGCAGGGCGATTGGGGCAGTTTCCTAGATCGCCTTCTTAGCAGGTCGGTAAGAGCCCCTTCATACCTTCCTAGCATTATTTCAAGCAAGATATGAGAAAACAAAGTTTGGAAATGATGTTAGTAGTACCAACAAACTCGAACAGGATGTGAAATTGTCACATTTTCAAAACAAAACGTACTTTACAAGGAAGTTTCTCCTGCGGCAGGCCTAGATTGCCCCTGCTGCAGGAGTGTGAGTAGGGCCCTTTTAACCAGGACAATTTCGTGTAGGTATATTTAAGGTGCATGCCCTTGTCCTTAATAATTGGAGTTATATCACTAAGCCAAAAAATGAAATCTGCTTTTCTGGAGTGTATTTATTACCACACCCAAATGCACTGCAGAAATTAACCATTTTGTTTGGCACCCAAACTATAGAAAGCTACATATTGATTGAACATAATATTAGCTGCAACACTCAGTGTGGCTTTCTTCGTGAAATGTTCGTCCGGTTTTTAGGATAGAATATCTTTACTAAACGTACTAAGATTCTATCCTAAAAAACAGACAAACATTTCACAAACAAAGGCACACTGAGTGTTGCAGTGTGAAAAAGTGTGCACTAGTGGTGCATAACAAACACAGCTAATATATTATGTCAACAGATATGACAAAGATAGACACCCCTTTCTGTCTCTATCTCTTTCTAGTCGAAAATTTGTCTTCAGTCAACTCGATGTAAACAGCACGGATGGGTCCCTTCCAGGTACGGTAGTATCGAGTTCAATGGCCGTGGGCTTTTGCCACTTTCCATGCATATTGTCTAAATTGCGTGACAGGTTGCATTTTCAATCTAGATTGCAGTAAGATGTACTGCATGGAATTACACTTTCTTTTGGTTGGGGACTGTTATGTGGAACCAAATCGACTTTTCTTGATGCTGTTCATTTCCTAAGCTTTTTTAACCTTATCTAGGGATTTTTGGGGAATTAATCCACTTTTATTTATTGCATCGTGTTGAGTTTTGAGTGCTTTGTGTACCTATCTACCTTGTTGGCGATGCAATAACCGTTTTATACGGATATTTTGGTTTCACGACCGTTGGAAAGGCAAAGGTGACCAGCAGCCTACCGGTTCTAATCATCACCACCCAGTTTAGAAAGGACCACCAGCACCTGCAAACTCAGGGTTTTTTTTTTTTCTTTTGGGGTTATCAATCACAATTCAGGCCGATAGCTTGTTTATCTAATAAGTAGCCCTACAAGAGCTGAGACTGCTAGGACATCTTTGTTCAGCCTCTTTCCACTGAAGAAAGGCTGTGTTGCCGTGGTATCGTTAATAGATTCAAGATTTTTATTATTTATTTTTGTTTTGAAGTGATCACTTAGGTATATTACTTTAGGGATAAAGAGATAGATTTTTATCCATTGTTTTTTTTTTGTATTTTTATTTGGCTTTATGTAACTCGCTGACCCAGTAATTGATTTGAACTGGATAATTTCTGTGAATGGGAAGGTGTCCGGAACATCGGGAGAATTCCGACTTATTCGGTTTTGAGTCGGTGGCGCTATCCTACCCTAATCTCCGGCATTGAGCTAGGGCGTAATTTGCTCACGCAGTAAACCACCCTCTCATTCCAGAAATAAAGTAACTTGTCCCTTTTTCTTTGTTTACCTCATTATTCTTCTTTTTTTTTTAAAGAGAAACAAAGAGCGTGGCACTTTACAAAAAATTCAACATAAATACGAACCCAGGTACAAGAACAGGACAAATAACAGAAGCAATAGATACACTGAAACAAAAACTAATGGCAGCAACTAAAAAACTGTAGAGGTACATCATTTCTTACAGAAGGAAAAAAGACAACATAAACTTCACATCACACTAAAAGCATTTTTACAAAAATTTGGAACAAACAAACGAGGAGGCAGAAGATATTAAAGTGCCAAAACAGGCAGAAGTCGAGAAATACTGGAAGTCACTATGGTCAGAACCAGTGGAACACGAGAATGGTAAGTGGATGAAAACAGAGCAAAAGAGAACAGAGACAGTAAAGCCAATGCTACCATATGAAATAACGACGGATGAATTGAAACTCATGCTAAAGAAGCTGCCAAACTGGAGGGCACCAGGGCCAGATAAAATTTATAATTATTTTTGGAAACATCTGACGTCACTACATGGAAAATGGCACAAATAATCCAACATGTAATCACCCATCCAGCAGAAGTCCCACCATCCTTAACACATGACATAACATATCTCAAACCTAAAAACGAGAACACAGACGACCCTAAAAACTACAGACCCATTACATGCCTGAACACTATTTACAAAATTATCACAAAAAAAAACAAATATTCTCGCTATTAGAAACCACTGCCACGTTCTCTGAAGACATACGAATGAACTTCGGACTAGAAAAATGCGCATCGATTATAGCGAAAAAAGGCAAAACAACAAAAACGAACAACATAGAGCTTCTAATTAACAATATATCATTCCCAACACTACCACTACCAAAAACCGAAATATACAAATACTTAGGAGTAAATGAAACACTCACACATAAAACGAAAGAAATTAAAGAGACCATAGAAAAAAAATACAAGAACAGATTAAGAAAAGTCATGCATACACAACTTAATGCAAAAAATAAAATCAAAGCCATAAAAACCTGGGCAATACCGATACTAACGTACTCATTCGGAATCATACAGTGGACCATAACAGACGTTCAAGCACTAGGCAGACTGACAAGAAAAATCCTCACGGTTAATAGAGCCTTTCATACAAACTCCGCTGTTGAGAGACTATACCTTCCTAGGAAACAAGGAGGAAGAGGCCTAATCAATATAGAATCAACACACAACATCCAAATACACAGCTTACAAAGATACTTTAACTTGAAGGCAACTCAGTCATCATTACACGGGTCCATCAAACAAGCAGACAAAAGATACACACCACTCAGCACACACAACTACAGCAGATAGACAAGAAAACATCCTTCAAAAACATCACACAGACATGGAACAGCAAAAAAACTATACATGGCAGATTCAAGAACGACCTCGATAAAGATAAACAACATCAGCTGTCAACCAAATGGATCGAACTCGGACACCTGTATGGTGAAACAGAAGGATTCATGTACTCCATACAGGACCAGGTTATACCGACAAGAAATTACCAAAAATATATCACAAAAACTAACATGCAAAATGATAACTGTAGAATGTGTAAATCAATGCCCGAAAAGATACAACACATAACATCAGGATGTCCTAGCTTAGCACAGACAGAATACCTAAACAGGCACAATCTGACAGCAAGAAACACAATATACCACTCCAAATAATAACGGACATGCAAAAATCAGTGATCCTAGAAACATGTCGGATAGTAAGGAAAATCGTGAAATAGTCAACAGGGTGTAAGATTTGCGAAATCCCTCATTACCTTTTACCACATAGAAAATGTGAGACTAACCAATGAGAACAATAATAAAAATAATAATAATAATAATAATAATCATAATAGTCGTTTATTTCCAACGGGTTATTACCTAGCCATCGATCTCGACATACTGTTTCCTCTCCAGTAAATGGGATTGCAGGACAGCAAGGAGTTCATCCGAGAAGCCAAAGTCGTTCTGCAGCTTACGAATTATAATATTGTGGTCGATTTGGTCAAAGGCTTTCTGGATATCTTTGTACACAACATCCACTTGGCCTCTATTGTTCAAGACATCACAGGTGAATAGCGAGAAACACGCTACATTCGTGATTGCTGATCTTTTCGAGAAAAATCCTTGTTGAGGAGAAAGAAGAGATCATTGAGAGAACACATGATGTACAAGATGGTCAAGATTGGAAATATAAATTGATGAATAAGTAAGATAGGAAATGGTTTGCATATTGTATTGCCTATCGGACCAAATTATACGGGATCTACTTTATTTCAACCATAAGAATAAACCCATCTAATGAGCATCCAGGCCAAACAAATGTTTCCGAAAATCATCACTTTCCTCATTTGGCATTTTATTCGCCTATTCACAATAAGTAGATTTGAATTATTTTGTGTTAAATGGTGTTTAACCACCTCCACTCTATGTGGCCAACTAGGCATATGTTGGTGATGCGTGAAGTTTGAAAGTCGTTAAATGAGATATACCTACATCAAAGAAATAGTTTTTATACAAGGACCCACCTTATATGGCATATATTCCATTGAGTTGTAGTGTAGGTATCTCATTTACCGCCTTACAGACATGTTTCAAAATTCACGCATCGCCAAGCCTGGTTGGTCATATAGTGTGGAGCCGGTTTTAACTGACACCTCAGCTATATCTACCGGTCAACCGATTTCAGCACAGCTCATCAATATAGCAAATATGTAGGTATAATTCTTCCTAAAATGTTCTTTTTACGTGTATATTCATGATAGCTTTGGTTCAATATTCAGTAACACATAGTTTTTTTCTATGTAGTAAAGTACCTACTTTACTTGATGATTTAAGCATTTTGTTACATTTATTTATAATTTGATACAGTTCGATGGATTTTTTTTTGAACATTGGCATTGTTTGATTGAATGGAATATTATTTTTTGTTATGTAAAAAATACACATTCAGATGGTAATTTGAAGCTGTTAATTTTTCACGGAATCTACTGAATAATTGCGATAAAATTTACGGATATTCGTTTTAATGATCTGGCAGCATTGATATCTACTGTGAAAATTGCAATAATACATTTTTTAAAAATTGGTTTATTTAAAAGACTTATTAAAAGAAACATTTGCAGATTTAAATAGATATTGTGTCGATTTTTTTTTCAAAACCAAGACCAAGACGAGACTCTCGAGATAGTGTCTTAGTCTTGCTCTTGGTGTTGAACGTCAAGTCTTGAGATGATTTTCAGGTCTCGGTCTTGGTCTCGATCTTGTCACAAGACAAGTCTTGTGGTCTCGCAAAGCCCTAATCATGTCGCACGACATAAAGTATTGCAGTGGTAGGATTTTTTACATACGATATTTTCTCTGATAAATATCTATTTCTTCTGAGAAATACCTATTCAGGCGTCGTGCTTGAATACTGTTCGATGCGATCCGCGAAACGACTTATAGCGTATATCACGTACCTTTATGACATATCGTATCACTATCGCGTAGTGTACAAACAACCTTAGTGTACGTACAGAGTGACGCGTCGAGCGGTGAGCAAAGCAGAGCGGCTTAATCGATCACTTGACTTGATCAATATGGACGTTACGACCTAAATACACACATTAGATAAGCCGCTCTAATTTGCTCGCTGCTGGACTCGCCACGTCACGTCTTCTAATGGCGGATTTAGACGTTTCAAGTAGCTGGAACAAGGACTAAAGACAGTTACTGAAATTTAGTAAGTTGAACCGTGTAGATATCTTAAGCCTTGTATGAGAAGGCTTATTAGAATTTATCAGAATATTTTTGTGATCTTTTTAGATCTTGTTCATACTAAAATTGTCTTCGTTATATTGTTTAATCATTTATATGCATGTTATTCTCAAATGTAATTTCAAACAGGTACTTTTCATCGTATTTTAATGCTATTGTGAAGCACTACTTATATTTTAATATTTCATGTACCATTTTTTTATTTATTCTGTAGTATACTACTGTTCAGTGCTTTGTCAACAAATGACGTTCATTAATGACAATAAAGTATTTTATCAATCAATCAATCGATTCAGTTAAACTCGAACGAAACTTGTTCCAGCTACTCGGATCGTGTAAATCCGCCTGAAGAGATATAATACGACTAATATCCGAAAATTCATGCATCAGACCATGTTTTGTTGTGGTAAAAACAGTGAAGCATCAAGTAAATAGATTAGCCAAAATGTGATTCGAAAAGTAAATAAGAGTCGGTTCATTACCCCATCGCAGTAGCACAAATATAATGTTCGTTTGACAATGGAAAGACACACTCGAAAATTCAAATCCGCGACGATAAAACGATTCCCCTGATGGGTTTCTCGTTTCTCAGCCCGTTCCCGACACTTCTGATGTCCCGAATCAGATGGAGAGTTAATCGTATGGAAATTAAAATATCTAAGTAATATCCGACCAGCCGAAATGGAAACGCCTGATAAAAATATGCAGCTGATAAAGTCTGTCGTATTGTTGGAAATATAATTGCGTGGCATATTATAGTAACAGTATCATGTTCTCTGTGATCTTCATACCGTCACCCTAACCAGAAATTTTTCTTTCCACTAACTTTTGATTGACAACTAACTTCAGTCGATCAGATTGTATTCATGTCAAAAATTGCAAATACATATCGCTGCCTTGTACCTCATGTGGCATGTATGAGCTTTAGAATATACGATTTGTAACTTCGAACATGGATACATGGAATTTCAAGCATTCGAAGACCTGGGAACTTAAATGTCTCGAAAATGTTGTGTGTATATGATAATTTAATTTAAAAAATTGATTAAATTCTAAACTGTATAAGTTATTCCTAGTGAGCATCCTGTACAATGTGTTTTCTTTGGATTTAAAGTCTGTATTACTCTGTAATGTACTGTGCTGAAATAAATAAATAAAATGAATACATTTATTTTACCAACATTCTCATCTATTATTCGGACCAAAAGATATTCTCTAGATAAGTATCTGGATCAAGCCATTGGCAATGGTTGAGAAATCTTCACTTAAATCATCTCTCGGAGCTTGTCACAAATGGCCCAAATGTCCTTCGATAGAAAATATAACTTTTCTATTATTCCCCAGAGATTTCCATTTTTTCTCGAGGCTCCCCTAGACACGGAAAATTGTGGAATGCTCCGTCGCCCTTACTTTTAACTTTTGGGGCTATAGGGCGGAGGGATCGCTCATAAATCTCTTCCAGTCATATCGGAATCTGGATACTATCCCTGGCTGTGTCAAACTCGATGCATTTTAGTGACCAAATAACATTTTTCTAAAATACTACATTTTGTTATAATTGAAGTTTTTTATGAGGCAAAAATCATTAATTAAAATCAATGCCAAATATCTAGCATCAGAAAAATATATTAAACATTGCTATGGACATACGAAATTATTATCAAAAGGGCCAAAACTGAAACCAAATCTCATTGATGTGGCGTAGGATGACAGTTGTTTGGCATTTAATTGGGCGATACCCGATCCGACCGCCGCTCATTGACTTTTTATGAATAAAGAGAAAAGGGAGGCATGTGAGTGAATGAGAGGGTGAGTTGCCTGTTGAGCTGCAAAAAGCTCTCATATCTCGGTTTCGTCGATCTGACATGAGTCGAGGACATTATCTCTAATGAAAGATCTATATTAAACTCTCTAGAGAAAGAGATGCCGGTCAAAAGTTTTATAAATTGGCATAAGTTTTTCAACGACTTCTATATTAATAATGATTAGTAGGTGGATTAATACTTATACTGAGAAATACGGGTCTTTTGCTACTTCATTACTTCAGTTGATTGATTGTATGCTGTCCTGCCTGGCGTGAAAGTGATAGTGAATTTGAAGTTTGATTGTTCGAATTCGGAAAGGGACTATTCTTCGCAAACTTTGATTTTTGATGTTTGAATCAACGGAGCAGTTTTGGCCATCCGATGTAACTGGAAAGAATACGAAGAACAACTGACAATATTAAAAAGAGACATGTAGAAACTTTTACAATCAAGTTTACAACGCATCGTAGGTCCAATACCTTGGCATATTAAAGACATGTTTCACACACCTAGGACACAGCAAAGTACTACTGACGAAATATAATATCGTCACGTATGAGTGACTAGACCAACTAACCAAGGGTCTATCATCATCAATACAGTTGTGACAAAAACTTACTGTTTTCAAGCAATTGTAGTCGGTCGATGTTCGAGGAAATCTGATTTGCATCAAACATCCAGAATTTCTGTTCAAGACATGTACAGCTCTAAGCTAAATAACAGAGTTTATTATTTCTTAGCAGCAACGGTTGAAATTCTGCGTCAGTCCTACAAGTAGAAAAGGAAATTGATGATAATGATGAAATAATATACAAACTTATTCTTGAATATCACCAGACGCTTCCCCAAGAAAATACGGCAACTGTGACCTGGCTTAAGGGACACAGTGAAATCGTGAGTAATAAGAAAGCAGATAGTTTGGTAGGCAATGGAGCGAATGTAGGACCTTTTAAGGAAAAAATAAGAGAGAGATTAGTAATATACTTATTTTTTACTTTCTTCATTGTTATATGTATAAAGTCAGAATTGAAGATTACATCAAGTTGATAACTTGAACGGGTAGCTCCTCGATACAAACACTGGACGTTCGACAGAGGTCGACATTCATGAATTTTTACTGGTGTTTTTTGGAAACAATTAGGGGTTCGCGAGACCGAGACCAAGACCGAGACTAACGTAGTCTCGGTATTGGTCTCGAAAAATGAATCTTGGTCTTGGTCTCGGTCTTGAAACCAAGACCGAGATGAAGACCATGGATAGTCTCGGTCTCGGTCTTGGTCTTGTCTCGTTTAGTCTCGGTCTCGAAATTTTAAATAGATGTCTTCCAATATTTGGTGTCACAAAGCAAAATAATTATATTTGGCAATGTCTGCTGTGGTAATAGTGAGTATAAATAAAACGATATTTCAATAACAGATATTATTATACTCAGTTGAAGTTGAAGGTGATATGAAACTCCAAGCACCTAGGTTTTGAGCGAAGTAGTGGCTCAAAGACACAACGGAGCGAGATCAATTTTGTCAAGTGATGTATTATTCAATTGATTTCGTTATATCAAGTATTTTTCAAAATAAAAATGGAATACGTATATTATGACATTCCATTGTGCAATATTTGTTTAGCATCTTGATGATACGATATGATTAATATACAATGTTCAGTTAAGTCATAATATTTGCAATGTAGACCTTCACGATAGAAGCAGATTCAAAAAACTTATAAAAGTTGTATTTAGAGAGGTTTGCTGCAAAACAACCTCTACAGAATTCACTGGTCATTTTGTAGGCAATTCAAAACCATTTATTTCTACTTCAATTTTTTCGTTGATCGATTCTTGACTTTCTGTTTTCAAGATCAAAATATTATCAAGTTTCTGTGAAGGATGTTAATTTGAACAAGAAATAATCAAAATTGTCATACCTATCATGTCTACGCACTTTTTGATTTCTTATACTGAATAGCGGGTACTTTGATCCAGGACAGATCAAAGTTTTAATAATGGAAGTACAACGAACATTACATCATATCATCCTATCTAGAGCACAACAAAGAAAGCCTCTTTGAATTAATAAAACTGTATATTGGTACTTCAAATTTTATCTACTATGACTCTTCCAAGAATTTATCTATGACCCTTTCAAGTCTCAAGCAATGCGTGGCGCTCTATGGTTTTTTGTGACTGCATGTCCAACAAGTGCGTCAGGTTATCATTCATATTCCAGTACAGTTCTAAAATTTTGTGTATTCATAATTTCATTCGTCGTGAAATCTAATTTTTGAAAAATATCTTTTTGTACAAAACAAGTCAACAAACCAAATGTATTTTTCGAGACCGAGACCGAGACCGAGAGTCTCGGTACCTTGTATTGGTCTCGATCTCGATGTGTGAGTCTTGGTCTTTGTCTTGATTTAGTTTTGCAAGTCTCGGTCCCGGTCTTGGTCTCGATTTTGAGACCGAGATCGAGACAAGACCAAGACCAAGACCATTATCTTGCGAACTCCTAGAAATAGTAGTTATCGAAAGTTATATACTTTTCCCGTGGAACTCGATTCTGCCTTCGGAATTAGTATACGGGGTCAGGTCAAAAAGTTATAGGCTAAACATTTTTTTTTTAAAGTGCATACTCTTATATATTTTTGAAAAGGTAAAGAAAAGACAAATCTTATGTACTATAAATATACAGGGTGTTCCATTTAAAAAAATAAAGTTGGGTCCGATAACTTTTTGACCTGACCCCGTATACTAATTCCGAAGGCAGAATCGAGTTCTACGGGAAAAGTTATATAAGAATCAGTTTTCACATTTTCCATAACTTATCTGATAGTTTAGATACGAGGGGTACCTTAAAATGCAACATTTTCAGTTTAGCTCTGTATCTTAAAAACTAAAAGGGCTATGAAAATTTTGTTAACGGCATCTTCAGTTTCACGAAAAAGTAGCACACTGTCGCGAAAACCGCAACTTTCTATCTATAAGAATAACGGAGATACCCCGCAAAAGTACCCAAAATGGGACACCCTGTACCTATCCTCTTTATTTTCGACCTGAAAACTATTAGTGAATGACAAAACAAGTGAATTCCTGATGTTTCCAAAGTTGGTCTTGTCATTGTCAGTTTCACTGATCTATATTCGTTTTTACATTTTTGTTCACATTTCTCCCTATACAGTGTGTCCACGGATTGAAATGTCGTAAGGTGTAAATGACAAAAAAAATTCGAGCTGGATTGCGATTTTCTGTAAATCGCTTTTGCATGGTACAAAACTAAGATGTAAAAGGCATGAGTCAAAACAATTAATAAACAGGGTGGTTTTAGGGCCAAAAATGGCTAAGAATAAAGTACCTTTTCTGCCGACACGACATTAAAACTGAATTTTACTGACGCCAAAGAGACGAGAAAGTGGGACTTTCTAAGGCTAGGCCTACAAAGTAGTGAAAAATGGCTAGGCGGTAAATTTTTTTTCAACTATTTCTAATAGAGAGCGTTACAAGACTATTTTCTAAATGCATGTGATTGAAGCATAGCTAAACCTATTAATATTCAATGGAATGTAATACCATCTTATTCAGATATTTCTTATGGATTCTGAGTGAATTAGATCATATACATTCAGGATCCAAAGTGAACTTCACACTTTTACGTCGCTGTTTGTTTTGATACAAGACAAATGCAACATGGCGGCTGAAACCTGTATTTGAGTATTTCCCGCCTCGGTGGCTCAGTGGTTCGATCTTAGCCTGGCGTGCGGAAAGATCTGGGTTCCAATCCCAGCTCGGGCATGCTGTTTTTATAAAGTCCTGTACTTTTTTACTGATTTTCTGTGTCAGCAGAAAAATAATGTGTAGACCACGGCGATAAAGTGATTTTTTTAGACTTCAAGAAGTAGGGCTTCGCAAGACCAAGACCAAGACTGGCCAGGCTTGGTCTTGGTCTCGAAAAATAAATGTGGTCTTGGTCTTGGTCTTGGTCTTGGTCTCGATATCTCAAGACCAAGACAAGACTCGCTCTGTCTTGGACTTGGTCTTGGTCTTGATGGTCTTGAAAAAAATGTATACCGAAGCTTCTAAATACTCATAACATACAGCATAACAAATTCTTCAATAGATGTTTTTCATAAAACGTCAATCAGTGGATGTTTCATTAAAATCGCAGTTCTGATCCGAAGAAAAAAATAAATTCCTACATAGTTTGACATAATAGGCAATAAAACATGCAAACAATTGTCAATGAAAAAAAAAAACGTTTTAAAATGCGAAAGGCATACAATCTTTTTGTCACAAAAAGAGACAAGTACTCTTCCTTATTATTTATTATTATCTGGGATGGCGGTACGACTTTAACAAGCTGCACGAAATAGCAGATGGTCTTTTTTCATTCACCTTCATAGCATGTGACATCAAAAACGTACGTCTTTTGCATTAATAATGGTTTGCATATTTCATTGCCTATTGGGCCAAATTATACGGAATCTACTTTTCTACTTACGTTTTCAACCATAAGAACTTATCTAGGCACCCATGCCAAACAAAGGTTTCCGAAAAGCGTCACATAGCTCATTTTGCATTTCATTCGCCTATTCACAACAAATAGATTTGGATTAGTTTGTGTGGGATGCGGGGTTGTGTAACTGGCAACGCTGCCTTGTCTTCCGAGAAACCGATTTTAGCATGGTTTGTCAATCAATACATCTACATCAGCACAACCTCGATAATCCAAACTAGTTATTGCAAAGTACCGTTTGGAGTATCGATTTGTTTGGATTATCGGCTCAATTTTTTGAACAAAACAACTTTTTAAAACAATCTAAATGACGCAAAAAACAAAATAAAGTGACGACAAAAAAAAATACATAATATAAAAACACTTGCGTGTTGAGAGAAAAAAATGTGTTTTTTTTGTTTTATGTTTCTGCTACTTCGCCCTCTTTTTTTTAATTCCTTGAGGAGAATGCAGTTTCAAACTAATGACAAAACATTTTATCAGTTTCTCACCAAAAATATATTCACTTTTTGAGACTCTATACTACCTAAATTCAAGAATACGGTAGCAGGTGATCGGATTATCGAGATTTGTTCGGATTATGACTATGGTCCAAGCTGTTTGGATTGGTGAATGTTCGGATCAGCGCATGTTTGGATTATGGAGGTTGTACTCTATACAGAATAGGTAAACAATTATTCCTCCTAAAAATGTTCTCTATAGAAATGTAGGTACATAACTTGATGGTCTAAGCATTTATTTTTTTATAACTTGTAACAGAGTTCAATAAACATTTTAATTGTTTGATTATATGGATTATTATGATCATTTTTCTGTGTTGTGAAAAAAATACACATTCAGA
Source organism: Orchestes rusci (assembly GCA_958502075.1). Taxonomy (NCBI): domain Eukaryota; kingdom Metazoa; phylum Arthropoda; class Insecta; order Coleoptera; family Curculionidae; genus Orchestes; species Orchestes rusci. Next base: position 21,314,978 of record OY293303.1, read on the forward strand.
TGGTAAATTTGAAGCTTGTAATTTTTCACGAAATCTACTGAAAAAATGCGATAAAATTTAAGAATATTCGTTTCAGTAGCCTAGTTTACACCGACAACTTGGTCCGCGAACCAAGTACTAAATTCGAACTATATCAGAACCAAATATTTGGTTCGAATGGTGTAAACAGTAGCCTAGTTTACACCGACAACTTGGTCCGCGGACCAAGTACTAAATTCGGACTATATCAGAACCAAATATTTGGTTCTAATGGTGTAAACAGTTGCGGACTAAGCTGGTCCACTCTTGGTTCGGTATTCACCAGCAGGTGTACCGAACTAAATTTGGTTCGATCTGGATCAAAATTATGAGGTTATGTTGATTGTTATTATTGTGAATTGTGTTGGTTCTGAGTTTCTAAGGCAATCTGAGCGTACCTACTTATGTTTTTTTTGGTTAAGAATTGTGTTGATCAATGATTTCGACCTGTTTTTGACATTTGAGGAATTGGGCACGTACTCATTTAGTTCACGCGTTGCAAGACGGTGTGAACGGGCGAGAAGCAAGCATTGGTCCTACCGTACTATCCCCACCTACTTGGTCCTATCGTACCGAACTAAATCAGTTATCGGTGTAAACTAGGCTAGTTGCTGGTCCGCTCTTGGTTCGGTACTTGCCAGCAGGTGTACCGAACTAAATTTGTTTCGATCTGGATCAAAATTATGAATTTTATCAATCGAAGTTCCAGGATGAAGATCCATATTATACTAGGGGAGAAGGAACTGGAGTCCTCAATTGAGGACGAATTGAGGACTCCACTTCCTTCTCCCCTAGTATCAAAATTATGAGGTTATGTTGATTCTTATTATTGTGAATTGTGTTGGTTCTGAGTTTCTTAGGCAATCTGAGCGTACTTACTTATGTTTTTTTGGTTACGAATTGTGTTGATGAATAATTTCGACTTGTTTTTGACATTTGACGAATTGCGCGCGTACTCATTTAGTTCACGCGTTGCAAGACGGTGTAAACGGGCGAGAAGCAAGCATTGGTCCTACCGTACTATCCCCACCCACTTGGTCCTATCGGACCGAACTAAACGAGTTATCGGTGTAAACTAGGCTAGTGATCTGGTAGCATGCACTGTTCTATACCTACTACTGTGAATTGGAAAATTCCAAAAATACATTTTTTAAGAATTGATTTATATAAAAGACTTATTGAAAGTAGATACAGACATTTGCAGATTCTAATAAGTATACCATTATGTAGATTTTTGTTTTCAAGACCAAGACGAGACTCTCGAGGTAGAGTCTTGGTCTTGAACGTCAAGTCTTGGTCTTGGTCTTGAGAAGATGTTCAGGTCTTGGTCTTGGTCTTGGTCTCGGTCTTGTCACCAAGACCAAGACAAGACCAAGACTAGTCTTGTGGTCTCGCGAAGCCCTATCAAGAAGTGTCCGGCCTCGCTAAAGCTCGCCCGTACAGTTCTTCTTTCAGCGTGGAAAAATGTCACTTTACCGCCTAGGATAACATTATACTATTGTTTAAAGAGATATCGTAGAAAGTTATGAGAGAAAGTTGTTTATAATGAATAGTTATGGTGAATAATTCGGCCATTACTCTTTATTCTAAATAACTTCCTTCCATAACTTTCTTCGATATCTCTTCAAACTCTTGGACATTTTTTATAAAATCGCCTCAAAACCACCCTGTTTATTAATCGATTTGAAAAATTCTTTTCACATCTTAGTTTCGGATCATGAAGGAGCGATTCCCAGAAAATCGTAATCCAACTCGAAATTTGTTTGTCATTTACACAATCCGTGGAGACACAGTATGTTGAAAAAAAACTAAAGCTATTTGGATGAAACAAAAAGGGTCGATAGAAAGAACCTTCCTATTATATGTTGATGTTGAATTAAAAAGCATATCTGAAGTGGAACATCCTTAAACAGCAAGATTAAGTTGAATGAACTGAAAAACCAGAGAACCAATGAACCAAATCCAAAAACCACCCCTTAAACGAAAATACTTAATTCAAGTCCAAAAAGGCATAACAAAAAATTACACCAATAAACAAGAATGGATCTCGCAATAAAAAATGTATTTCCTGTAAAAATATCTACAACTACCCCGTTAACAACTAGGTAACTCGTTCGTCATAGCAACCTTCATTATTATTATCGTAACTGATTTTTGTCTCGCTGGTCGTCTGACGCGGCCTTGAAAATTCAACCAATTTAAAAAAGTTGCACTTAAAAAACTATTAACCTGTGTCGGTGTAATGACAATTGAGTCAAATTGTAAGGTAAAATGAGTTAGTTTTGCAAGCAAATGAAAAATCTTCCATTTTGACTAGGAGGATCTTGCAATCATTTCTCAATATGGAAAGAATAGAATCGCCAATGCTAGAATAAAGAGCCACCCCCCTTGATTTGCGATTCTGACCGTTCCGCAATACTTGCTGCGGCACGAGCACTTTTCAGATATCAGATTTGAATTGGGATTGGAGTGCTCCCCCCGCTGCCATTTTCAATGACCATTGTGTTTCGACAATGTGCGTTGGGCGATTTATTAGAGCCCCACTGACGTCACTGTGTAATTATTACACAACAACACCTGCTGCACGCATTGTTACCTTGTTGCTTGGCTTGTGGCGGTGCATGGGGGACACATTTTCTATATTGGGCTTTGATTGAAACCACCCCTTTTGAATGTAGTTACCAAGAACTTTGTTAATATTCTTTCAAATTTGAGCGGCAACTGCTGCATTATTCATTTTTATTGAATATGGGAAATATGGGCCATGCAGGTATTATGGGCCAGCTAGTTGTTAGCTCCAAATGTGAATCAGTTTTTAGTAAAGAGGTAAAACTTCTTAAGTTATAATATAAGACCAAGACTAATTTATAATATTCAATTGGTTAGGTATACGTTTATTTAATTCTTTGCCTAATGAGAAAACAAAAAAATCACCTAGTCAAATTGTCTTTTCAAAAACAGAACTGTACTAGCTTTATGTTATGAATTATAATTGTATTTTTTTCTGTTAGGTAGCCAAGTGCTGAATAAATTATTTATTCATTTTATCCACAAAAGAGCTTCGGATTTCTAATGTAGATCGCAAAAGGAAGCAACTTTCAATTTGATATTTTGGTGGTTTTGTGATTTTTCAAGCACATTTATAATCTGTGTTTTCGTTCATGGTTCTGAATAATTGTCACTCTTCTCTGTTTATTTTTATTTTGAAGTTGTTTTGCTCAGTTAGTTGGCCGGAATACAAGGCAGGCCCATACCGGGTGTTCATTTGAAAACTTCACACCCCGGAAAAAACTACTGATTTAAAAAAAAAACGTCTCGGCGTTGTCAAAAGATTTGTCAAGGGGGGCGACTTTTGAAGTAAAAATTACTTCGCCTCACTCCACCCCCTACCCCCCTGGAGCACCCCCTTAAGAATTTTAAATGGGAAAGGGTATCGAGTAATAGCTTGTTTGAAAGGCCTTATCAAGTGCTTTATTATGACGTTTGAATTTTTTTTCATCGGTTGATTCGTTTTCGAGAAATTTGAAAAAATATTTTAACAATTTCAAAAAAACAATAATAATAATAAAAAAAATTAAAGTCACAATAAATACCTAATAGCAACACTCTAAAATATTACTTTTTTAGTAAGTGTTCAAAATGTTGTCCGTTATTGGCCATACAATAATATAGGCGATGTGCAAATTCCTGACGCACATTTTCAAAAACATCTTGTGGAATATCATGGCACTTTTCGATGATGCGTTGACGAAGTTCCTCTAAAGTTTGGGGTTGAGGAGTAAACACTATAGATTTTAAATGAGGATTTTTACTGCTCCAATATCTGCAGTTTTGCTTATTCACAAATCCGTTAAGGTAAAACGTGCATTCATCACTGAAGCAAATATTCTTTACCTGAATGGCGTTATCATTGATCGCTGCAGTCATTCGTTCGCAAAACTCAACTTGCCTGTCGAAGTCGTCTTCACTTAACTCTTGGTGTATTTCCATTTTATAAGGATGGTATTTATGGATTTTAGTGACTTTGTGTACAGAACCCAATGAAATAACGGTTACATCAACAACTTTGCGTAAGGAAGTATTCGGATTTATGCCAAAATGGCCTAAAACTTCAACCTGAGCGGCTTCATCCAAAACTCTTCGCTGATCACGTTCTCGTTTGCAATAGATCCAGTTTTAGAAAATTTAGCAACAAGGGCCAGAACATACCTATGCGAAGTTGACTTCTCCGGATGTCTTGCGTTAAACGTGACGGCAGTTCGCCGAGCACATTGATTTTCGGCACCATAAATTAGAATCAGTTCCACTCTTTCACCTAGCGTATAAACCATTTTGGAAGTAAAATCAAAATTGTTAAATACACTCCCCGACAATAAATTCCGGACAAGAATAATTTGAGTCAATTTGATATCCCTGTAAGTTTTTTAATTTGTGTCCGATTTTGGCAAAATTTTTACCAAAGTGTAGCCCTATCTCTCGAGATATCACCCTTCATTTTGGTTTTGGAAAAATACTGATGACTTGGTCATTATACAGGGAGGAACAGAAGCTACTTTTTTACCCTCAAGTTCTCAACACCCTGTGGAAAAATTGAGCTGCAAAATTCATCTTCATCATGTTCTGTTGTTAAGTGCAATCTTTTCTCCACAAAATGTTTTTTTAGTCATGTCAATATCTGCTTTTTTAGAGAAGATACAGATGTTTGAAGAAAATGCTGCAGTTTTCCGATATTTTATCAACAATGAATGAAAACATTTTTCTAGAGTTGCATGAACAAATGTTCTAAATTCCATATTGTCCCAATCTACCCAATGTTCCATATTGGGCGAATTGTTCATCTCGATCACACTTTGGAGGCGGTTGTATCATGGTGTGGACTGGCGTATCACTACATGGCCGTAAAGATCTTGTTTAAATTGGAACTGAGAAATCAAACACATGGGATAGGTATGCTAGGATTTCTAGGTAGACATGTTCGCAATAGACATCTTTAAACCTTGCCTGCTTGGCGAGAAGCACTTCTTTAAAAATAACAAATAATTTCCAAGATGCACCCAAAGTATGCCATTCGCATGGCAGAAGTCATAGGGATACGATGTGACAATACGCGCTATTAATTTAAAACTATTTTGTTCATGCAAGTCTATAAAAATGTTTTCATTCATTGTTTATAAAATATCGAAAAACTGCAGCAATTTCTTTAAACATCTGTACCTTCTCTGAAAAAGCAGATATTGACATGACCAAAAAAGCATTTTGTTAAGAAAAGATCGCACTTCACAACAGATTTTAATGGAGCTAAATTTTGCAGCCCAATTTTTCCACAGGGTGTTGAAAACTTTAGGGTAAAAAGATAGCTTCTGTTCCTCCCTGTATAATAACCAAGTCATCGGTATTTTTCCAAAACCAAGGGTAATATCTCAAGACATAGGGCTACACTTTGGTCTAAATTTCACTAAGATCGGACAACAAATAAAAAAGTTATAGAGATATCAATTTGACTCAAATTATTCATGTCCGGAATTTATTGTCGGGGAGTGTATTTCGAGATTGTCACAAAAATACAATTAAGTACCTGGGTAACGAAATATTTCGTTACCCTAATAACAAAAAAATTACTTAAAGGTACAACGATAAAGAAATACTTCGCCAAGTATTTTGTTTTTTTTTTCAAATTTCTCGAAAACGAATCGACCGATTCCAAAAATTCAAACGTCATAATAAAGCACTTGATAAGGCCTTTCAAACAAGCTATAACTCAGTACCCATTGCCCATTGAAGATTTTTAAGAGGGTGCCCCTGGGGGGTAGGGGGTGAAGTTCTCAAATGAACACCCGGTATATTTGGACCACATTTAGAGAAAATCTCTAGAAAATTACATTATTTGTTTTTTTTCAAGTAAAAATCATGATGTTCCAAGAGCTGCCCTGTCGTTGTGTCTTCCAATCCATGAAAATCACCAAAGTTGTTATTTTTAAAGCGTGGCTCATATTTTATGCACTTTTTACAAATCTAAAAAATGTTCTCTTTTTGTATTTCATCAAATCCAATGGCTATCGATTTTTTCGTAAATGTATTTATAACTTCAAAGTAGATGATTCTGTTGAATTCTTTTTCAAGCTACAGGTTTATTGGTCCAAAAATACACTATTTTCTTCTATATTCGGACTTTTTTACTATATTTCACGAAATTACGAAGGCTAGCAACGTTGCATAGATGATAAGCGTTATTTTTTGGTTCCAAAGTTTAACATTGGAGCTTTAAAAAAATATCCTTTTCTTGATATTGACACAATAGTGGAACAAAAGAACAAGAAATACAGATTATTTTGTACGTGCGACGATGCTCAAAAACCAAATAACTTCTTGTGATGTGTATTTGATCGTTGATCAAAATCACGTTCTTCATCAATGACGAATAACAATGAAGCACCTATCGATGACTATTAAGGGGTCCGTCAATTTTTGTTAATAAAATAGCACTAATCTCATCTGGGGTGAGCAATTGTTGATGAAAGACCACGAGATGAGGGGCGGTCTTGCGGTCTGTTGCTGCGGGAATTGAGCGGAGTTGCACAAACCGCACCGTGGGGTATCTCCTTCGTAGCACAGGAGCTGCGTTAATTCGAGTGTGCACTTAGCACTGTCCCGAATTAGCTGGAGTTTTGGAACAAGCGCACTCAGACACCAGCAATTACATTAGGGCCGAAATTCGACATCATCATCAGTCAAAGTTGGCACTATCCACTCTCCGTTACAATTCACCTCAATTATCATCTAAACACCGTTACAACGAACATCGTTTACACCAATTTACTGTTCGGTTATCTTGAACTTAATTCATCAATATGTTGATTACTTGGACATTTTTTAGCAGAAGCCAACTTTGATGAAGCGACGGCGCGACAAAACAGAATTAAAACCGAGGAGAGGCAGGCCCTTTGTTGGTTGCGCCAAGTACAAAAGGGCGCTATACCGTTTCGGCCGATTCGGGACGGATGGATGAAAAGCCAGCAAATCCTCTGGAAGGCGTTTCAAAAAGGGCCCTATTCGTATATGGGAGTAAACTTAATCAAATTTCAAGCTCTATTGACGTATTAGTACAGATTTCCAGATAATCCATCGGCAAAATAGATATAAAAGCCCTTTATAAAATGCGAGCTGTTGATGCTCGGCCTCGTCATTTATTTGGATTTGAATAATTAAAAACTTTATTCGTGACTTTTCTTGTTTCTCATAAACATACAAGTGGAATGCAAAATTACACCAAATCAATATTGGATAAGCCATAGGAAGAGGCGCTTGGCAAATTGCTATTGTCATTTGTCGTTATGACCAATGAGACACTTTTAGCCGTAACAGTAGCCCATCTGAGCCCGTCGCTCGGACATACCCTAAATTAAACCCCAAATGCCTGACAATTTATCTCGCGAGCGTGACAGTTGGAGGTCTACATATTTGGGATCCATTCAATATTCTCAATGACGAAATCTTTAGCCCTTTTTTAGGTATTCGAGAGCTGATTGTCAGGCGTGAGATAATCAGATCGAAGCAACAACAGCACAAGAGAATTTTTCAGCGACATTTTGAATAAACTGTCACATTATGTATCCTCCACATTTTATCCGTTACTCCCGCGTTTCTGGCCCGAACACTGAATACTTTGCATTTGAACAATACGTTTATATGTTTTACGATCTTCAGATTCGGATTACTCTTGCGGAATATGTTTAAAGTATGTGCCTTACCGTATTTCGACTGTGTTCTCAATTTATATTTCGGTTTCTACTCTGCCTATGGAAACAGTGATGTGTAAAGATAAAATTCCATTTGGTTCGTTGCCAAAGCATGCTGTAAAGCATATGAATAATAACATACCGAATTTATCTAAATAATATGAATGGCGTTGAGAAGAAGAAAGGTGATTTAAAGAAATAGAATAATACATCATACGAAATAATTATTGAAATCCAGCGTTCAGTATTTGATAATTCTCTTCGTTCTGTGTTTTTTAAAGTTCAAGAGATTAAACCAAATCAAAAAAACTTTGCAGCGTAAAATTTGTGAACGTCGCATCGCAATCATGGGACAATAGCAGCCATAAAGGAAGATCTAACTGCTTTAGGAGCAAGAATAAAAAATAGTTTATGAACAGTAACACAGAAAGGAGAGTCTCTTCTCTTTTAACTCTAACTTATTTGAACACAGCTATCTTAGAGTTATACGGGCGTATATACATGCAAAAGATAACATGCTATTGTGTTCCTATCTGCTGGCAATATGTCTTACGGCTGAGATTTTATCGGGGAACTTAAACATAACCTAAAACCACCGGAGTTTCTACCTTTTGGTCGACTTATCGTTTTTGTCTCTTTATGTTGCTGTCTACCTAATTTTGTTCCGGGGTCTGGGGCTGTGGCTGTGATTGTGATGAGAGCCTTTTATTGATGACCACAATGAGAGAAGAGTTATATAATCATTAATAATTTCTAGTCCACAATAATTGGATGCTCGTTTCCTTATCCACAGTAATTTGTTGATCTTTTCTTTTTTAGGTTTATGTGCTTGTTGCTTTTTTTGTATATCCAGGTTGAGATAGAAAGAAATATCTTCAACTCCGCCTTTTGAATATTGTGTTCAATTTGCAATAAAGACATTTATTATTATTACTATTATTATTATTATAATTTCTTAGAATAAACTGTTTATTGCTACAACTAGTAAGTTAGTAAGTGAGTTAGTAGTTGAGTGCCAACAATTATTATTGTTTTTTTAGTTGATAAATTCTTATTGATTCTCAGAAGGTTTGCTCTGTAATCATTTCATTGATTTACATCTCCTTTCCCTGTACAGTTTGGTTGATAGTAGCCCTTTTTTGAAAGTCTCCATAGTATCGCGTAATACATCAAATCCATATATTACTGTATAACAAAAGAGTTTTACAATGGTCACATGCACATATACAAAAAGTAATGAAACTGATTTTCAAATACTTTTATTTCAAAATAATAATGATTAGATCTTCAAGGTGAAGAGCCTCTAGTCGATAGAATAATGTAGGTGAGAGAAGTCGGCAAATTGGATCCGTAACTTCGAGATAAGGATTGGCTCTGAGGATCGGGGCGTGTTGGGCTTGGTGAGGAAGCGAGTCTTGGTTAACGACCCGGGTCTGGGCGATGGGGAGACCGCGGAAACGTGCGCTGAATCCGAGCTCGGTCCCATGCCTTGGCCTCCCGCGGAACCGCCTTGCTGCGAGACCCAAAACGTTGCCCGACTTTTTGGTGTTCTCTTCGGCCGCTATTTAACGGTCAGCTCAGAACTGGCACTATCACAATGTGCCTTACACAAGGCACATTGTAATGATACGTGAATCTTTTGGTTTTTCTGGACGATCTCCCAGCTAAAAAAAAAATCAAAAAAATCTAGAACGCACAACGAGACCGGTTTCACGGAAAAAACGACAACGGACAACCAAATGACTTGACCAAGTTCCAAACTTATAATATGAAAAATATCTGTTCAACTTCAAAAATTATAACAGTTTGGGGCAGAAATGATAAGCTCGAGAGCTCTACATTTTTGTGGAAAGAATTAACATAGAGTGACAGGAGAAGAAGCAATTTTTACCTTGCTTGTTAGTGTGCTAATGAAAACTAAAAAAAAAACTAGGAACAGTCAAAGGCGCAAATTGGGAGAAAAGAAATTCTGTTTCAAAAGTGTTCTCAATGCAATCACACGTTCATTCCGCGTTCCAGTGTTACCATGACAAACGCTACGTTGTCAGTTTCATGAGTTAACTTACGTATCTACCACGTATCTTTTTCTTCTAGAATTTGTCTATTCGTGAAATTGCTGGTGGTGGGACTGTGAAACGGACCTTTCTCACAAATTGTGAACATGATTTGAAAACCTTTTCCTTGAGGAAGCCTCACAGGAACAAATCAAAATTGCTATAATTCGGTGGATTCAACGCGCAGGTCGCGTGATGAGAGAGCGACCGTTCTCTAAAAATGTGTGAACGGCGATGATCTCTGCTCCTTACTATTGCTACGACTGAAAACGGGGTGCCGTGACCGGACACAATTGGTCCTGGTTCAAATGGAGCATGAACTTTTGATCTGGTGAAGATCCCATATTGATCACTGGTTACAAAAATCGAACAGCGAACACCCGCTCCGTGTATAACACCAGGTATGACAAAATATTCAAAATGAAAATCGCAAAAAATAGAACAAAAACACCGTCGATTTGACGTTTCTTTTGTATTCTACGATTTGCCAGGAGATTCTAGCATGCAAAGAAATATAAATGCATCAGGGGCAAGGTGAAAGAACAACCAGAACACTTGCGATGCACGCGGTGGAATAAATGGAGCAAGAACATTATGCTCGTGAACTATTCTGGTCTACTCCGTGCTATGAAAGGTTAGCAGTAAATGAGTCCCCTCCCAGGTTTCCATTCCCACAACAGCGGATGGAGTCGCTCATCGTAACTGCACTGTTTGTTTTGTCGCACCCTATAGAAGGATGTTATGTTTTTGTAAAAGGTTTTTCCAAAAATTGTCACTCGTTTTGTAATTTTATTATCGTTCATCTTCAAAATATCTTGACAAAATTGAATTATACGCATGCACTATACCCACCCACATCTGAACAAGGAACTACGGAAACAAGATTCTTCTTTTCACATGAACACGGTTTTTTTTTATCACTAAGTACAGCACTTATAGGGTTATAGTCTGCAAAGATGCAGAAATTTGTAAATTTCGCGAAAACGAAAAAAAAAACACTTTGGTGTTAAGAAAAGGTGTAAGAATAAGATAAATTTATTACAGATCTCGGAAGTTTGCTGTCAAAAAATGTGGGGTGAATTAGGTCGTGTCGCGCCCTCTAACCGCTATTTTGAAATCAACACCAAACTATGATTTCTCATCCCTTTAACGTCTCTTCCGAAAGATCACTCATCAAAACGTGTGCAAACATTTCATTATTTTTTCCAATTTTATTGAAACAGATTTCAATTTCAATGTCCTGTATCCGAAACAAAGCTCCATACCTACGTTCATATGAAAAAAAACTTGTTTTCCCATGTAGAATCATCCTTTTCACTGTTCGTGGACATCCTGTATAAATGACTATACAGTTACTCTAGTGACTTGTTTGCAGATGATACTCCCATTTTTGTTCATAGAGATTTTTTAAGAGAGCCTGAAAATGAAGATATTTTATAATGTGCTAAATGTTCTGCAAATTATCCATTCTTCCCAACACTGCTAAGTGATCTTTGAAATACTGATCATCGGAAGGCCGTTAAACTGATTCACAACTGATGGGCAAGACGATATTTTGCTACTTTTGAGTAATTTTACGACTTGAAGTCATCTTTACATCGTACTACTATTATTTATGATCTGGAATTACAGGAATATTCAACATTCCAATCATCCTCCAAATGATTTATCGGCAATCATTCGCTGGCAAAAAGAGCGAACAGATTCCGGCAATAAAAGGGAAAAGACGGTGTCGACGGCAATAAATGAAATTAACCCTAAAAACCGGAATAAATGAAGCTATCCCATTCGGAAGATAAATGATTTCTGATTAAGGGCGCAATCACAGGAGGAAAGCACCCACAAGATGACAACCCTCTTGCACAAATAACGCTGCAAGATTAAATACGGAAAGGGGTGAAATTGGATAAGGTAGCCCGTATACTATTTCTGAAAAAGGTTCGAGAAATTATGTCCCTCTAATTGAACTGCATATGTTTAAACGATTGCAAAGTAGAAATTGAGATCTGGTCTCGAAAAACTCTCTGTAAAATCACGAATGTATGGTGAATATGCCAAGGGAAATATTTTCACAGTGCTACCGCGAATAAATTAACATATTCTGGCATGGAGCCTGCGGTCATTTTGGAGGGTGTTGGGGGCGGTTTTGATTTCAGTGTGGATATTTCGCGTTTTATATGGGATGACGAAATCTATTCGAGGACTTTTTTCTTATCTTTTCATCCATCTGTAATGCGGATTATATTAACGATATTGAATGATGTATATGTTTAGTTCTCAATTGACCGGGAATTGAGAAAAAATAAAAACGATGATAAATACATCTATTCAGCAAATTGGTGAACACGCATTCATTCATATCATACTTAAATATAAAATAATATCATTCAAGATGCAAAATGCCATTCGTAATACATTGAATAAAACATATCCAGAATGAAATATGATGAGGTTGAGGTGTTGAGATTGTTTGGAGGACATTTTTCAGTAGTCATAATAATACAATGTACTTTGATAGACAATTGAACTACTCCATAGTTTCTAACAAAAAAGATTATCATTTTGTTCTGAAATTGACAAAGGATTTGTTTCACGTTGAATAAATTACAGGCATAGTCGGTTTTGTGTCATCAGTATCAATCAGCATATTTTTCGTGCAGCAAAGAAGCAAACCTTATAAGCTGTTAGATAGTAATAATCTGCAAGTAGTTGTGATAAAGTATAATTCAAACATGTTCTTAATCTACAGAGCGCAGCAAAACAAATAGTGCAATTGCGATGAGCAACAACATGCGCTGTGATGAAGATGAGAACCTGGTAGGGTAGTCTTAGCATTTAGGCAAAACGTACCGTACTACGTATTGACCATAGCGCAAAAATCTGCCGTTGTGATTGGTCCGTGACTATACGTGGTACGTTTTGTCTAGAGAGGGTTGAAAGCGTGTTTGCATTGTCTTTACATTACAGATGACTATTTCGAAGATGCGAGGTGACAGAAAATGTTTTCTGCATTCGGTGGAAAAGAGAGAGCAATAGACGATGCGCATTGCATTTGACAAGTTTCAACCATTTCAATCTATCTGTAGATTTATTCCACGCCGGTTATCATCACGTCATATTGATTGATGGTATGTGCATCTCGTTATCAATTTGGTCGCTTGAACCTACTTGAATATGGAGATAGATACATTATTGCCAGATTTACCTATAGAGTAGATAACAAGAATCACTCTTCACTGCAACGTCGACAGCAAAGAAAATTACAACATATGGATCAAAGGATTTTCGCAGTTAACTTCAACGTCATGGATTGTACGACGGACATGGCCAATATCAAAAAGATGCTACTAAGGTAAGTAAAAAATTAGAAACGTTTTGTTTATTTGTTTGTTTTGTCCAGATCCAAAATGGTATCCGGTGTGTTTGTTAATTAGGTGTGGGAGAGTGTAGTGCAGATTGCTGGTGTAACTCATGGCTACAAGTGTGAAGGAAATTCACCAAACGCGTTAAAACATTTAGTGCAGATATCCAACCTTAAAACCATGAGCGACTCGTCAATAAGAGCGCCTGTGAGCGCGCACTGCTAGCGAAAACAAGAAGAAATAAAAACGAGAATTCAAAAAGCAAATCCTCAAATCATCTTTATTACTAACAACGGTGCATTTCCGCTATTTTCATTATGCTCGGAGTCCCACAGAAGTGGAAAAATATCTATCAGCACGAACGTCCGGCGCCTCTAGCATCTTCTACTCCGTTGCATAGTCACAGTTCTCTCAGTCTGTCCGAGCCCATGTGTGTATGCATTCGACGCTCCTGCGCTCCAGTCAGATGCATTTTCGCTATGAAAATTTGTCGGAAGTATTCGTGAAATCGCTCGATGTAAGGTCGCCACCGTGCGCCTTTGAATACACACTAGGGATGGCAAGCGGTTTTACTTTTTCAGCTGTGTGTTAAACCTAGTACAATAATTGTGCTGATTGTACTGATATCTTTTCGAAAGCGTGGTTAAAAAAACACACCTAGTATATGCGTATGTCCCAAATTCGTTTCTCTATTCAGGGATCTTGGCTCCTATTATACTTACATCAAAGGTTAAATGGGGAAAGTTTTAGAGAAAACTTAGTGCATTCGATATTTGGTTCCAGATTTGCGATCGGTCAAATTGGTTTCGGAACTATCGGCAAAAAACCGAAAATGGCGGATTTTGTTTTTTGCCAGTAAATCCGAAACGGCTAATTGGACAGCTATGAAAATGTGACATTATCTGGACACTTTTTTAAGACGAATAAAATGGTGAGTATGACATGTCTCAATCGCCTTTTGTTTTTCCGCAGCCCGCCTCAACTTTCATTTTTCTTATGGCCGCCATATTGGATTTTTCGATTTTTGGAAAGAGTGTAAAATTTCCAGTCTAGTGATGTCCCACAAGTGCATAAAAGATTTAAGTATTATCGAAATATCACACTTTGTAGCTGGGACTCAATCTTTTCTAAGGAGGCCATGATTTATTTTTCGCAAAACATCATTAATAGGTTCTGTATCAACCTAAGGTCACCTTATTTGGTGTGCAGCGAACGTGTTAAACTTATTGAATTTTCAATAGAACATGGACGTAAATAATGACTTTTCAACGAGTCTATTAGTGTATTGAATAAAAAGTCAGAAAAATCATTGTTTATTCAATCAACACATAAGCTTTTGAATAACTTACAGGTAGATACAAAATATTAAAAATGTTCTCAACTGTCTCGGTATTGATTTATTTTGACAATTAGTAACTGTTTTTCGTACAACCCTCGCAAGTATGTTTCTGTTGATATTTGTAAATGTGTCAAAAATTCTTTGTCTCAGGATTTCTATAGTCGCAGGAGGATCAAATTCATAGACCTCATTCTTTGTATGACCCCAGAGATAAAAATCCAAGGGCAAAAAGTCGGGGGATCTAGGAGGCCAGGGTATTGTAACATTTAATGAAATGATCCCAAACTGCTCTATCAAGAATTTCCTGACTTGAATGGTGTTGTGAGCCGGACATCCATCCTGTTGAAACCAAGTTCTTCTGAACTCATCTCCGGTTAGAGTAGCTCGTAATGCCGGCACAACCTGATTTCGCAAAAGCTCAAGGTATCTCTGTCCGTTTAGGCTGTAGTCAAATGAAAATGGACCTATAAGTCGATTTCCTGAAATAATTGATTGATAGGTTCCCAATTGAGAAAGGTAAGTTGGATTGAATTACCAATGACCCCACACCAAACGTTGAACCCAAATCTGGTCTGTAGACGTCTCGCTGCCACTTCGTGAGGGTTTTCCACAGCCCAATGATAAGTGTTATGCTTATTAAAAACTCCACAATTCGTAAACCTACTTTCTGTCCATTACACTTCCTTGTATACCACTCACAGTAGCGCATTCGTCTTGGAAAATCTTGAAGAAACAAGTCCTTGAACTACTGTGGGTCTGTATGGATGGTACTTATTCTTTTTAAGCACTCTCTGTACTGTTGATTTTGACACACCAATTTCCCGTTCCACAGTTCTTACCGATTTACTAGGGTCTTCGTTGACAGCTTGTGTAATGTTTCTGTTGCGATTTTCATTTTCAATGTTGTATCCGCTTCAAGATAAACAGTATTGCCAAAAGTAGGGATTTCTCCACACGAGTGGAAATAATCATGCCATGTATGGCTACTTTTACCAAGCTGGACTTTTTTTAACGGTAGCCTAAATTGAAATGTTTTTTCACGAAACAATATTCAACTATGGTTTTTGCTAAAGGAATAAAAACATCGGTTTTTTGATTTGGTTCATTCCGATTTAATTTGGATCTCATTTTGATTGATCCATCAACCTCAAGTAAATCACCATTATTGATGTGGTTTCCTTTTGGTAGCGCACACTCATACCTACACTTCAAGAGCCACCAATGATCTTGATCCAACGAAGCACAATCAGAGACTGATGATTCTCTTTCAATTTATTACGAGGTTTCTTCTGCCTGGTTTGGTCTGCGCATTTATAAGAATTTTGAACCACGTGGTTGCGCTTTAACAATAATTAATCATATAGGTACACATCTTTGTCCAACGAAACTGATTATCTCTAAATTTACTACTACAACTTCACTTTCACTCTGGTAAAAGGACCTCACATCAATATACAAAAAAAGATAACTCCATTCTTCTCACTCAGCAGAGTGAAAAAGAATTGAATTGAACTGTCCTTGGCTTCGTCTCTCCCTTCCCGGTTTCCTTAGAGAAGCAAGGAGTGACTACTGAGCCCCTCCACCGCGACAAGGTCTCACAGCTCTTTGGAGGGGAAAATACCCACTAAAACTCCACCTTTTCACAAATCTGTTTCATATTAAGTTTTGTTTATAGAGTTACCCGTTGTAGAACTTTCTCAATTATTGCCTTGAACTGATTCTCACGTCACGTCTGAGTATTGTCGTTGGATATGATTTTCTTCTTCTTAGCTTTGGGTGCCTATTCTGAAATTAAATATTAATTTCTCAATAAATCTAAAAAAAAATCCAATCGTTTAAACCATCATGTGCCCCTTCCCCAGCGCTATCCCTTCCAGTCGTTCGACCATCCCTCCATCCCTCGCCAATTATCAATGCATTGTGGTCAGTTCAGATACTCCAGTGGAAATCCACATAATTATATGTCGGCCCCGGTTCGGAACAATGCCATCAAGAACCGGAACCTCGCATCGCAATAAAGAGCGAGCGTTGAGGGAGTAGGGGTTCTTTCTTCATCACTTCAATACGAAAATATCACTCACCTCAATAATTTAGTACTGTAACACTTCTTTACTTTCGTCACTTCATTTAACACTTGAGTACACCAAAAACGATTCTGCACTCAACTTCACCTTCACCTAAAATAAATTTGAAAAATGCTTTATTGTCGAAGAAACTTATCTTAATTGACAAAGCTTGTTACTCTGACAGTGAAATAAGTAAAAATAAATAAAATAATATGAAATGAAAATCGCAACACGTGAAACTGATTGTGTAAGTATAGTTATTAATGTAGTTCCTCCGCCACGTCAAGGCCGATAGCTCTGGGTTCCTAACCTGAAATTCAATATATTTTTCAATAAATCACAGACAAAGATTGCGTCAAAGACTACTACTTCTACTTTAGTAAATCGGCATGTGTCCCTTTCCCAGTACTACCCTTTCCAGTCGTTCAATCATCCCTCCATCCCTCGCCAATTCTCAATGCATTGCGGTCAGTTCAGATACTCTAGTTAAGATCTACATAATAATATGTCGGCCCCGGTTCGGAACTATGTCGTCAAGGATCGGAACTTCGCCTCGCATTTGAGGTATTGAGGAAGGAGAAGGCCATGGAGGTGAATGAAGAGCGAGCGATGTGAGAAGGGGAGTTCTTTCATTGTAACTTCAATACAAAAAAAATCGCTCACCTCAATAATTTATTACAGTAACACTACTTCACTTACGTCCCTTTATTTCACTTGAATACCCGAAATAGGATTTTGCACTCGAATTTCACTTTCACGATGGTTAAAGAACTTCATTACAATGTACAATAAAAGTTCACTCCATTCTTTTTACTCAACAGAGTAAAAAAGAATTGAGTTAAGCTGTCCTTGGCTTCATCACTTCTTCCTCATTTGATTTCTCAGAGAAGCAAGATGTGACTACTGAGCCCCTCCACCGCGACAAGGTCTCACAGCTATCTGGAGGGGAAAAACGTTATTCTCGCACATTGTCAACCCGGACGCGTAAAGACAAAGCGTACCATTGTGCAACACAGTAACGCGTTCAGTCGTGGTACGCTTTGCCTAGAAATTTACGGGTATTTTCGCCCGACAAAACGTACCGCGCTGCAACACATCTTTCGCTTTCTTTGTAGGCGTACCAGATAAAATGTGGGTTTATTAAAGGGTGATTGTTTACATTTTACTCAATATATAGGTTCTCGGAAAAATATCGATTTAACAAAAATGTTTAAAGGATCAAGATTAAATCAAATTCGAATCCACTCCGATTCTAATTGGTAGAGCTTTTTTTCTGATTTCAATTTTTCATGGCTTCCTTTGATTAATAGAAGAGGGCTTTAAAAACGTGTAAAGTTGATAGATATTTTTTGAATTTGAAAATAGATAGTATTTCTGATTTTGGCTTGTCCAAAAACACCATAACGATAATTTTGTTGTAAAATGTTGTACAGGATGTTCGAGAATCTACGAAAGCGTAGAAGGGCCACCAAGAAAATTTTTATGAAATTCCGACTCCGAAGTCGGGATTCTGACTTTAAACTCGGAATTCTGACTTCGAAGTCGGAATTCTGACTTTAAACTCGGAATTCTGACTTCGAAGTCGGAATTCTGACTTTAAACTCGGAATTCTGACTTCGAAGTCGGAATTCTGACTTTAAACTCGGAATTCCGACTTCGAAGTCGGAATTCTGACTTTGAAGTCGGAATTCTGACTTTAAACTCGGAATTCCGACTTTGAAGTCGGAATTTTGAAAATTCTGACTTTAAACTCGGAATCACGAATTTTTCCGAGATACCTATATATTGAGTAAAATGTAAACAATCACTCTTTAATAAACCCACATTTTATCTGGTACGTTTTGTCGGGTGAAAATACCCGTAAATTTCTAGCCACAATGGTACGCTTCGTCTTTACGCAACCCGCGTATGTTGACTCAACAAACGATCATGAAAGACAGATTGAAGTTTCACAGGAAGTGGGTTTTTTTCATGGTTTGCGCACTGATAACATGTGGTTGCCCTTTAACAATTATTATTATTCACATACTATACATCTTGATCCAGCGAAAAACAATAATAGACTGATTTTCTTTCAATTTAGTATGGGGTTTCTTCTGCTTCTTTAGGTCTGCGCATTGATGAGAATTTTGAACCACGTGGTTTCGCTTTAACAATAATTATTATTAGACGAGTGTGAGTGATTTGTTGGGTTTGAGGATCAGTAAATCAAAGTCCAGTTTTTTTTAAATTTAAAAACTAAAACTTACTGGACTTTAATTTACTGATCCTCACACTCAATAAATCACTTACACCCGTCTACAAATTTGCTGGATCGTTAAATAATCAAAATTTTGATAATTATCATTCACATATGCATCTTGATTAAAAACAAACATTTCACAAATTTTTAATTACGGATTTTAAGAGCCTCTTATGTTCCCAAACCAACGATGTATCGCACTGATTAAAAAAAAAAGTGATTGTTTTCTGATCCTATTAAAAATACATTTTTTGTCTCTCCCTAACACATGAGTTCTTATGGAAAAATCCATTAATATACATTTTTTGAATAATTGCGATAAATTGTGGGTTTGGGAACATGAGAGGCTCTTAAAATCCGTGATAAATAATCCAGGACCGTATTTAAAAAAACAAAGTTGATGATGGCTGCTCATAGACGAAACGTCGGATCATACATTTGATGACGCCATTTTGTACAGGAGAAAAAGTTGCAATGAAAATGTGACATTTATTTTGAAATATCTCTGCAAATACACATAGGAAAACATAAAAACGATTTCACAAAATCTCGTTTTTTTCCGGATATCTCCGAAAGTATTCGGAATTTCTTGAATTTCAAAACGGCATTTTAATGAGCACCAAAATGCGCAATTTTGCCCCCATTTAAACTCCGCTGTATCTCCTACCGTTTCCAAGATACCAATGGTGAGCATCGAAATTGTAACACCCTGTATTTAAATAATTCGTCCGCACATATTCAAAACATATTGTAAAGTGCTGACTATTTGTAGAGTTGGAAAAAAATTGAAATTATTGTAGGTTGCAATAATGTTGGCCACACTCAGCAGAATTTAATAAAAAATGCATTTCATTGAGATGTGAGATTAATATAAAAGATATAGAGGGAAGTTGTTCTATGTGGAGCAGCTTCACAGCTCATCTCACTTGGTGTTACTTTTCACGCATTGTAATAATAGGTCTTTTTAATAAATGCCTTCTACACATGCCACACTTTTTGATGTACGATTTGACAGGCGGACATATGGTCCATATGATTTCATGTGGACGAATTTGACGTCTGTCAAATTGTACACCAAAAAGCGTGAAAAGTGTAGCATAAAAAAAAGACCTAATATATTTGCACTTTCCGCGAAGAGGAATGAAGGGAATGTTATCAATATTTAAAAAATGTATGTATGTCTTTGTACTACAGTAAGGATGCATCCCAACAATGTTTACATTTTAACAAGAAAAAATTGATTAAAATCTTTCTAGCTTTTTGTCATATTTGAAATTTTTTGAAGTTGATATAATCTCATTTTTAGAAGTTATGGATGTGTGAGAAAACTAACTTTTTTCCGGAGTTTCCTGGTGAGAAAAAATAACCTTTTATGGAAATGGTCTCTTTTTCATCTTTTACCTGTCGACAAGTATCCTCTTTTTCAGAAAAGATAATGTTTGTCATCAAAGTTTCTTCAAAAAAGTAAAATCAGGGATAGAGAAATCTAGAGACCTCTATTGTGAAGCTGCAGTTTCTATTGTTGTTAAAGTGACCTCTCAAGAAAGAAGGCATACGACGGCAATGTTCGTAGTTTTTTTAACTTTGAAAATTGAGATCATGAGAAGGTTTGGAATTTGGAATTTGGAAATGCTGTTCATCAAACGTTGCCATTTCAGATATGGAAAATAATATCGGGCATATGGCCCCCTCTACTTTGGTGGCATGCCAAATCTCTCTTCGTGAAATTGTTGATTACTGTCTCAAAAACTTTGATCTCGATTTCGACGATAACTCGTCGAATTTCTTTCTTTTCATCGCGGATGTTTCGAGGTAAATTGACGTAAACCAGTGATTTGACAAAACCTCAAAGAAAAAAATCGCACGGGGTTAGATCACACGACCTTGCTGGCCCTTGCTAGTCACGACGAAGCGAGATGTGCCAATTCGAGAATTGGAATTTCTCATAAAGCAACGCAATAATTGTTTCGACGGAAGTGTGACAGGTGGCGCATGACGCATGACCCACAGTATGAAGTCGGTATATGTCAGCAGATGCCATTTTTATACAGAACGATTTTGCTAAGCAACAAACAATCAAATGGCAGACGATTCAAAACCGACGCGCTTTTTGAACAACTTTTTAAGTTTTTGCACCTGTGAAATGGAAGATTGGGAAAACTGTGCAAACACCAGGCGGGAGTTTTATCACTATTTTTCATTAGGTATTGAAGATTCCACTACAGAAGAGTGATATGCAATGGTCGTTCTGGCCTTAGGAAATAAAGCCAATTCTTACAAATTTATGCTCTCCTTTCACAAAATAGAAGCTATGGTTGACAACCCTGCATCAGATTGTTGTTTGTTGAAGAATCACGAACAGTTTGGTTCCTCTGGAGAAATTATCGATAAATGTTTATGAAGTCAAACAATTTTAGAACTCGGAACAATTGGAATTTGTATTCAAACAGATCGGCGGATCGGCCATTCGTGTGCAACCCACTGCAATAGCTAGAAGAAATCCTGGAGTCACAAGAGGCAGCAAATGAATGCTAACTGGTCGCCCAGCAAATAACGTGAATAACAATATACCTCATGCCAATGGCCATAGTTCTGGGCATTAAAGTGATAATTATTTTTCGTTGTGTTTTTATTTATTTTTATTTTTTTCTGTTTTCAATTCATTTTTTTATGATTTTCGATAAATAAATTAACTTTTCATTCTGTTTTTTTCTAATTAAAATGGAATAAAGCATAACTACCCATATCGAGCGATGAGGACCAAAATTCAAGACTCATGTGAAGACAATCCGTTCCTGCGTTCGAACCTATCTAGACAAAACGTACCACGTTACTTGTGAACCAATCAGAAAGACATATGATTAATACGTGGTTCGTTTTGCCCAAATGCGTCCAGTTACGGCACCCATTGTCGGTTTGTAGCGGAGACCATCGCGGCATCGCTATTTGCATGTTTTTCGAAAGCGGACATTCCGGTGACCGGCGTGATCACCGGATTTGAGTATCAAAGATTTTTTCTTGTATGGGGCTACTTCAAGGAGAAGCATAAGAACTGAAGATCCGTATTCGAGTGGGAATCACCGCCATTTGGATCGATATTTGCCAGAACATAGATATCGTTGGGATCATTTTGATGATGTGATCTTTCAAACTTGACTGAAAATATGGGATCTACTACTGACTCAATTTTATCCTGGGAATGGGATGTGTCAATTTTTTTAATAGCCCTTCAAAAGTGCACTGTTCGTTTTGCCACACCTTGTATATGCTCTAGTTTAGAACATAACCTACATGAACAACATTGATGTCAATGAAAGATAAAAGATAATCAGATAATCTGCCGTTTTCATTAAAAACCCATTTTAAGTGACATTTTTCACATTCCACAAATTTCATTTCAGATCGATCTGTCTGCATTTCTTCGATCTACTAGATTATTAAACCTTACACTTGCTGAATAAGATCCGAAGAAACGCGTTCATGAAGGCGGTTGATGTCACTGATTACTAATCGGCACTAATAGCGCGGCAACATGTGCGTGTTATGGGAGTTTACGAGTTCTCCAATGTCGTGCCTTTCGGGCCCAAATTCGCGACAACTCATAACAAGGGTAATGTTTGTTTATCTGGCGGAGACAGGAAGACGATCGGATTTGTTTGTCATCAAACCCATTCACGACATTTAAACCGCTTGAAATTGCTGATATCCTTCACGGATCACGTAACGCTCGTAAATTACATATCCTTTGTGAATTAATAGGTTACTATGTGTAAGATTGAAGATTGTGTGATGACTTTTTTTTTAATTCTCATCAGTCAAGATTGTGATTTGACAGATTGTGTTTCGAATTAATAAAACTATTGTACTAGTAGTGATATTTTTTATCGCCTTCACTTACAAACCTAAATGCAGTTTATAACGAAGCGATTTTCCAGTCGATACACTTCACTTTATAGCACGAACAGCGTAGTTGACAAAGAGACAAAACCTGATAAAGTGTTATTTTTATGGCTGAATAAACACTACAGATGTCGAAAATCAGTCTCATTTATTAACCCCTTCATGCTGATATGTGAATTCACAGACTACGCATGATCTTTGAATAGTAACATCTTTGCTGTTCACTCAATCTGAAACTTCTCTTTACGAATGTGTGCTTTGGTTGAAATAGTATGAAAGTTACGTGAATTCAAAAACCATTGGGCCCATTGGTCGTCTTACTGACATCAGTACTAACATAGTACTGATGCATTGAGCAGTTCGCTTATTTAAATATATCCAAATTTAAAATCAGGATTGTGATTTCCAAAATAAGTGCCTTTTTGTATGCTTTTCCGACTTTCATCGCCGAGATGATCCCAACAATGGGGAGCAGAGGAGCAGAGATTTTATGATGATAACTGATTTGGCTGATGACTCGAATGGGTAACAGGTAGGTAACTGCTGAAACTGCTTTAAGGAAAAGGCCGGTGAGTGGTTCGGAACCCATTAGACAGGCGTCATTGGAGTATCTGGAGAGAGATACACGTGGGAGTTAGACCGGAAAGGACAATTTTTGTGACATTCACTGTTTAGTCCGAGTTTGTTTGGTCCTCTATTTTAAACAATATAGTTGTTTTTACACCACAAGAATAGGTTCAGGTTTCTACCAGAGAACTATCAGTCGCAGGGAAACGACAAACTGGCATTGTTCTCCTGGCGAGATTACGTGGTTTCGGTCAGCTGTGTTTAGCCGAGGAGCTTTCGTCTCAGCTTACCAAACAACAAACAACTTGACATTGTTTTACGGCTATCCGATGTAAAACGGGAGGTTGGTACAGAGCCGCGATAAATGTTGAGAATAACATTGATGTGAGCAGCACCCTCCTGATACCAGTTTCATCCCAAATTGGAATATTTAGTCAGTCAGCATGACACCCACTCACAGAAATGTAACTCACAATCATCATCATCATCATAATTCTCATCAGGTCTTGGTCCATCTTGGACATACACATCTCCAAGTTGTCTCCATCCGGTTCTGTCAGCCGTTCTGCTCATCCATTGCACTCCCGCTAATTTCTGGATATCGTCTTTCCACCTAGTCTTTGGTCTTCCTGGGTTTCTTCTACACCCTCTTAGTCGCCATTCGGTCACTTCTCTTGTCCATATATTGGCCTCCGTTCTCATGAGATGTCCTGCCCATTTCCATTTTAGTCTTGCCTCGTGTTCAGCAATGTCAATAACCTTTGTTAACCATTCAATGGTCTTTCTATCTCGCAGTCGTATTCCCAGCATATTCCGTTCCATGTTTCTTTGTGCAATTCTTAGTGTGTCAATTAATTAATCAAGATGGCTTTGTCAACAACTTCATGTTTTTTGGTAATAAATCTATTTTTCGACTTTGACTTGACTTGACAAATTTGCCGATTAGTATCCACGTTTTTGCGGCATAGGTTATAGTTGGCACACATTGGTTGAAGACCTGGGTTTTGAGGTGTTGTGGAGATTTGGTCTTGAATATGTTATTGAGTCTTGCATATGCTGCCATCCAAGTTGTATCCTTCTGTTGATTTCTGCCAGCTGTATATTCTTATCGAAGGATATTTTCAGTCCAAGATATAATATGTATTCATCGACGACCTGCACAAACACTAAACTATTGTCACCAAATCGATAATCGTAACGTCGGCTGAGTTTTACAATATTTTTATTTTACTCGTATTGATCTGGAGACCGTAATTTTTTGCGGCCTTGTTTAGGGCTGAAAAAATAGATCGGAGGTCTTCCATTTTGTCAACGAGGAGTACAAAGCGTAGATTACCCAAGTGTTCACCGTTGATGTTAATGCCAGCATTTTCCCAATCGATAATTTTGAATATATCCTCTAGAGCCGTAGTGAATAGTTTCGGGAAGATTGTATCGCCTTGTCTCACACCTCGGTTTACGGGTATGGGATCGGTACCATCATATTCCTGGAGTGTCATGGTGGCGTTATCATAGAGGACCTTGACAAGCTGTATCTATTTGTTGTCGATACGATTAGGAATATCTAGTCAGATAGCATGACATCCACACACATAAATGTTACTATCAACACCAGAATTATAACTGAAATCAGAATTCGATATTGGTTTGAACGCTTTCTGCGTATTTAACATAGATATACAAAAATAGATCAGCAGACGATAATTTCAAATGTGGCAAATTTACGACCGAAAAATGTAAACAGCAAAAAAGTGTCCGCCATTTAACCCCATACATCTTTATACATTTGAAAATAATTGAAATTTTTCGAAAATAAAGTTCCACTTTCAACACCCTGTATATTTTCAACGCCATTTAATTTATATTAGCACCTGCTGCTCCATGGCCGATAAGTTATGGGACACTCTGTATAGATAGATCATAATATTTTGAGCACCTGAAATCATTTGAATTTTTCAACTATTAAATTATGACACCCGCTCATATGACTACATTGATATATTAAAAAAATAAGTTCTATTTTCACATCTCATCATCTCAACTTTGACTTCCGGGTTTAAAATTGTATTATTATGTGAAATGTGGTTTGAGAAACTTGGTTTTATATCTTTTTTTTTTATTCTCCCACTGCTCCAAATATTTTTATGATTTTTCAATGTCTGTGGCTGGTGTCGTGGGTCGTAGACGTATAAGAATCATAGTTTTTGATGAAATTGACAAATTCAATTATAAATAGTTGATTATAGATGTAAATAGACAAAATATTTGGTAAAACTATAATTATTGCAAACATATACTGCATAGGCACTGTTCAAACCAAGACCGAACACAAATCCCAACGATATTTTCGAAAACCGATTAGTTATGGAAATAAGCCGAAAAAAAGGTTCATGAATAACAAGTGATAGGCCGTAAAATCTGCCATATTGAAATAAAAATTCCACGATGATATCGTTTAGGGTATATGTTTTGTAAATGAAATATTTTCGTGGTATTTTGGGTAAAAAGAGCCATTTGCATAATTTTATTGGGGACGGAAGTGATTCGCCAGTGAAGCGCAGCGGGAACATTTTTAAATATTCAGATTTATTTCATTCAACAGGGTATGGAAATGATATTTTTTTACAGGGTGTTCATTTTTCAAATAAATGAGCAGCATTCAAAGATTGGCAAATCTGTGGTTGTAATTCGAGTCCCGGCACCGTGGTGATGCGGCAAAGGGTAACTAATAAGGTTTTTGCCGCCCCTCGACCACTATTCAAATAGATAAGGGTGGATGCAAAGCTTTTCCTAATTATATTATATCAGAAGGGTCATATATCAAACCAAAATTCGCCAAATGGCGCGGTATTGCTTCCCCAAAGACATTTCTATCTGCACCTTTTAATAGCTCTAGAAATTTCATAGCAAAAAAAGAGGGAAGATAAAGAAAACAACATGACATGACAGACAATAGATTGACAATTGACCCACAACTAAACTTAACTTCAAAATAAAGTGAATCAAGTATTTTATAATATTCTCGTGAAACGACGGAATATTGTTGGGAATCCCAGGATGATAGGTACGTTGAATTCTGAAGTTCTATAAACGCACATTATCCTCTGTGAACGTTGATATGAACCAATTCGCAGTAAAAAGAATTACATGTGGACATTTCTAATAAAGAGTTTAAAAATGTAAATCATAACATAAGGCCATAATACATGAGGATATTATCGGAGTGAGCGATTTGCAAGGGTGGCAGACCCTTATTGCATTGTTCTCACTTTTGAATTCAGGGTGGTCTCACGCTGATAACAGGAATCCTCTCGATCTGTAAACCCCATTCTTAATTTACATATGTAATCTTGCCGCCTTTTTGTCTTAGCTTTTTCCTCCTTCGACTGAATAAATTTTGCTTAGGACCGTTCCGATAACGCAGATCCAGATTTTTATTCCATCAAGAAAAAGGGTCGGTCAGTCGAAAATTTAAGGGTTGGTATTGGAGATTTGCTGGGCAATTAAAGAGGGGAAAGAAAGGATAAGATTATGTTCAATGTCAATGAAAAATGCGTTGGTTTTGTCAGTGGAAGTATTACTAAAAAGAATATATGACGGATTCTTGATGTAACTCATAATTGGGTGGCTCAAAATTTGGTTTCATGATGGAACCAAATTTTGAGCCTCGATGAAGAGAACAACAAAAATCACAATTTTCATACACAGTCGAAGTCTCAAAGATTGCCAAAAAACCTATGAACTAGAATACAAAAGTAATAAGAGTAATAAGAATAGATGAATTACTGCCCTAATCTACCATGACCAGACGAGATATGATAGTGAATTTTGACCAATGAATTATTCTAAGTATCCGAATAAACTTTAAGTTTGTTAAATTACGAAATCCTGCGAATCTCTCAATGGACATCTCCAATATCATATAATATGCTCATGTGTCACAACAAAAAAACTCTATGTTCTAAATCGGGATGTTCAAACATGAGCCATCATCAAAAGAGAATGAATGAAAAACAATGATATTTTATTATTCTAGATATCATATAATTCAGCATTGACATGTTTGACCATTCTGGCAGAACGAGCTTATATTTTTTTCCGTAAAATCGAATGAACCTACCATTGTAGCCTGGAAATTTGAACTTGAAATTCTATTTGAATTATTCACCATTGTTTCCATGTGCAGCTAAATGAACATTTTAGGTGTTAATTTGATGAAATTGAGAATGTCAATAACTGTGATCTTTTGTGGACGATATTTTGTAATTACAGCGCGAGGGCCGCGTCATTGATCAAATCGAAACTGGAAAATTAATATATGCAACCGAATATTTGCGATTGTATCCATAAATGATAAACAAATGTCACATTCGTTACATCCATCGATTGAATTTAATTTAATCGCTATGTTATGTTTGATGCGGCTTGCTAAAATAATTTCATAATTAGTTTCTTGTCTTTTGATCGGCTTTTTGTGGATGGGCGAAGCAAGTGTTTGTACTGGAAAGTGAAAAGTGGGGCCTTAGATGGGATGCTTGGCTGGCTTCGCGCTCTTTATGAGTTATTTATGCAAATTTTCAACTGCTCCACACCGATAAAGTATTAGAAGGAAAAGTGTCTCGTATCTAAGTAATTATACGATTCCTCCTGTTGACGCAATCTAATTAATATAGGTATTTATCTTACAAATTAAGACGGCTCGCTTACTATGGCAAATACCTAGCGACCGAGATTCGGTCGGTGATTAATTACATAAGATATCGTTCGTCTCGCAAACTTCCTTCATAATATTCTCTACAGGACCGTCCCATTTTTTTTTTGGTATGGAAGGAGCTATTCTTCCAATAAGAAATCTGATAAGCTATTATCTTCAATATCAGTTAACACTTATTATTATCATTTTTATCATGCCATGTAAAGGTACGGACTCGACAATGGCAAGACGCAGGTTTTGGAAAAAAAAAACTCCATAAGTAAAGTGGTCAAGGGAAATTACTGGACATTATTTTGAAGTCGGTGATTCGGCCGCTATGGTCTTTCGTTGAAATGTTAAGTTTAAAACAAATACACTATACCGTTATCTGCAGCGATCAAACATTTTTGTGATTTTTCGAAAAAGCTTCAATGGAATGGTACTATTTTTTTGACAGGCTCTTGATCACCATAAAATAAGCTAAATTTGAGTGAAGATGGCATTGGCCATACCTCCGTAATCACAGTCTACTGAATTCGGGATAGAAATCAGTAGAGCCAATGGTACCTGGGTTCTGGTAAGACACCATGGTATACGGGTTAGGCCCCTTCACACTGCAGTCACTGGAGAGCTCATTGTGCATCCCCATAATTCACCCTCTAGTTTTGGACAGGAGTGATGATTGAGAACACCACCTAGCGCCATAGTTTGTTTGATAAGGTCAATCTAAATCTAGGCTGGTTATCGAATTTTTGGCTGCCAGTAATTAGATATACTACAGCCAACTCGGTTTCCATAATCACTGACCGGTGTGTACCCTTCAACAGACCTGACATCATAGTGAGAGACAAGGAGAAGAAGGAACATAGCGGATGTAGGATATTTTTTAATCAAGAAAAATGGAAGTGCCCTTTGTCAACCAAAGAAACTTGAGATACAAGGAACATAGAGATCATAATAAAAATGATGGAAATATCGCGATGCGGTTCTCACTAAAATATAGCTTATTTCATGGAGGTCAACGGTCTACCAGGAAAATAGTACCTTTTTCCAAAGATGCTCTATCAAACGAGTCCGAAAATATTCAATCGGTTTAACAGTTGAAATCTAAATATTGAGAAATGCATTGACCTCCCACTCCCTTATTATGACAGATACGAAAAAATGCCATGGAGCAAAATCATCCCATATTACACAAGCTATAAAATGACGTCGTAAGGGTGTATTTTCCGATAAAGCGTGTTTTTTTTGTGTTGTTTCATAGCAGTTACGCCCACTAGTGATCGAATTACGAGATTCAATAGCTATTTGTGTATTAAGAGCGCAAAGTGATACATTGCCGCTCTGAGCAAGGAGATGGGCTACCTTGCGAGAGCGGCAATCTCACTTTGCACTCGAATTACACACAAGATTTTTTCTACAACCGCAGATTTTAGAAAAACATGAGTTGTATTGAAATAGATATTTTTATTTTCGATGACGATCTTTGAATACGCGTTGTTCATGAAACTGTTGACATAATCTGTTAAATGCTGTTCAGTAATTTAGATTGGGAGAAGTTGACAAAAGGGGTGACATCTAGTCACGCATTTTGAACTTGCATAGCGGTGAACAACAACAAATATTTGGTTATAATTAACCCTACTTGTATTTCTCAGTTTTAATTTCATAATCATTTCATAAAAGAAGTGTTCTTAGTGATACATCTTTAATCCGTTATGTCGTTCAATGCCCACTGTGCTGTCAAATGTCGCAGAAACTTTTGACATTTTTCTAATATGGTTTCCATATTCAGCGAGCGACAAAGTTACTTTGCCGCTCGGCGAGCGACAAAGTAGACTCCGCGGAAAAGTGACACTTTGCGCTTCCTTTTTGATGCGCAAACATGGTACTTTGCGCTCGGTTGTAGAAAAAATAATTTGTTGTCATTTTTCTTGCTCACTTATGCCAAACCTCTAGGTCTTACCATTATCAAGAAACAGCCGCTCCGTGAACCCTATCCGGACACCCTGTTATACAGAGCATCAAAATTTCAACTACGTATTAAGTTCATATAAACTAGGATCTACAACTTCTTCGTTTTCAAAATAAAATATGTTAAAGGTGACGGTTATTTGTGAATATTCTTGGAACCTGTGAAGATGGTTGAATAAAATTTAGTACAATTAACTTGGTATTTGTTCATCTTCATGGGTGAGTAAAATATAATATATTTGGTAACATTTGCACCAATTTTTTTAATCATTGAATAATATTAGGCAGTTTTGACTCCAAATTTGAAAATCCAAAGTTTTTTACACAAATAAGGTGGTCTTCTCGTACCTCGATAGGACGCACAATTCTCGAAAAAATTGATTTCGGATCACACATTCTCGTCTTGATCCAAGAAGTTGTTTGGTATTGTGATATGGAAATGCCATTTTTCTTAGAACATAAATAAATTGTGCGGTCCTGGAATGAGAACTGAATTAAGTAAATCCTCACTGCCTTTATCCTCTCATTGTCAGAAATGACAATGAACTATTGTGTCTTGACTTCGAATCAAGACAATCTCTCCATGTAAGAATCTTATTTTCTATGGAATCATTATCTTTTGATTCACAATATGTTTATGTCTTCGTCTTCCAACATTTGTACGAAATGGTGAAAATCTTTGTTAAATCATCTAGTAATATAACATTGGTAAATGATAAATATTTTTTACATTTATTTAGAATATTATTTATCCATTGGGTATCTTTTTGATCAATTTATTTTCCACTCTGAGATTTCTCTTTTAAATATTTTGTACCACTGTTCTTATTAGTTCTCATCACTTTCCTGTTTTTTTTTTCCGATTTTCCAAATTTTTATTAATTTGGAACGATTGGTTATTGTTCATAATATTCTTCCAGTTTTGAAGAGTGTTAGAAAAATATGCTATTCACACACAGTCTCTCGCAACAACAAGAAGTCGTTTACAAAAAATGGTAGACTTTGTAATAATGAATTTTACAAAAAAAAGTTATTTATCATAGAAAGCTCTGCATGATCCAAGACTTAAAATGCCATCATCAGATGATAAATTTCATCGGTCATATACGGGGTTTGTGAAAAAAAATATATAGCTCTAGATAAAGTACTATTGGGTATTTGGAACAAAATCAAAAATTGTTATTGAGAAAATTGATGTATAACTTCATTCAAACATCCGATTAGAAAGGTGTCTACGTAAAAAATTAGGTTTTGTTTAGATTTATCATTTTCTCAGATAAGAATTAAAGGATATTTCAATAAACACGTCAACAAATGTTAGATTCATAATTTCAAATAGAATTAATGCATGAGACAAAACAAAAGTTTTCTATATGAATCTGACTCGGAAAACTTGTTGAAAATAACAAAACCTGATATTCATTGTAGATGGGTGTAATTAGATATTTTAACGTGGATTTCAATTCTAATAAACTTTTCTCAATAATATTTTTCGATTTTATCACAAGTAAGATATGAGCAAAAATCATTTCTTTCCAGAACCTCGTAAATGACTGACAAAATTAGTCATATGACGGTTTGCATTCAATGTTTTGAACCATGCAAATGTTTTTATGAATAATCCTTTTTTTTTTCGTGAAATTAATACTAAAAAAGTTCACCATATGTATAAATCTTTTTGGGACACACTGTATGTATTACAGGCACATGGTTATTTCAGAAAAATAGCTTTTGCCTAGGCAATACTACCTATCACTAAATGGTTTTATCGAATATCCGAAATTCCACCATTTTCGAGATAAAGGGTAGTCAAGTTTAAAATTATCAATTTTGCATCCTATTCTGATCAAAAACTATGTATAATCAGATAATAATTTTGTACAAACTTTTTTGAGACGTCCGCATAAAGAAGCCGAGTATTAGGAATTTTTCGGTGTGACATGGAACTCTAGCGAACTTTGACAATAACAAGAGAACCCACTCTACTGAAAATTGTCTGGAGATTCTTTTCCTTTAATGAAAGATAGAAAAAACACTGGAAAAATAGTCATGGCAGTCACAGTAAAGCGGACTTCATAATCGAATTAATTTCTCATACACAATAACCCCCGTAACCCAATTTTCAAAGCAATATGTGAAAGAGTGTTCAGAATAATGCGAAACATCAATTTTAATAAACCCTCCTGTATCTCGGAGACAGACGGTGCAATTTTGGACTGAGGTAAGTTAAATTAAATCCTCATATTTTGACCTTAGGAGCGTGTGGTAGATTTTTTCGGCTCTTTTTTAATGTCATTCAAAAAACATTTGCTCAGGAAAATTGCTTTACCGCATTCATTTTTACGCAAATTACCAGACGACTGTTACACAGTACAATACATGTTGTACCGTATGCTCTAACCATTCACGTGAGTATTCAATTTACTTGGTGTGAAGAAGTTGAATTTGTGATAGTCTATAACGTAATATCATGCGATTAAAGACCATTCAACAGCTCGTTATTGAAGTGAATGAATACTTCTTTGGTGGTATGAAAGTGATTTTGAGAGGATTTTTCAAATCTTTCAATTTTTGGTCCATTTGTCCTCTTGTTAACCACATCCGCTGACATACTATAGATGACCCAATTAAAGTTAATGATGATATTATGAAAACCTTGATATCGAAAGATTGTTCTGATAACGAATTAACGATTTAATAATAGTGATTTATGTATAATAAACACTGATACTTAATCTATATTCGCACCACTTATGTACGCTTCAAAATATTTCGAAAATTGATAACTGATAGCTCATCACTATCTGCCGTCCTCCCCTTCACGCTTCTCCTATCGGGACTTCCTAATTCCTGCCAATTGGCGACCGGTGTTCCGGATCGACTGCGGGTTTCAACTAGAAGTATCGATTTTTTTTCCAGCTTCAGAAAGAGTGACCACAGTCCCGCAAGTACCGCAAGTTCGAATGGTTTGATAACGACAGAATCCAGCTTTTTGAAACAAACAAAGGGAAACTTGGAGTATAGTGAATGAGCAAAATAAATTGAGAATTATCCCAATTGTTGACAATACTGATAAGAGTCTAGTCAAAACACCAGATGATATGAACAGGTACTACTGTAGTGTGACTGAAAACAACATGAACCCCGTTGCGCAAGCAGACAAGTTCCTACGAGAGGTACACCGAGTTTTTTTTCCAGTAACTCCACAAAAACTAATCGAGATCATAGTTGAAATTAAAGCAAATATGTTCGAGATGGCCTATCGGTTAAGCTTTTATCCACACTTTCTGAAAGTGCAGTGAGTGAGTTTTTCCGACATGTTTGAAATTAACAAATATCATCCCCATATGCAAAGGTGGTGATCAAAATGATTTTTATTTCTGACTATAGCCCCAATGAACCACTGCCTAATCTTATCTCTAAGATAATCGAGAAATTGTTCAGAAAAAGATTTTTTATCTTCTTGGTGAAGCATAGGGTACTGAGACAAGAGCACAGCCGCATGGTTTCCAGGAAGGTAAGAACACGGTGGATGATAGTTTTGCATTCCTCGAAGATTTGTACTTGAGTATTAACAAAACGACTTGGAAAAAATACGAGAAGGTCTATGTCCAGGAGTGGATGGAGGAGGGCTGATAACAACCCTTATGGAGGAAACAACCTTGGAGGAAGGAGCCGGACTACTCGGAAGCTTGGCAACGGTGGCAGAGAGTGAGCGTACAGGCTCTCTGAAGTCGTCAGCCAACGACTGTTCAGACAACTCGGTGGAGAACCAGGCTGGGGCGTCAGTGGATGCGACTGGTCAGAACAAAGCGGAGAAAGACTTTAAACCGGAGGATACGGGTAAAGTCAACCAACTTGGCATTCAAACCCAGTTGAAAAATCTCCGTTTCCACACAGCGGCCGAAGATGACTCGTCATCAAAAGGCAGCATCGTCGATATGGAGGATTCGGAGACTGAGGCTAGATGGCTGAGAGAGGAAGACACAACTCTAACCCCTGTGAAACAGTCAACCTCCGAAAAACCGGAGCCTAAGGGTAAAGCCTCGGCGCAAAAAGCTGAAAATAGCTATATAAGCGCCAAGAAATGCCTTAGGAAGATGGAAGGAAGAAAGGATGAAGAACTCCCCAACAAAGTGAAAGACTTCATCAAGAAGAACCGGAAGATTGTTACAAATTTCGAGCGTTAAAGCAACATGAGCCGGAAAAGGAACCGCAGAGGCAAGAGCAACAACGAAAAATGAAGTGAGAGCCAAAGCGGAGGCCACTGGTAAGGTCTGACGCGGTGTCATCCTTAGCTACGAACGTACCGGAGGAGCAAAATCCCCCAGCTTCTGGGAGGAAAATGCAAAAACGGATGCGTTCTAGCGAGGAAGAACAAAACACCGCGAAGAAGCCCAAGAACTCCAGAGGCTTCGAAACGCCAGAAAAGCTGCTAGTGGCTATCGTGAATCGATCAGATCTCGATGGCAAAATTGCAGCCGACAGGTGGCTCGAAGTGGAAGCGAGGATTTTGGATGCCATACTCGAGCTAGACGAGCAGAGCGGCAACGAGGAGGTCAACTTCGACGTTGCTGGCTGGCAGAAAGGAGTCAAAGTTGTCGGCTGAAACAACGGAAAGTCAATTGACTTTGTAAAGCGTGTAGTCGGCGGCTGCGGTGAAATCTGGCAGGGAGTCAAACTCGAGGTAATACCAGTCTCGATGCTGCCTCTGCGTCGATGGATATCAGTGTGGTTTCTGCGTCCGGTTCCGGCGAGCGATGAATCCAAACTAAAGATCATTGACAAGCAGAACAAGGGTCTAGACACACAAAACTGTGGAGTTATCTCTTCGACAAAGTGCATGTTTGGGCCAGGAAAGGAGATCGTCTGCACGGTGGAGGACGACACCTTCGAGATACTGAGGAGCAACAACGGGAGCATCAAGTTCGGGTTGGGCACCCCGAAAGCAGGGCTCCACAAGGACAAAAAAGATGGCGCCAAGGAACCCGAAGCTGCAAGCAGTGCAAATCAATTTGCATCACTGCGAAGTGGCATCGGAGGACTTGATGCTGTTTATGACGAAGAATAAAGTAGACATCGCGCTTATCCAAGAGCCATGGCTCAATAGAGGCAAAATTCAGGGATTAAAAGCAAAAGACTACCATCTATATCATTCTCAGTTGGTGAGCAAAATGAGAGCCTGTATACTTGCAAAGAGGACACTAAGTCTTGGCCTATCCTCACAGCACAGTACAGGTGACTTGACAGTGGTAACATGCGAGTAAAAGAATAAGCAACCGCTTATTCTAGCGTCCGCATACATGCCATATGAAGAACCTGAACCACCACCACCAGCAATTCGAACTCTATTCCACCACGCCAAGGAGAAAGGAAACTTGTTGGTGATAGGCTGCGATGCCAATGGTCATCACACGCAGTGGAGCAGCAGTGACATTAATAACAGGGGTGAGTCAATTTTGGACTTTATACTAACCACCGACATTGTGATATGCAATAGGGGGGATGTACCAAAATTTGTTAACAGGGTAAGGGAAGACATGTTAGATTTAATTTTGGCTACCAATTCCGACGAGCTAACGGTTGAAAATTGGGGAGTCTCTCTTATACAATATTTTTGGATCATAGGAAAATTCTTTTCCAAATCAAATCAAATCGGTGAGCTACAAGAGGTAGAACCATTCCGGAATCCTCGTAGAACAGACTGGAAAAAATTCACTGACCTCATGGAAGGGGACAGGAAATATTGGCTTCGGCCAAGGTATCACGATCACCTACCAAAGAGAAAAAAGAGGATAATGTACCGAAATTAGAGGAGCCACTAGAGAAATCCTTTCACAGATCATGTCCCTTGAGTCGCCCACGCAAAAGCACCACTCCTTTCTGGTTGACATCGGAACTGAGACAGATCAGGGACAAGACAAAAAAGCTTTTCAACCAAGCTAAGCGAAATGGAACAGAGAAGAACTGGAATGAACAAAAGAACAGCTTTAACAGATACAAAAGTGAATTCAGGAAGGCCAAAAGAGACTCATAGCAGGACTTCGGCGAGTCTATAATAGATGCAAATGAGTATGCAAGGCTAAGAAAGATGCTTTCAAGGGAGGTGGTGACCCCAAGAAGCATAAAAAGGCCAGATAACTCATGGACAGAATCCTGCAATGAGACACTGGAACTTGTAATGGAGACGCACTTTCCAGGATGTACCGTAGCGGAAATCAGACGAAAACAGCTGATGCCAAATACGAGAACACATGCCAATAAACACAAGTACGTTTTTATAACGTTTAATCTACGTGTCATTGGTTGAGAATTGGTTATACGTCAAAAAATAAACCGTTTAATTATGGTTGAGGAAACAACGGTCATGGACAACGTTTTGACAACGTTAATCCGAGATGATAAACCATAAAGATATGCTCTCCCACGTTATAGTAACGTTGAAAAAAGTTAGACATCTAACAACTATCTAAAACGTTGTTTTAACGTGCAACTGCTATTAAAGATAAACATGGTGCTTTTTCCGTTGAATCGTAGGTTAAATAAACGTTTCATAGGTCGATAAAAACCAGTCAATTCGTTTCGCGCCAAAGGTTCTTGATTCGTGTATTCAAATGTTTCTAAAACGTGTACTTGAAACCACGCTCAAGACCCTTTTGTTTGGCTGACCTACCAGTAATACCACCAATACCATTATTCAACGTTGAAAAAAGTTAGACATCTAACAACTATCTAAAACGTTGATTTAACGTGCAACTGCTATTAAAAATAAATTTGGTGCTTTTTCCGTTAAATGGTAGGTTGAATAAACGTTTCATCGGTCGATAAAAACCAGTCAATTCGTTTCGCGCCAAAGGTTTTTGATTCGTTTATTCAAATGTTTCTAAAACGTGTACTTGAATCCACGCTCAGGACCCTTTTGTTTGGCTGACCGACCCGAATACCACTAATACCAGTATTCCAGTCACTATCATAGCCCCGCACTGTCTCTGCATCAGTTCACCCGTTCACCCTATAGAGGAAAAAAACATTTTGATTGTTCGGAGCATATTATTCTTTGTGCTTAGGTAGAAACTATATCAATTTCATAAATGTTTTACGGTGTGTGTGTTGTTAATTGTG
The DNA here is from genome assembly GCA_958502075.1 of Orchestes rusci. Taxonomy (NCBI): domain Eukaryota; kingdom Metazoa; phylum Arthropoda; class Insecta; order Coleoptera; family Curculionidae; genus Orchestes; species Orchestes rusci. The sequence goes on from OY293303.1 coordinate 21,352,051, forward strand.
AATAGTTTTCGGCTGGCGTGAGATGTTGTCAATGATGGTAAGTAATTTATCAAAAATATTATGCATGCCGAGTACCTAACCTACCCATTCTATTACGTATTAAGGCTGGGAATCGAATACGAATAATTCGAATATTCGAATATTCAAATGTTCGAATATTCAAATGTTCGAATATTCAAATGTTCGAATATTCAAATGTTCGAATATTCGAATTTTTGGATATCCAAATATTTTTGATATTCGAACTTTTGAATATCCGAATACTTTTAATATTCGAATATTCGAATTTCTGATTATTCGAATACGTATTTTCGATATCTGAATAAGTATTCGAATTTTTGAATAAGTATCCGAATATTTTTAATATTCGAATAAGGACATAGGTAGTTAGGTACCTTTTCGAAGTTTCTAAGCACTCGTGTATCTAAACTAAATTCAAAAAATGGCTAAACAATGCACAATTTTTAATGGCGCTATATAGTAAAGTGATTCAGTTACACTTATGAGTGGAAAGAGTGGATACGTTACGTGAACTCTTCTATCACCCGGTTCTCCAACGTCTCAATGTGAATGCGACATGCGTCAGCTGTCAGCTGGCGAGTTGCTAGTATGGAGATTGGAGACGGCAGTAAAATAGCCTAGTTTACATCGATAACTCGTTTAGTTCGGTCCGATAGGACCAAGCGGGTGGGGATAGTACGGTAGGACCAATGCTTGCTTCCTGCCCGTTTACACCGTCTTGCAACTTGTACGTTATTTGACTTTGAATAATCAACTTCGAATATTCAAAAGGTAGAATCTTCGAATAGAATTATCGAGTATTCCAATAATTCGATAATTCGATTATTCGAATAGAATTATCGAATATTCAAGTAATTCGATTATTCGAATATTGGAATAAATCAAATATTCGAATTATTCGATTATTCGAATATTCGAATATTCGAATATTCGACTATTCGAATATTCGACTATTCGACTATTCGATTATTCGAATATTCGATTATTCGAATTATTCGAATATTTGATAATTTTTTGAACGAATATTCGAATACAAAGATCTGGCAAATTTCCCAGCCTTATTACGTATACCTGTACAATAGTTTATGTCGGGTCTAGTCAACATTTATTCAGTCGTTATAATCATAGTCACAATTACAAGATATAAAAGTTATGTATATCGTCGACTTAAACAATAATTATAACTAAAATCATTGTCGTAATCAATCGTGAAAAACAATTGGCTTTTCATTTCAAATCTTTTATTTCTTATGTACGATTTTATTCAGGAAAGTTGGTAAAAATTATAATTTATTGGAACGATTGTTGATGGTGTACCTATCAATTCATTTTTTGGTTTATGAGTATGAACGCATAATTGCAAGAGAAGTGCTTATTGTCTTGTGCCTTATTAAATAGTTGAATAAGCACTTCAAAAATGATATTGATGATTAAATTTATTGAATAAATTTGAACATGTTAATGAGCAGACTTAGCTTATTGCTGAGTAGTTATCAAGACTGAAATTATATTTGTTTAAAAACTATTTGTAGGCGAGTAGGTTTTGAAACGGCTCATTGACATCGAAATTTATTTGTATGTTGTTCGTCTCTAAAAATATTTAAATTTTTTAATTTTAGTGCATATAGTTCATTGATGATAATCATTAAAAAGTTGAAATTAATAAAAATTATTCTATTCTATATTTAGATCAGTGAAAATATTTTTTTAAATATTTCCAATGGACAATTTGCATACATTTTCAAATGACTTGAAATTTTATATACGTATTCTACACAATATTTGAAAGTCATCAGCGAAAAAAAATTCCAAAACACCGTAAATAAACTTAATAAATAAAAAAGAAAGGGCAAATTTTACTGTATGATCGAAAACGGGGCGGAGCTAAAACAACCTCCCTAGAGAGAGAGAGAGAGTCATTACAGTCAATGCGCCAGACGGAGACATATAATGCTTTCTGTGACGTAGTGGATGTTGATTGACGCTCTTTAATCGGTGATTACTACACGAATAGAGGTCGTAGGTTGATTTTTTAAAGTACTTACTAATCCTCATATTTTTCATATTTCCAAAAAATGTGCAAATTGTTCATTATATCTACAGAGTGACCCATTTGAAAGCGGGCCACCCTCATAACATTTTAATTTATTGATCGATTTTGACGATTTTTTTTTTGAAATGTAGAAAGGGGAAAGGTATATCTTGAAGCCATACGTAGCCCAGTTTTTTCCAAAAACCAAGGCCTACTAGAGCATATTTAGAAGCTGAAAAATCTAGAAAACATATTAGCGTTTTTTTAAAAGTAAATCTGCCTACGCCACTGGATTTTTCATCCCCTGAAATGGGTCTGTACCAAGTTTCATGAAAAAAAATTCAAATCAAAACTATTATTTCTGTGTGTAATTTTTTTTCTATTTTTTTTTGGCAACAAATTAAATGGTCAGTATTTCAATTTTATGGATAGTACTCTTTGCCATTATTTTATTTCCTTTGGTCAGTATGATAATAAATGGTCGGTTGAAATAATGAAGGGTCAGTAACATAAAGAAGTGGTCAGTAAAAATAATAAATGGTCAGTATAATAATAAATGGTCGGTTGAATTACTTAACGGTTAGTAATATAAAGAAATGGTCAGTAAAAATAATGGAGGGTCAGTAACAAAAAAAGTGGTCAGTAAAAATAATAAATGGTAGATATAAATAATCAAGAGTCAGTATCATCAAAAAACGATCAGATAAATTAGTAAATGCTTGGTGAAAATAATGGACAGTCCATAAAATAAATAAAGCGACAGTAAAATAATGAATGGTTGGTCATATATCTTATTTCGTATAAATACAAACCTTTTTACAACGGAACAAAACACAACTTAGTAAAGAGAAAACACTCTGCCTTTACCTTTACGTCATGATGAAGTAGTCAGATAGGTTCTTTTGAGAGGCGGATTTAGTTTGGGTTAGTTAGGGCTAGTTTGTGTTGGTAATAGAAATTGATGAAAAACATGCAGCGGCTCGTTGGTTAGGCACCAGGTTAACATTACAATTATTATTATTGTATATTATAATTGACTTGTTGTGTATTGGTTTTATGTGGATCAAGTCTAGGTAAGTTTGTGTTGGTGCTCGAAATTGATAAAAAATATGCAGCGGCTCGTTGGTTAGCACCAGGTCGTTGTTTGAGTCAAACAACGACCAGGTTAACATTACAATTATTATTATACAGGGTGTTAATTAAGTATCTGGTCAAACTTCAGGGGGTGATTCTTTGAGTGATTTTAAGGTAAAAAGTTCATGTAAACAGGTGTCCGGAAATGCATAGTTTTCAAGATACAGGGTGTCAAAAAAATATATTTTTTTACATTTATTTATTAATATCTCAAACACCTGTTGACCGATTTTGTTGAAATTTGGCAGTATTATGGACTAATCAAATCAAATCAAATCAAAATTGCTTTATTGTTTGAAATATAGAATATTTGTAACAAAGCCAAGTTAATAAGTAAAGTGAATACAAGGAGGACAAATTAATTACTTAAATAATAACACAACAAATACACAAATAAATAAATAATAACACAAATACAAAATCAAAAATCTCCAACGGAAGGACGAACTGTATAATCGGAACATGAAATTATCCTAATTATATCACAATAATATCTATTCAGATAAATCATCGGCATAGAATTCAGTGGTATCGTAGTAGGCCTTTTCTTTAAGAATCCGATTCACTCTTGCCTTGAACACACGAAGTGATGGCGACGTTCTAATGTCTCTTGGCAGATGGTTGAACATCTTGATAGACTCATAGATCAACGAGTTTTTCGACAGCGAGTATTTCGGAATGGGCAATGGAATCAGATCGGTCTCACGAAGCTTGTATCTGGTCTGTCTGTCCTGGATGCGGTGTTTCCTGAAGATCAGGCAAACAGACTCCAAGATGAAGATGCTTGGAAGCGTAAGTATAGCATGTTGTTTGAATAAGGGCCTGCAAGATTCTCTTATTTCCACTCCGTATAAAAATCGTACAGCTCTCTTCTGAAGAACAAAGACGGACTTGGACAAGGCTTGGCTGCAAAAACCCCAAAAAGGAACTCCATATCGAAGAAGACTGTCAATCAGAGCAAAATAGGCGGTCCGAGCAACCATTTCACCTAATTCGCTGGATATTATTTTGATGGCATAACAAGCCCTTGCTAGTTTCTTGCTCAGTTCTTCAATGTGGGCTGAGAACTTGAGCCTATCATCAATGTAGATGCCCAAATATTTCACTGAGGGTTTCTGTTCCAAGTTTCTACCATCGATAGTCAGAGGGCCACTGTCGTACTTGAAGCTCAGTAGATTGGTCTTGTTAAAGTTGAGGGATAGTCGGTTTGCATCACACCACTCTTTGACTCTCAACATGTCCTCTGCTACCATACTCGTCATCGTTTCATTATTCTTATGCGTCCACAATATGACGGTATCATCAGCAAACAGCGTGAAGTGACCAGAGATATCAATAGCTGTCAGGTCATTGATATATAGTAAGAACAAAATAGGTCCGAGTACAGATCCTTGTGGGACTATGATAAGATGCTAAGTTAGAACCAATTGATTGTTGATTATGACTTCCAGTGGCGTCGTAAGGGGCAGTTTGACGAATAAAAATAACAAAAAAAATGTGCTGAAATGGACACCTGTTTATATGAACTTTTTACCTTAAAATCACTCAAAGAATCACCCTCTGAAGTTTGGCCAGATACTTAATTAACACCCTGTATATCATAATTGACGTGTTCTGTATTGGTATATTATGTGTATCAAGTTTGGGTTAGTTTGAGTTAGTTAAAATTATTACTGACTATTGCATACTGGCCATTTATTATTTCTTACTGTACATTTGTGGAATTATTACCAGCTAAGTCATACTGACATTTCATAAATTTCTACTGACCATTAGAATCACAATAGTAAACATAGAAATACAGGCCAAATAGTACTTTTACTGCTCAAAAATTCCATTTTTACTTACCATTTTTAACAGAAATACTGAGTCTTTTACAATATTATACTGACTGCTTCTGATATTATACTGTACATAATAAATTAAATACTGTTCAGTTTTTTACAACCCTTTTTTTTTCGTCAGTCTCGTTTGTTTTCATTGTATTTTGACATGAGAATCTCTATTGACTATTAATATTCAATTTTTTTTTTTTGATAGATTTGCTATCGCAAGAGTTTCGAGGAAAAATACTTCTTGGTGCATAATAAAATGAATCGTTAATTTTTAATATTTTTTCATGAAATTTGGTACAGATCCATTTCAGAGTATGACGAATCCAATGGCGTAGGCAGAACCCCCATTAACTTTTAAATTTCAAGGTTGGGAAAAAATGGTTCAAAAAAAAAGTTTAATTTTTCAAAATAAATTTTGTAACGTTTATTAACAATTCCCTTTTTTCGAAGGTTTTAAAATTAATACTAGGTACCTATACATTTTAAAGCATGCCCGAAAAAATGAATTTTCTTTTTCAGAAAGGTATATACACGCATGGTTAGATAAATCGCACATGCCTAAATGTTGATGAAACTTTGATCCTGCATCAGTGATCAAGGAGGAATGGTGTATTTGAGAATTTCAATCCATTTGTCAGTTTACATGTCCCGGCGGTTTTTTTTTCAAAAATCTGTCATTGCTCTTCTTTTAAATGGTGCTAGCCATTTTTAACAGAAAACAGTTTAATTTTTGACCGTTTTTTTTAACGTGACAAAAGGGCTCAAAACAATTTTTTTTTAGTTGCCAGTACACGTAAACTGATAAATGGATTGAAGTTCAAAAGCACCTGGGTCTAGGTTCAAATTTTCATCAAATTTTAGGCATGTGTTATTATCTGACCATGAGGGTAAGAAATGTTCAAAATTATGACGAGAATCTCAAGATCAAATGAAAAAATTGGATTGTTATTTGCAGATTTTCAAAATACTGTTTTAAACAGTCTTGCCAGCCTTCAAACCACCAATGATCAGCTACTGCTCACGATGCAAGAAATCTTGAGGTACCACAAAAAAATCGCTCTAGATAAAATGATTGCTCCAGAAAATTTGCCATCCTTTCCTCTCAAAAGTTATGAGGAATTTTTAAGCCTCGAGAAGCTCTTAAAAGAGGATCCTTCTGTAAATCAATACCTGGTGAGAACACATTTTGAAATGTTTCCAATTTGTTATCCATATTTTATGTTCTGGATAAAGATCAGAAGACTAGCATCACTGGGTGGTTCAGGCTTAGAGGGAGTAACACGTCGAATCATGAAGTATCTATTCACCAACCAGTTAGGCCTTCAATTTAATTGGAAAGGAAGGTACAACAAAATAGCATTCGAAAAAACGGCCACAATGGACATTGTGTATGGTGAGTATAATAATAATTCATTCCTTAATTTTTTGCTGATGTATTATCTTTTTGTTTCTTTCAGAAGCAGCGAAGCTGAATTTTCCAACCAACGAAAAGAATGACCTACAGGTGGCTTGGAGCGTCAAAGAATGGTTGAAACATTCAGGAACGCGCATGGCACATGGACAAAAGTTCAAGGGAAAGTGAACGCCAAAATTCTCAGAAAATCGCTGTTCCTATTTATGTTACCGTTTGTTCAAAACGGGCGAAAAGTGCCTTCTTGATTTTCAATCTTCAAATACTCTTGTTACCTACTACATATTTGATTTTTTTTTTGAAGAGATCCTATTTGTTGAGTTCCTATTTATGTTTTTGTTCGTTCAAAATGAGCCAAAGTTCTTTCTCATTTTTTATATGATATTCAAATAAAACTTTTGTTATCTATACCTACTGCATATTTGCATATATTTTTAGAGGGGGGTTTTTTGAGATCCCATTTGTTGAGTTCTTGTTTATGTTACTGTTTGTTTAAAGTTGGTTAAAGTGCCTTCTAGGTTTTCTTTAAGTTTATAGTTCTATGACGAAAGTATATTTATTTCTAAACAACTGATGTGTATCATTACCCGATTATCCCTTTCTGCCTTGAGAATGTTTGTGTGCAAATGGCTAGATTTTTGTTAATGCATTTCAAATTCTAGATACTAACAGAAACGTTAATAAAACTCCTAACAAATCATAGCATTGTTTTTTGTGAAATTCAGGTCATGCATTTACGATCAGGGTACTCCAAACTTGTTAGAGGTGTATGGAGAATGGCAAAACCAACTTTTTCTTGTAAAAATATGTGGAATTTAGAAATGTGAGTACACAGACATACACAAACATTTTCATAGGTACTGCCATCTACAGTCTGCCATCGGGTTCATTTTTGATACATAACAAAAATGATCAAATTTACATTAAAAACAAACGTTTCATGAAACGTTGCAAAAGTGATAATACAAAACGTTTCTTTAACGAATATCTATGACAATAAATTAAAAGTGATAATTAAGAAAATTACATCGTTACTCTAACGTTTGAAATTAGTGTCGCAAATACGTCAAGTTTTGGTCTCATTTACACCAGAACCAAACGTTAACAGTTTGGTTGGTAGAACGTTGAATAAGAACGTCAAGTTCTGGTTATCTTTTCACCACAATTAAACGTTGACAATTTGGTTATGAAGAACGTTGAAACCCGCGACATTTTCAAGTTGAATGTACGTATTGAGTCAACTAATTTTTCTAATAGTGTCACTACTTTTTACAACGTTTGATTTACGTTCGTGTGTTTATTGGGATCGAGGAGGTTGTATCAAGGATGATATCGAGGAAAAAAGTAAAGTGGGCAGTGAACGGTTCCAAGCCGTATAAAGCGGCGGGACCGGACGGAATAATGCCAATCATGTTACAGAAATCCCTCGACAGCATATTAGATGACCTGGTCGGAATATACTCTGATTGTCTCCAACTGGGATACACACCAGGTAGATGAAGGGAAGTCAAAGTTGTTTTTATACCCGGGAAAATCAAATAACTCAACTCCAAAAGACTACAGACCAATCAGTCTATTATCCCTCTTGCTGGAAAAGCTGATCGACCTGCACATAAGAGAATCAACTAAGATAGAAATGCAATGTCCGGATCAACATGCTCACCTTAGTCAACAGATAGCGCTTTGCATGAAGTTGTGGGAACAATTGAAAAATCTCTCGATGACAAAGAATACACGCAGGGCGCGTTTCTAGACATAGAGGGAGCATTCAATAATGTCACGACCGAGGCCATTGAAAAAAAAATGGAAAGGATGAAAATGGAACCAATTATCATCAACTGGACAATAAAAATGCTGGAAAGCAAGATTATAAACTCAGAAAATGGGAATTGTTCTATAAGGAAAAGAGGGACACCACAAGGAGAAGTTATCCCTCCCATCTTGTGGTTGATCGTAGTAAACTTGATCTTAAAAATCTTTAGAGAACAAAGAATGAAGATGGTAGCATATGCAGACGATGTGGCAATCCTGGTAGTGGGCAAAAGCTTGTCAACTATCAGTGAAATCATGAAATCTGCATTGAAGGAACTTTCCAAATGGGCAGGACAGAACGGTCTTGGAGTAAACCCTGACAAGACAAATTTAGTACTGCCCACATTCGGGGGACAGACTCTTAGGCTTTCCAACGAGGCAAAGTACCTAGGGATCATTCCAGACTAGAAGCTCCCTTGGAAAAGAAACACAAAGGAAAGAATGAAGAGAGGCTTCAATGCATTATATATATATGCAGAAACATGATTGGTAAAAATGGGGACTAAAGCCGCACATTATCCACTGGATGTATACAACGATCGTGACATTCATAATCACCTACGGAGCCGTGGTATGGTGAAAAGCCATCGACACGAACTCGAACATAAAGATGCTCACGCAAGTACAACGGCTGGCAACTCTAAGTACAACGGGAGCAAAAAACAGCACACCGCAGGCAGCTTAAGAGATCATTCTAAACATCCTGCCTATTGACTTGTTCATTAAAAGCAACGGGAGCTCTCAGACTAAGGGAGGTCAAATTGTGGAAATAGGCAACAATTGGGTACTCAACGGCGCTAAGGGAAATCTCAAAGGCAATGGATGATCATGAGGCGAAGCTGCTTCAAACGGCAACAGACTACATGGTGACCAAGAGCTCTTTTGAGAATAAGGAAGTGGTTAAAATACCTACCAGAGAAGACTGAATCAAGACTCAATTATAAGGGAGGAAGAGATATCCATCTTTTCAGACGCTGCAAAGACAAATACAGGCACAGGAGCAGGAATATACTCAAAGGAACTAAACATCCAAGAGTCTATCAAGCTTGAGAAAGGATGTGGCATTCTGCATGCAGAAATCATTGACATTAAAGAAGCTGCCAACCTGCTGCAAAGACTGGACAACACAACAAAAGACGTCACAATCTATGCAGACAGCAAAGCAGCGTTGGGACTACTGAAACCAGATACAGTAAATTCAAAGGTAGTGATGAGTTGCTGTGAGGCATTGTCCTGGATCAGGAACAAGAAGCTCGTTCTATGCTGGGTTTCTGGACATAGCAATATTGAAGGGAGCATGATGGCAGCTGAACTGGTGAAATTGGGACTAAGAAAGGACGAAGCCAAAATGGAAAACACATCGCTACCAACGATCAAACTATTGTGAGACACAGTAGATAAAAACATGGTAAAGCTACACAGCGACAAGTGGAGCAATCGAAACGACTGCAACACATCGAGAGCTCTGTGGCCAAACTTGGATATAAAAAAACAGGGAAATTACTAAAGCGGAGCAAATCCTCTGTACGCACCCTTGTGGGAGTAATCACATGCAGGACACTGTGAAATCGGAACCATGCTTCAAAAATGGGGCCTAGAGACTGATGAGCTCTGCAAGGACTGCATCGAAGAGGATGAGACGATAAAACATCTACTGTGCCACTTCCCAACTCTGAAGGAAGGACGCCTCAGAAATATGGGACAATACTACCTTGAAGACTTGGAGGAAGCGGCAAATATAGACATCGTGCTAATTCTGAACTTCGTAAAAACCATGGGATCATTTAGAACGATGAAGAGAAAGGCTGCAGTTTAAGACCGAGGGTAAACCTCTTCAAACAAGGGAACACGATGGGCCATTTGGCCTCCAAGTGAAAGCAATGGGAAGCAGGAAACTGTGGGGCAGGGCATACCCTTCGTAACCTAACCTAACCTAACCTAACCAAGCTTTATGTCACAAGATAATTGATTGTGTCTGGGTTGTTACATACTCTAGTCTGGACAGTAACTTCGTAGAGTAAAAATCAACTAATAAATATTCACCAATGATGTCTTCGTCTCGCTCAAGCTATATGAGGCCCTCATGCAGCCTGAGAGAGGTGTACGGTGTATATATCTTAGTTTATTTTTATTCTAGTTACATACTTTCTGACATAAATGACCGAGCAGTAACTAAGCTCTCTGACAGTTGATAAGTCTTTGCTGACTGCAGTTGCACTGGAATTGTGATGATTCTTTTATGTTTAAACATGTGAGTTAAGTATTATGATAGATGAGTTAGATTGGACTTATTTTTGAAACATGTCTTATTTGATTCGACTGGTCACGGATACATTGTGGGATGAAGATGCTACTATTCGTCAGGCCATGGACGAGTTTACTGGACCAAGAGCGTACCAGCATCAGACTGGCAGAATCAGCATCACTACGCTAAAATAATCAAATTTAACATGTCCAAGTGATGATCTGCTGCGTTCCAGTTACCGATTGCCTGGTGGCAGCCAGTTTCAGTTTCAGTATCATGACGAGCCTTGTAATGAGCAGCTCTCATGTCTCGCTTATTTCAAATATACCTTAATCTTATACTTCAACAGCACATTGACAATGCTTCTGATTTTATTCGTTGACACCTGGATCTCATTTTTAAACTTGTATAATTGTTTACACGATAAACAATAATTATCATTCATCTTTATGTACTCTGAAGTCAGGAGTACTTAGTTTGGTTCTCATGCACTCAATATTACATTATTGCAAAATGCAAAGTACTCTTGAAGAGAGCTCTAGGGACTATATTTAATGAGTACCTATGCCGCAATACGATATGTCTGGATCAAATACCTATATCTACAGTGTCCGCTGCATGAAGCTGGGTACTTATGGTTTTTTTTCGGGAATAGTTTGTGCATGTCCGATAACCAGAAAATCAACTCTGACACATGTCATGAGATTTCCGTTTAGCAAGAATTATGGTGTCCTGAAATGAGCTGATTTGACCACATATCGACACATTTTATTAGAAAACGTTTTTTAGAATCCACTCCATGCCGATTTGTTAGCAAATCAGATTTAAGATAATATAACTCATATCTCACTCGTTTAATCTTTATTGTTAAATTAACATTATTCAACTTAACTACATTGGTTTGATGTTAAATCAGTCGAATTCCTTATGAAATAAAAAAGTCAAGGGATATGAATTAAAACGTCTGGCGAGCTCGGACACATTTGAAAAAACAGTACCCATGTCCTTTTTTCCACAGTGAATACTATTTAATAAAATCATCATTTTCAAGATTCAACTATAGGGGGTATTAGTAAATGAGCTGATTTCATCACAATCAACAACAGTGTCGAATCACCAATTATAGTTTGTACTTTCTATTGATTCCAACCGAAGCCTCACTAATATGAGGTCATATAATCGAATCATCATAATATGTGATCGTGAAAAGGTTTTTGAATTTTTATGTCTACGACGAAATACTAATCTATAGAGATTCATTTCAGATATAAGAAGAGATTGATAAGGGGGTCTAAGACTCTGCGGACAGTTTATTGAAATATATCTATTAACGTTGATAAGTTACTAGTATAAAAGTTACCCTTTTTCGTGACCTTTATGATCTCTAATTTAGTTATCAAGAGAGATAATACGTAATTATAGGGATAGTTATGAAGAGACTGATACGTGATAGTAATTGGAAAAAATGATGGAAAATATAAATATATATAACCCCATTCCCAACCTCTGATTCAGTCAAGAATAATTCACATGTCCGACAGCAATAACTGGTTCCTATATGTTTATTACAAGCAACAAGCAAGCCAAACTAATATTTTCGTGTTCATTGCGTGTTCTTAATTTTCGTTTACTTCCCCATCACGAAGTTCTCACGGTATGTGGATGGGCACATTGGGCACGACTTTCATCCTCATCTTCTATTTTGAGATAACCGCATGCAAAATGCGATGCGTCAAAACATAACATGTGGCTGTTAAAGTCTATGATGTATGGGGCGCGAATACGAAGGTGAAAGGTGCGGAACCATGCTTTCTTTGTAGCTTAATTAGCCGAGAAGGGAGGTTTTACTGAAAATGTTCCTTCAGCTTCCAAACTGATGGATGTAATAGTAATGAGATGTATACGCTTACAGCTAAAAATAATGTACAGGGTGTCCGGATACGAGTACGGAGCGGCTATATCTCGACCATGGAAAGACCTAGAGATTTTGAAAAATAATCCCCACAAGTAAAGTGGGCAAGAGAAATGACTGGACATTTTTTTGAAGTTCATAAGTCAACCGCTAGGGGGTGTAACTGCTATGAAGAAACATGAAATTCACGCTGTCTTGGACGGATCACGATGTGCTATAACTTTGAAAACTCCTTTTTATAGCTCAAATTTGATCGTATCTGTCATAATAAGGAGAGAGAGGTCAATGCAATTTGGATATTTTTGGCCTTGTTGGAAAGATCACTTTATCTCTTGAAAGATATTTTTCGTTGAACCTTTTAGTTCAAGAAAAAAACACTAGGGGGCGTTATTTGCAGCGATTACTACTTTTTGCGATTTTTGGAAACAAGTTGAATATAAACAAATAGTACTATTCTCTTAATGAGACCTTCTTAACCTCCATTAAACTAGCTAGATTTTGGTGAAAACTGCAAAGCGATATCTCCATAATGATTATAATGTTAGTGATAATGATGGAGAAATAAATAAAGTATAAAATTGTAAAAATTAATAATTGTTGCAAACAAACCCCTCTAGTGTAGTTGTTTTGAACAAGAAGGTTCAACGAAAAAAATTCTTTCAAATGACCATAAACAAGGCCAATAATATTCAAATCGTTCGAATGCTTCAGGGGATATTGGAATTCAAATATTGAAAGATGCATAGAGGCCCCCTCCCTTATTATGACAGATACATATAAATGCCACAAAGCAAAATGATCCGGTATCATTCAAACTATAAAATTACGTTTTAAGAGTTAAAGCTCATAGTGTATCTTTCCGAGACAGTTCAGACAGATTTTATGTTTCTTCATAGCAGTTGCGCCCCCTAGCGGAGGAATTATGAGCTTCAAAAGAATTTCTAGTCATTTCCCTTGCCCACTTTACTTATGCCCGGTTTCTCACCATTTGACACTTTATCCATTCAATAGCAATCAATTCCATAACTTTATACAGGGTGTCCGGGAAAATGTGGGAGATCTCTCGGATTCTGATAGAATATTAAAAAATAAGATGACAAGTTCCCATAAATTTTTTTCCTAGCGTTAGGTTCACAATTTCGTCAAGAGCACCACTTCGTCATGGCTTTTTTCGAGGTTTTGTTTAATAAAAATTGTTTTTTCTCGAAAATGGTTCATTTTATCGACAATGAACAAGAGTACCTTTTCTTTAGCTTAATGTTCAAGGTATCCAAATTTATTTTTTTTAACTCCTTATCATACAGGGTGTTAAAAATTTGAGCGTTAAAATGTACAATCTAGTCCGTCCCTGGTAAACTAAACAAGCTAATTATGTATAAAGGAAAGTATTTTGAGAGGTCCTTACTACTGTTTATCATAATAAATTTTCATTGAATTATATTGAGTCGTTTAAAAGTTATTCAAGAAAAACCGATTTCCAATGGGGTCCTTTAGGGGGCCGTATCTCCGTAGGGAGGGCCGCTAGGAAAAAAATTCATGGTAACTTGTCATCTTATTTTTTAATGTTCTATCTGAATCCGAGAGATCTCCCACATTTTCCCGGACACCCTGTATAACTGAACACCGTCCAGCCGATAACCAGTTTTCCGACAACTATTGTTAGTTCAATGGATTTGAACCAGATGGCAATACAAGCACTATCTGAACATATCGTCTTTGTAGGTTCAATAATCCATAAAGTGCATAACAAAACTACACAATACACAATAACAAAACAGTTCCAAGAATCACTCTGGTATTTGGCTAAGATTATCAGATTCATGACAGAATACAGGAAATATGTTATTTACCGTTATATTTACTGAACACATGTCTGCCAATTCTGATGTCCTCCTTCAGGCCAACTGGAGTTCATAATGAACGTGAACTGTATTTGCAAAGGCTGTCTCAAATCATACAATTTATTTGCTGACTCTCAATTTTTCAAAGATGTTCGATTGGGAATTTGAATTGATTGCAGCGAGCAATCTTGAGGAAGAAACGAATAAAGGAGTGTTCCCAGCCAAGGCATAATATTCAGTTTAAAAATTCTTGATAAATAACAGACGAAATCTGAAGCCATCATCAATGACATCCACAACAGCATTACTACAAGATTCGATGAATTATTCGATGCCCTGGACTTCTACTTTCACTACGTCGACTTAGCACTCTGTTTCGAACATTATGCATTTTTAAGTAAATCCGGGACTCAATAATGTAGATTATCGAATATCATCCGAGACTTCACAAGAACTGTTCTCTGTACCACTCAAGTCGATGTTCACCTGCTATAGATCTGGGGCCACATTTTCGACTCAAGAGAAGTGAAAATGATGTTAAAACTATATTGGTTTTGTGAAGCATACCCATTTCGCCTGAATCGAAATTAGGTGATGGAATAACGACCTCTGGACGGCAAACAGGAAAGATTTTGCGGCTCTGTCACCGAATACTAACTAAAGACAAGAAGGTTCACTCCTCGTCCAAAGCGGCTCGCCGCATACCCAGTCCCGCTTTGGTCCTGATAGCGTACCCGGTGTCACCGATCAGAAATTCCGGCTGAGATTTGTCGTTGGAGTTTCGTACACCGCTTGGAAGTCCATCGCCTTTTTCCAACTTGTCTCCCTCGTAAAACTGGTTCTTGGCCGGATTTTGTTTATTATTTTAGGAATTTCGGCAAATCGGTCTAGAGACATGATTTTCAAAGATGCCGATAGGGAGAAACCAACTGTATATCATATAAACTGTGGCTCTGTGGTTGAACGGACTCGTCCTTTGACCCTGGTTCTTTGCATTCGCCATATCTGAAGGCTTGACAACTTGTTATAGTTTCTATGCCTATACACCCTTTTAGCAATTTTCCGAAAAAATAGATCCAGCTTTCCGTAACTCAAGAAGGGAGCGTAATCCTCTTTCTGGCTCTCCATCGCACTAAGAACTCCTGATTCTTGTCAGTTTAAACAAATAATTTTGTAGCATAATACTAAATTATTTTCATGAAATTTGTTTTGATGTTCTATGAATATTATGGAAGTGGCGTTGCGCTGGTGCCAAATGTACCAACGCTGATATCGAAATATAGTAAACATATCAAAAACTTTGAACCATACTTAACTTATTGTTGTCCTAGAGAGAAAGTTTTGATTTGAAAATTATAATTCAGCAAGCGACGGACATTAAATGTTGAAAATTCACTGATTACTCAAGTGATGTTTGCTATAATCTGGAATCATTTTTCTAAGTATGTTGAGAGATAAGAAGCATATACTTTTATGGCTGTTATTTCCAAAATTTGGTGAGGTTACGAATCGATAAAAACTCAAAAATATAACGAAATGATAGGTAAGTACATTTTTCCACATCATCATCAAACAACGAGTTTACAAAATCGCATCAATATAAAAGTAGTTTTACTAGATGTTAGTGAAAAATATTAAAATAAGACTTTGGATATATTATACATACGGCATTAAAAATCCAAAATCACTCACTCCCACTAATATATCATTTATTTCATGATCATAAAATGTTTTGCCACCAGAGACCGTATCAACATCCAGGGAATCTGTATCTTAAACAAATTTCAAAAATTCCCACAAACCGAGAAATGCAATTTGTGGCCACTTGTGTCATTTCCCATTCCTGAACGGGAATTCCGGAAACGAGGCCCAGACGCGAGTCTACTTCGTTTCCTTAAGGAATTGGTTCCCACGCACAGTGAACCACCCCTACAAATTTAAATGCGGAATACCGCGACGTAATCTGTCGCGTTACTGGGATTCTAGGCATTTTTATTACTACTTCTTCCAGGTGGTTCATATTGGATTTGTTTCCTGGGGAAATCCGGTATGAATTATGAATGTTTTCAACAGGTAAAGTTTATCTGAGATATAAGGTATTCTATTTTTCCTCGATCAGGAAATGTTCGCATGCAACCATTAATGAAAACAATATTTTGTTTTTTGTTTTTTTCTATTTCAGCCTTGAGAGATTAAAAGGCTAGAACCAGTAAAGGAGGACTTTGTTTGAGCTCAATATACAAACAGGGGTGCGAGAGGCGTATTATTCACAGTAGAGGAAAGTCGCCTAATTTTGGATATTTTTTTGATACCCTTTTTTTCGAGAGATTAAAGTCTTATTTTGATAACTCTTTTGTAACTTTATTATTATAGTATCATTGTGAAATCAAAATATGAGCGCTAAAATATTTATTATGTCCCTGACACCGCAGCCTCGGATGGGCTTATGTCACCCATTGCTTTAGTACTGTCGTTGTCATTCTTTAACCTGTACGGCGTCCCAGAAAAAAATGGGACATCGGGACATCGCTAACAGCAGATTTCTCACACAAAAATATTGCGATCGTCCCGAACTTGTCTATCCCGAAAGTTGATATTAACAGAGAAACAGTGTGTCTAAGTTGAATTTTAATTTTTGATTTTTCCTAATAACTTTTGAAATATTCAAGTTATTTTGATGAAATTTTGTGTATGGGGCTTGTTTGACATACAAATCTTGACGCAATAATTAAAAAAAATAATATTTTAGTGGGTGCCCTCTCAATGCCGAGACGTTTTCTCTTTGCTCGATTTGATTTTTGAAAAGAGCCAAAACTCGCATGGAGGTGCTAAGTACGGAGAGTAAGGAGGATGTGAGAGACAGACAGAAACCTGTTTTGTCATTTCACTTGACAGTTTTTGTTATGGAAATTCATTCATCGTCTTTTTTGATCAAAGGAGTAGCTCCGTCTTTCTAAAGAAGATGATAGACTGGCAGATAGTGACCGATTTCCGAACGTGATTTCACCCAGTATGCTTTTTGGAGCGTATTATGGTATACATATTCTGTTATAATAAATGATAAAGTAAACAGACATCCCGGAACCTTCATATATTAAAATTGATTAGAATTTGTTTGCAAATTAAGCGTTTTGATACGAGTTCATCCAGGCTGCCATGAATCCACAAAAAAATTCAAGTAAATTCAATTCAAGAAAAATCATCGCAAAATCACGAAAAAAATGTCGTGATTATAATCAGAATGCGCTCAAGTTGATTCTTCGAGGCAATTACAAAGCTCGCTAAAATAATATAGCATACCGATTGTGAGAGTTTATGATATGAAAATCAGCATGCAAGTTATAACAATTATCCCACAGCGTATCACGTTACGTGAAAAAAAAAAGCATTTTAAAGCTCTTACTTCTCGTTTCGAATAGTAAAACATTTTCAGGATTCAGTTGTTACACATTCTTGAGTTTTTCGATTCCCTTTGACTACAGGCACGTGAAGAGATTTTTTCAGTTAAAATGTATGTATGGATCGGATAGCTTGTTTATTCAATTCCAATCATCTTTTTTATAGACTTCTCACACGAATACGAACATTTTTTACCAAGATATCCTTGGATGTCAGCAACCAATGATCGTACATACAAATAAAGGACATTTTCGGAAATTGGACTAAACTTCCTTCATAGCAATTTGAAAAAACACGGTAAAAAGGCAATTCATGTTTTTATTTAAGAATATCAACGGCTTAACTACAAATATTTACATAACTAATTTTTACCGTTACTTTTGTAATCCCAAAAACCCTATTAATTTGAAATTTGGACCACTTCTTGGTTACAATCACTTAAAAAAAAAGCATCACGTCCATTGACCCTTAAAACTTCATGATCAACAATGATTGAAATGGAAAAATTATTTTTTCTTCACGTTGCTGTAGCCAAAAGGAATTTGCAAAAATAGATTTAATTTTTGTCCGGAACTACTTAGGATGGCATAACAACCGTAGACAATAATTTTGTTTTAATTTTGCAAACAAATTTTAAACAATTTTGATATACGAAGGACCCAGGAAGTCTGTTCCTGCACTTTATCATTTATTAATAATTATTACAGAATATGTATACCAAAATACCTTCGCAACCTGTGTAAAATCACATCCAAAAATCTGTCACTATCCATCGGTCTATGATATTACCTTTGCACACTTCCACAAGACTCCCTCACCTCAAGATTTGTAAGTGGTTTTTAATCTTGTCTGACTGTTACTCTCGATTTATAAACTTGGCGTTGACGCTGGCGCTCGCGCTGGCGTTGGAAGTTGAAACAGGTTTTTCCATAAGACAATTTATGAACCTTAACGTTGCCGTTCATAAATTGTCTTATGGGAATACGTGTTTTCAACTTCCAACGCCAGCGCGAGCGTCAACTCCAGCGTCAACGCCAAGTTTATAAATCCAGGGTTAATTCTGCGAAACCATAAGCAAAATATCCTAGCTTTTCTCTCTGGTCTAAATTGACTAGAAGAAAAAACAGAAATGGGGATATATTTGAAATTTGCTTCTATACGTGTATATGTACTGTATACGGAATTAAAATAAATATGCTTACTAGAAGTGTTTTCCATTTAAAAAAAATAGTGCACGTAAGGATGAATAATTTGAAGTCTACATATTATTATTTTAAATATATCCTGAATAAAAAACGATGTTGAACTTTGTTGAATTGAAATTACTTACTGTTATTATCTACCTATGTACCTACCTACTCAAATTATGAAGCCACAACAACAACGAGGCCAATCACCTCAGTACTTGCAACACATTTTTCTCAAAATTGATATTATTTTCCATAAATAGTTTGGAAAGGGATGACAGAATCACAAGAAAACATCCACATTCTTCACTTCCACTACTCGACATCGACAGTCTGAAAATCAGAAAATGACAGTTTTCATAAAAATTGAGCGCCTCTGTATATGAAATCAGGTTAACTCATCCGCTTCGAATCTTGTCTTTGGCACGTCTATTTCGATATGATGCACAAGCTCAATTCTGAATCATTCCGCAACTTTCTGCTGACGCGAAATTTAAAATTCAGTGTACGTTTCCCAGACAGCCGAATATTGTATTTCAATATTCGATGCGCCACGTGAAGTGTCGCAGATTTATACCCAAATATTCGAGGGGATAAAATAATTAGAGGTAGCAAATGATACCAGTTAAGTTGTAAGTCCAATAATCCTCGAGATTAAGCGCCGGCTGAGAGGTATTCAGAGCAAAATAGCAGTGGTTTTGTTCCACACGGATGTAGCAGATTATGTAGTCTTAAACAGAACAAGACTATTCACAAAACTGATTTATATGCCTCTACCTATGTGAAATATGGCCTCATAAATTATGGTTGGTCGAATTGCGAGTCTTATTCGCACATGTGATCCATAAGAGTACGATGCCAGTAAAAAGGGTTGATACTGCCACTATATGATTCAAATGTTTTTTAAGTGGCGTATCGAGACTAAACTATTTTTCACAATATTATCACTATTTAATAAATGAATTGAATCACTCATTTCAGAAACAACCTAAGTCACAAATAACTTGTTCAGATATAATTGAAATTAACTAACTAGCTTCTCCAAAGATTTTTATAGAAATAAACTTTAAAACAACACATTTGCTACATAAGCACCATAGCTTCCAAATCCTAAAATATGTGAATGTAAAGCATGTCAAGAATAGTTAAAAGGCTAAATGTTACATGGACTCGGGTGGTTTCTGCATTCAATGAGAAATGACTACAGTATTTTCAAGAAAATGATCGAATTACATGAACATTTTGTAAAATTAAACTAAACTAATGCATATATTACTAACTTGAACTGTTCTAGATCAGTCTCACTCTAGAATAGTACAAGTTGAAAAAAAAGTTCGTCGCAAACAACGTCAACAACAACAATTAACCCAAACTAAAAATATGAACAGCAGATGTCAGTCAAAAACCCAAAGAAATGCGAGGTTCCGCGATTTCAGTGCAGAAACCACCTAATAAGTCAAGGACTGAGGGTCTTTTTGCACTCAGCCTATAGTTTCGGGTTATGTTGAATATATTTAACTTATTCGAATTGGGTTGTTTATGTGCTCAATCGATAGGTCTACGTATTTTGAACGTCATCCTGTATATGGTCAAAAGTAGGGTGTTTCTGAAATAAGTGATTCAATAGGGAGGTTTCATGAATTCGAAATTTAACAAAAATATATGAACATGTTTTTTAGAATTGCTCAAACAGTACTCTGTGGGAGTTTCAAGTCATTTGGTGAATTTGTCAATTTACTAGAGCTGTTTGAAATTTTGATAGAAATTTGAAACCAATTTCAATGGCGCGCTCTGACGTACTATTCCTAGCTTTTCCATCTTTCTCGATTAAACAGAGACAACCTTTTCCGATTTAGCGTGCATTCTGCGCGTTTGCCACAGTTTACGTTTCACTTCGGAAAATAGATAAGTGGGGTTCTATAGAAACAGATCAAACATTTTCTATTGAATATTCCGAGTTATCAAATTGATCAACCATTTATTTATTCAAGTTTGAGCCAAATTTTTAAATTTATTCAAGACTAAATCATATAATATTTGGTTAACAAGCATGATCTCATTTGATTTCTGTGTAAATGTGGCAACACAGCGCTGGTGAGCGCCGTCTCCTTCTACTCCTAACCTCAAATTTTGTTTTGTTTTGCTGTTTGCTTCTCAAAAACTGCAAACTTTTCATTTTTTTATACGTTAAAACCCAATCAAAACCCTTCAAAAGACCTCATATATGTATATTCGGTGAAGCTCTCATTCAGTGAAAAAAAGGAAAAGCTTGTGTTTGTGAATCTGTGACAAAAATGAAGAAAAGGTGCTTTGTGCCATCATTGTTATCAGTGGCTTCCGGGTTTCATGCTCTCATATACCAGTGAAACAGTTTATATATTGCGTGACAATAAAAGGTAAACACTCATTATTGTCTTTTATTGTCCAAAATTCATAAAAATACTCCAATACAAAGCTTCGTAACTTCTTAGAAAAAACACTTATTAAGTCACCTCAAACATCAAAATGTTCAGAAAGGATGAGGCTACAATTTTTTAACATAAGAAAAAGTCCATCTGCACCTGTATCCTGTATACTACACAGACTGCTTTCCAGGATATTTCACGGAATCGAGGCTTTTCAACTGGCTTTTTCGTCTCCAAAATTTTGAAGCACTCTATGGAGATCTTAGACAGGTGGAAATGGACATTCCATAATTTGTGTGTGTATTGGAATATGTTTAGAAACAATAATAACAGTAACAAGTAACAGTACCCAAATCACGGACTTAAACATTAAAAACAAGGTCAGGTTACCCACATGATATTGATGCGGCGATGTCAGCACGTTCGCAATTTACCTCATAGACTTTGGTGAACAACTAATTTCATTGGTGGATCAAAGAATTCACAGAACAAAAATCAAAAACTATCTCCCCATTATTTACCTTGATAATAACCGAGATAGAGGGTGTGAAAGTTAAAATAATATTTTTGATTTTGATAGACATGACTGACTTTGATAAAATTAGTACACGGAGATCTTCTGGGGTGACAAATGAGAATCTAGCATCAATTATAGAGGGAGCCACCTGCTGACCGCTTCGTTTAATAGTTTGGCACTGACGTTTTTCTGCATAACTCTACAGCTTATCTCATTGCATGATTCTCCTTTGCTTTTCAGGTAAAAAAAGTATACTTGGTTTAATTTGATCAACCACTCTGTTCTCAATAATAATTTATAATCATGAAAACAAATCATGGGCATTTCAGGATTTGCAAACGCTTAACAATTTTTATTAGTCTAGTTAACATAAAAATAAACTAGCTTTCCAGATACTTTCGACGCTTGTTGTCATGGCGATTCAACTCACATAAACTTGATAGAAATTTGAGTTCGAATTATTCAAAATAAATCAAGAATCGTTTTTACCTAAAAAGAATAATATTTTGCGATCAGAATGGCTTCACAGTTACGCAGAACTGTTCATTGACTTTTGAATGTTCAATAGACAAAGTGTTCGACAAGTGGCACCACCTATTAGCTGTGACAAAATAAACACAAACTTTTTATTTCACACCCCAAAAATCTTCCATGTTTAATATCAGAGCCACACAGAGAGCCGCAAAATAGTTGGGTCCTTTGATTTGTCTTTCTCGCCTCAAAAGAACCCTGGATTTCTAATTTTTTGCCATTCTTCACATTTACGAATTCATCGTTTGTGGTTCTGTTTTGTGAATTACAGTGCAACCTCGGTAATCCGAACCCACGCTAATCCGAATTACGCTAATCCGAACACAAATTCGTGATTCTATAGTCCGAATGACATCTCGATAATCCGAACGTTACCGGAAAAATCCTGAAAAAACCGGCAGCGCGAGCGCGAAACCGTGTCGTCTGCGTCGCTTAATAACATTGGGTACATGTTTTTTTAGTTAATTAGGTACATTTACATATGTATTGTGTAAAATTTAATATACATACATGTTAAAAAAACTTATACAGATGTGGTGATGTGTTTTATTGTGTATTCGCTAATCCGAACAATTCGATAATTCGAATTGGGTCTGACAATTAGGTGTTCGGATTACCGAGGTTGCACTGTATATTATTGTGTTCATAAAAATTGTAAAAGTTACCTGTTATCCCCAATGTTTAGGATTTGCCTTTTGTTACGTGACAGAAAACTTTCCTGTTTATAATAGTCTGAAAAAGAGCACCATCAGAGTTCGAAACGTCGACAATTCGTGAAAAAGTGGAGTTTCACTGGTCGGTCTCTAACACGCTGATATTCTGCAATAATTGATATCTCCAGGACACTAATCTTATCAATTCTTGGTAAATTATCAACTTTTGAACAAAGGTAAAGGTGGTCAAATCCTTATCTTTTCCATTACAGAATCTGTGATTTTGCTGTGTAACATTAATTAATGGACACCCCGTATAAACCATAAAAATTTCTCTCAGAAAAAAAAAGGAATACGAAATACCACGCAAAGTTTTAGAAGCGATTGATGAACATAGAGGAGGTTTAAATATTCAGGGAACAGTTCAAATCCAGTCACTCGACGAAATGAAGTAAGAGGAAGAAACAAACACCATGAACTCAGTGTTTCGCTGATCAATAGCAGCTTGCGACCACAATACCATAGCAGTTGATCTTCCTCGACCAGATAGCTTTAAATAGATGCATGATCAGTCTGTAGAGAAGAGATCTATCTGGGGTGGTGTTGGTCATCATGATTGATTCACATACTTTACCAATATATACACACCTTTCGGATGTCTTATGAATACAGCATAGCCCAATATATCCACTTCACCGCAGGGTCCCATTGCCAGACACAGAAGGAAACGCTCTTCAAGGCTTCAAGATCAACCTATGCAATAATATTATTATTTATAATAATAATAATGATAAAGCATAATGATCAGAAGAGGAATATTCCAAGGAGACACATGGAGCCCAAAATGGTTCATCCTTGCAATCAACCCACTAAGCAGCCTTTTTAAGTCATCAAATATTGGAGACAGTCCAATAAATAACAAAATGTCTCACCTGTTCTACGTGGACGATCTAAAGTTATACTTTCCGGACGAAATCCAACTATCCTCGCTATTAGAAACCACTGCAACGTTCAATAAAGACATACAAATGAACTTCGGACTAGATAAATGCGCATCAATTATAGTGAAAAAAGGAAAAACAACAAAAACGAACAACATAGAGCTTCTAATCACTAAGATAACATTCCATACACTACCTAACAACGAAACATACAAATACTTAGGAGTAAATGAAACACTTACACATTAAAACGAAAGAAATGATAGAGACCATGAAAAAATTATTATTGTACTCATTTGGAGTCATAAAATGGACCATAACAGACGTACAAGCACTAGACAGACAGACAAGAAAATTCCTCTCAGATATGATTATAACTACCTAGCAAACAAGGAGGACGAGGCCTAATCAACATTCAAATACACAGTTCACGAAGATACTTCAACAAGAAGGCAACCCAATCATCACTACACGCATCCATCAAACAAGCAGACAAAAGATACACACAACTACAAACTACAACAGATAGACAAGAAAACATTCTTCGCAGACATGGACCAGCAAAAAACTACATGGCGGATTCAAGAACGACCTCGATAAACAACATCTGCTGTCAACCAGATGCATCGAACTCGGACACCTGTACTGTGAAACAGCAGGATTCATGTACTCCATACCAGGTTGTACCGACAAAAAATTACCAAAAATATATAACAAAAACTGTGTAGTAATACATAACAAGAACTGTAGAATGTTCGAATCAATATCCGGAACGATATAACACATAACATCAGGATGTCCTAGCTAAGCACAGACAGAATACCTGAACAGGCACGATCTGGCAGCCAAGATTCTCCACAAATACTTACTCCACAAACAAAACATTAAAACAAGAGAAGAGCCTGTGCCTGTACCACAAATACACACCCGACCAAATCAACGAGAACCAAAATCATGAAATATACTGGGACCGAGGAATCACAATTATTGATAAAACAACTATAATATACCAGACAAAATTAGCAAAATCACGACATTGACATTGATACCTCATTACCTTTTACCACATAGAGAAATATGAGACTAAACAATTAGAATAACAATAGTAATAATAATACTATTTACTTCCAATGATCAAAGACATATTTCCTACAAACTATATTTTGTAAGGAGAGATATTGCCAATCAAAAAATGTCAAGCGGTAATACCGCATGCGGTATTTTGACGTAAATCGGATGCGCGATTCACTGCTTAACGTCATTTACGGTATGGAGAGGTGTTGTTTATCAAAAAATGTCAAGCGGTAATAGCGCATGCGGTATTTTGACATCATTTTGACATAAATCGGATGCGCGATTCACTGCTTAACGTCATTCATCGTAATAAGGTTACCGCATGTAGTTATTAGGGAGTTTTTGAAGCTCTTATTTGACCCGTTATTAACGTTGCCGGTTATTCTGAGCTTGCGCAGATGTCTGGAAATAACCAAATCGGTTATTAACCGATAACGTGTTACGTTATCTACGGAGCCTTAACGTTCGCTTAATAACCGTCGGTTATTTTCTCATGTTGTCATATTGATATACAGTATTATTTAATTATTACATAGAAATCGTGAAACATACAAAGTACAATTCAAATTGTTAAAAATGACTACAGTTGCACTGGAATTGTAAGATTCTTGTCTTTTTATTAAATATCCAACATAAACTGATCCTATGTTCTACAGCTTGGCAACAGTGTAATTGATGCTGATGGAGATCAGCTGTTTATCATTCCAGTCGGTGTTTTGCTTGAGTTACATTTAATTTAACTTCGAAGTTGAAGTGACAGACTTTCGCTTGTCAAACGGGAATTATGTACTACCATCCACATTGAATTTGGCGTAAAAGTAACTTTGAACACAAATTCAATGTAGATGGTAGCATATTATTCTGGTGTGGACGTGAAATGCGATGTGAACCTTACATTTGGTAGTCTGAATCTTCATATCTATCTTCAGTCATATTTCATAATTCGTGCTGCTCTGCTAGGAATTTGGCGAAAATATCACAAAATCAAAATCAAAACATCAAAAACCAAAAACACAACAAAGCTGATCAGTATGATGACAGATGACATGGTGATGACATGACACAACGTCAAACGTTAAATACGAGTTTCAAAATCCCTTTTTTGTGTCCTCTCCGTTATTAATGTTTAGTTTTCTGCGCATGCTTAGTATAGCGGGATACGTTGATAACGTTGAAATTAATAAGAGGTTCAAAAACTCCCTATTTACGTTACGTAGCGTGGAGCGCTATTTCGAATACCGCACAAAACATATGCCATACAACCTGACAATTATCAAGCCGTGTTTTTATTAAGGTGAAGAATGTATTCATCGGTTGTCAACTTGATCAAAAATACGCCCGCCAAGCACATGATGTCAATTGGAGCCTTTCAAATCTTCGCGCGAAAATTGCGTGCATACATTATTCTGCGACTTGAGTTCATTGGGTGTCATGTTAATAAAAAACTTTTCTCCTTAAGATCATTCATAGAATCTACACTTGAAGTTTGGCCATATACTAATAGCGCCTTGTGTTTTAAAAGTATTAGATGATAGGTAGTCCAAATGGAAAGGGTGCCATATGCATCATAAACCATTTTGAGGTATTAAAAAAAAAACTGAATAAATCTACAAATAGGAACTATAGGAAAATGTTTTCGATAATTAAAAGTACAAAAAATAATTTGGTTTATAATGTTTATACTTAAATTATTCTTATATGTTGAAGGAAAAAAATGTTGTTGAGTTTTTGATATATTTTTTTAGTCACATAGTGGGTATTGCAACAACTATATTATGATATTTAGCAGGTGTTGTATATATCCGGAAATATAATATGGAAATATTGGAAACATAGATTTTCAAGAACCAGGTTTTATTTTAAGAACCTTTAATAAAGCTTTCAACAAAAGACTCTTGAGAAGGAACTACAAATATTACATCAAATAAATATTCATTAAAATAGTAAAATCAAAAAAAATGTTTTTGGGGTTCAAAAAGTCAGTCTATGCACTTGGTGCAGATGTGAGTTGAAAAAATGGGACTGCTTCGTATAAACTATCGTTGTTTTGGAAAATTTAGTGAAACAATAGGTAAGAACATGATATTTTCATCCATTATTAAAATACAAAACTAATATTTAGCGAGTGCTAAACCATTCAACGGCGGTTCTGTAGCAAAATGTTGGGGGGGTTATACCACGCGAGATGCTTTAAAATGCGCCGCAGGCGATACATTTTTGAACCTCCTATTTTCGGCAGCCAAAAACGAATAGCTTGGGTTTCTTAAGCGTTGATAGTGTTCTGGATGATTTTGTTTTCAATATGACTGTTCTGTTTTTCGTCCCAAAAAAATGAACTTCTCCGACTGTTTCACTCAAATTATGTTATTCCAATCTACTATAGACCTACTACATGCATATGAATACACGATTTTTTGAAGAATTTGAAATTTCCAATATTTCCATTATTTCCGACGGAAATACTTCACTAGTCTTGCTCCATGGTACATCTTAAATAAAAGCTAAAACGTTTTGAGGTGGAAAATGAGCATTCTGCTGAGCAAACTATTACCGCCATGGCCACGAATATGCGTAAAGCAGTTTTTACGTTCGGAAAAACTGCTTCCAAATTAAGAGTACGAATATACAAGGTGTCCACTCTGAAGTGTCCCCTGTAACATTTTTGTTTATTAACCGATTTTCATTTTTTGTTTGTTTCTTAGGTCTCGTCAAACACTTTTTTTTTTATACCAAATCAGTTCCAGGGACGTACTTTTGGGTGATTATGGGGGTTCAAAGTGGGTCAAATTTCAGAAAATCGTATTAGGGGATTTTTTAGGAAAAAACTGACAACGGAATCTCAATCAGAATGACCAAAAACCTCCCTGTTCACATTTTCAAAAAAAAAGGGACTGTGTTGGCTGTTTCTTTTTGTTAATTTGTTAATTTAATACTTATACTGCTCATTGAGTCTTCCTGTACGTTCTAGTTAATAAGATGTTAATAAAATCCCAGAATGTGTGTTTTAAACAAAAAATCATCGATACCTAATAAAGGGTGGGCGCGACTTCAGAGTGGACAATCGGGTTTTTCAACTATTTCCAAAACATTTCGAGTCTTTTGAAAAATCATCTTCCAGGTCATATAACATTCTTGTACGTTTTTGACGCTTTGGATTGACTCTCAAGATACCTACTTATTTGATTAATTAAATTTCGGAACATCCTTCAATAATCTTTTATGATAATTGCGCTGGCCTTCGTCGTATTTTTTCTTTGATTATTCTTTGAAAATTTGCCGCCGCTCTTCGCCGAGGCGTATTGTGCGTAATGGAAAATACGGCGCTGGTTCCAGTTTAAGTTTATTATGCAAAATAAGAACTTCCATGTTATTTTCGTTAGCTCCGGCCAATATTACTGCTGCTTCATTCATGATGCTATTGGAATACCTGAATAATTTTCAATGACATTGATTATCTTGTATGTCAGTTTAGGTTGTGTTGTATGAAACATTTGACATCCTGCCTGTTTGACATCTTTAACGCCTGGCGTGATAAAGATAACGCGGAGTTATTACCGCAACGCAGCGGTATTGCAATTGGCAATATCTCTCTAATAATAAAAGGAAAAAACGTCAACAACAATCAAGAACTTGAGATACATGAATCATAAGATAATCCGATACCGTGTATGGTTCGATATCAATCAGCAGTTCCTTAACATTGTTTTTAAACATATACTATAAGGGATGAATGAGATGAGTTTTACATCTTGTGTAAGGTTGTTATATGGTTAAGAAATATACTGTAATATGGGCTTTTTTTCTATCAAACTCAATCTATGTATAGGATAATTCACTATTTCATTTCTTGCGTTGGAAAAGTGCCTAAGAACAATAGGTATTCATTCATGAATATAAATTTCATAATATACAGTCTTCTACAACTGTCCATTCATAATCCTTATTATGCGTTTCTGTATTACCAATTGTTGATCGGCTCTTCAAGAATACATCTGACTAGTTTGCGTTTAAAAATTATTCATTTTTATACCATATACAGGGGCAAAAAGAAAGTGAAGATGTTTTGATGTTTTTTGAGACACTCTGTGGAGTGAAACGCCGACAGTTGAATATGGTCTTTATCATCACATTGTAGCCTTATCTTTTCTTAACATTTCCGTTTTTTATTTTCTGTGATATCTCAATTTTTAACGAAAATACAGGGTTTCTAAGAAAAGTCTGTCATCGAGTGGCCAGATTGGAATTTGCTAGGGATCATGAAAATTGGGGCAATCACACGTGGGCCAACGTGCTTTTCACAGATGAGAGCCGGTTTTGCATCGATTCGATTTTTTTTCATGGATAACGTAGGAGTAAGAACCATGAATTGGCCTGCATGTTCCCTGGACCTAAATCCAATTGAACATGTCTAGAACATATTAGGCCGACGACTACGTTCTAGAACTCCCCAACCTCAAAATCCCGAGCAAGTGGCAGCTGCTTTTGGTTGAGATCTGGGATAATTTGCCTTTGCCACAAGAGCTCATCGACAATGTCATCAGAAGCATGGGAAGGCGGATGACTGTTGTCATAAGGGCTCGTGGAGGTCACACGCGTTACTAAATTATTGTTACTATTGTTTGATTCTCAAACGTTTATTGTTATTTAAAAAGTTATTATGTAAAGTAAAAAATGAAGACTAATCTCAGACTTTTCTTAGAAACCCTGTATTTTCGTTAAAAATTGAGATATCACAGAAAATAAAAAACGGAAATGTTTAGAAAAGATCAGGCTACAATGTGATGCTAAAGACCATATTCAACTGTCAGCGGTTCACTCCACAGTGTCTCAAAGAACATCAAAACATCTCTACTTCCTTTTCGCCCCTGTATATGGTATAAAGACGAATAATTTTATAACAAAAACTAGTCAGATGTGTTCTTGAAGAGCCGATCAACAATCCAGTAAAAAATATATTGAAATCTAGCATTGAGTTCTAGAGAAAATTGATGTCAAACTTCGTATCAGTGGCGACGCGTGCCTTTTTTAAAAGTGTTACCAAAAAGTAATGATTTTTAAAAAATAAAGTTAATGCGGCGCAGCCGCAAATTTTCGACCGACGCATTCGCCATTTTATCGACACTTTTTTAGTTTTATGGTCTTTTTCAAATTATTCAAATTAAAAATTGATGGACTGGTGCACTTAATAGGTTTACCTCATCGTCTTTCCTATGACATATCCAAGCCTGTGGAATAAAATAAAACAAATCACTATCCCCAAACAATAATATGATAATATATAAAACCAACATTGAAAAATTATATACGTATACTCTTACAAAAAATAACATGAACGAACAAAGCAGAAAAAACATAACTTTGGGAATTATTGTTCATATTTCAAGTCATCGGCGATTTCCTTTATTTGCAAACCTTTTCAATGATCTTCTTTTTTTCTTCAAAAGTATATAAGGAGAATGACTTTTCAAGTAGTTGATCGATTACACAGCGGCACTCATCCATGTTTAATAGCACGCACACTGCAGCAATGCAGCCGACGAACTAATTTGAATTATGAATTTACTTTACCACCCTACACCCTAGTAACCAAAACAAAAAATGGCAACAAGCGTGCGTAAAGTCGCCGCTCGCCCACGTTCTCGCGCCTGGAGACGAGACACGATCTAGGAGTTGACGGCCTATCGCGCGTATCCACAAAAGAAAGTGGTGACATGCAATATCAATATGCAATCGGGTCGGGGCGAGATAGCTGATTATTGGCAGTATAGGTAGAGGGTATATCATTTTCGCGCGGCTAAATTCATATTGCTGTATTGCCAAAAAGAAATAAAATTATTTTGTAGTTGTCATAAAATATTTTATAATATTTCATTTCATTTTTACCTGTTACCAGTGGTTACATGGACGCTTCGCCATTGCTTTGTATACATTTTGTGCGTTCCCCTAATTTTGCCGGTGTGTGTATGTATGTATGTACTGCAATACGTGGAAAATTTTGTGACTGGCTTGTAATTGCGAAGATAAAGGTGGTGGGGAGCAGTCAAACCTTTCTTTCTTGACTGCTCCTCACCACCTTTTCCTTTGTACTGCAATACAAATGTTGATTTAATTAATGGAAAAGGTCAAAAATGACGTTTTCAACAAATAAAATACAAAGTATACCTATAATATGATCAAACTTTGGTTAGTGTCAGTTGTCCATATGCAGTGTTCTATTATGAACCTGAAATAAATTAAAAATTGATGGGGATATCATAGAAGGTATAATAGGTATATGGGATTTTTTCATATCACTGAAAAAGATCCTTATTATTTCTCACTAATGAAAGGGATTCATCAGTGTTTGAAGTCCTCAAGGTTGATTTTATTGTCCTTGAAATGATTCAGTTTTTTTCGGGCTGAGAGTTTTTAATAACTGTTACTTTTGTTTTTCTGTTTCTTAGTTTTAGTGAAACATGTTTTTTTTATGTTGACTTATAATCAACTTATTGGATCAATAATTTAAATTATCAATTTTATCAAAAAGTTATGACGTCTGGATATTGTACGGACTTTCTTAGTTTCTTGTCCTGGATGGACAAGTTTTCATCTGCATGGTAACCCTGTCAGTTCTTACTTAATTATGTATCTGTTTGGAAGCATACTGAAAAGTTTTTACCCCCTATTGACTTCAGAAAAAAAAGTTATTCTCCATGAAAAGTTCTGCACATTCTAAAATCCAAATTACAATCAACGGATATCAAATTTTTCCAGTTGTACCTTTACGAGATTTATCAAAAAAATATTTTTTCTACGAGTAAAATACCTACATATTACATCCGTCGGCGTCATGGCAAAAGTCACTATGTCACCAAGTCCAAAAGATAGTTTTGAGAAAAACAAGTTTTAAAATTGAAAGGTGAGCTAAAATTTCATTTTAAGGAAGTCAACTGTATAAAGGCAATGATGAAGTACTTAACTGGCGGACATCAGTCCGCCAGTTGTTTTTCCAATTCTAAGATTTTAGGAGAAATTAACTGAAAAATGCTACAAAAGTGACTTTTGCCTGAACGCCGACGATATTATGCATCTTTGTTTTTGACAATATCGACAATTATAATAATTATTGTTATCAAAAACCGTTGACGGGAATTAAAAATCACGTTCTTTTTATTTTACAAATTACAAATCGAAACTAGAATATATTTTAGTAATTTCGACGTGGTTCTTTATCATAAGAGAAAAAAAACAAAAAACCTGATACCGCACTGGGTCAAAATTATAGTAAAAATTATGGTATTTCACGTAATATCGTTTCTTCCGAATATGTTGAAAATTACTTGCATAAACTGGTTAAGTGTTGGGTATGTATATAGTTTATTCCCCGCATAAATGTTACTAGAGTAAAAATGGATCACAAATTTGAAGATATGACAGAAAATCATTCTTGATAAAAGTTTTTGCTTGGTAAAAAAATAACATCTGTCGAGAAAAAAATCTTCAAATATACAGGGGATAAAAAAACAACAAAATGTTAAAATTATCTAGAAGAATCTGCTGATATTTATTATTTTTTTTTTAAATTTTTTGACGGAAAACGATGAAGGAGAAAGATAAGTATAATACAGGTACAAATTAAACAATATACTTACAGGGCTGGCCCAAAAATAAAAAGTTGTCATTTTGTGCAAGGGAAAAGTAACTTAAGATATCAAATTCCAAAATATAATTTCTGGTAAAGCTTTTGATTATTTTGAAAATTCAATTTTTCATAAGAAACTTTAATTAGGATTCGCAGGGATAATGAAAAATATAAAAGTGTATCTTTCAAGTGCTTTTTTCTCTTACACAAAATAACAATTTTGTATTTTTTCACAAGCCATGTATGATACTTATCGTTCTTCTTCAATGTTTTCTTCCCACAATTAAATAAATAATAATAAATATCAGCAGTTCCAAGTAATTTTCACATTATGTTATTTTTCTGTCTCCCTGTATTTTTTCGACAGATGTTATTTTTAGACCAAGCAAAAACTTTTATGAAGAATGACCTTTGGTCGTCTCTTAGAATTTCTAGTCCATTTGTTCTCTTGTAACACCTCTCCGGGGTCATACTGTATATCATTGAAATCAGAATAAAATAGTTTGCTACGAAGTTCGAATGCTCTCTAAAAAGTTGTAAAAAAATCCAGTTCCGTATTTCAAAAATCAAATTTGAGGATGGTCCCCGAATGACGAAACGCCGTATTTAAATTTCGATGATGGCATCGGCATCTTGTAGAGGAGAGAAAACTGTTTCCAGAAAGTATTCTTTGCTTATCAATATCTTTTCAAATGAAGTCAGAAAAAAATAAAATCCAAAATGACAACCGTTACCGTTTCCAATATCCCAATAATGATGCTGCTCGTATTTGGGACACCCTGTACAGGACGAGGTCTAGGTTGTTCACAAGAAAAAGGATCAACATTGACTTTTTAATTTGAGGTTGTTTGAGAAACAAGTATTCGAAATAAATATTTAATGGGTCAACATAAATTTTAAAAAAAGTTTTAACATATCCAGTGTTGCAAAACGAGGTCCTTATTCCTTATTTCAAATTAAAACCCTATTTTTTATTTGATTTTTGCATTCTCCTGAAAATTCTCAACACTTTTTATGATAGATGGATTTTAATTTTACATAAATACCTATGAACTGCGGATCAACGATGGACAAAAACGTGATTATGCAACCGGCCCTTAGTGAAGTTATACAGTGTGGAACAGCCAAATGGACTAAATTCGATAACTAATGAAGGGTGACGTTTTCAAAAAAAACGCTCGGACATATCGGTTGATATTTTTGGTTGTACATCTTTTCCAGCAAACAGGGTTTATCATGTAGCAGTGGCTGATACCAACTTTGCTATTTCAAATACAACACCCAGTATATTATACAATTTTTGGATTCTTCAGAAAATTTTACACATATTTCATGATTTATTTTTCAGATTCATAGCAGAAACTATTATTACAGAAATAAAATTATATCATGACCAAAATTCGCTAGAACCAACGCAAAAATTAATAAATACCAAGATTACAACTGTCTTGTTCTTAATGATGTAAAAAAAATAAAAAAAAGTAAAGTCTGACAATTTCTGTCATGCAGTCAGACAATTTTCTTATATTTCCATATCTGTAGAAACACACGCTGGAATAGTTTTCACTTACTTTTTCATTATCAAGACCTGCATGGGAGAAAAGTATTGACTGTGTACTAGCGAATATCTTTTTTTTTATAAAATAATAAATCTGAAAACATTAAATATTCCCGAAACAGTTAAAGATAGGTATAAGACATTGTACAGGGTGATTCACTATATATTGACCCACCCTCTAAGTCATTTTTAACAAAGTCTACAGAAAAAAGTTTGATACAAAAGTTGTTGGGATTATACTAAATTTTTCAAATCTGGCAGTATTATTTATACAGGGTGTCCCAGAAGCTTTCCACAGCAACCAGCTTTGAAATTTCAAATGGGACGCCCTTTATTTTATTTTGTTTTTGGATTCCTCATTGAATTCTTAGTCAAATCTGTGTAAGGTATATATATTTTATTTTTTGCCGTTTTCGAGATAAAGGCTCTTAAATTTTGTGAAAAATACAAAATTCCCTATATTTTGTCCCCCCTCTAACACATTTTATACAAGGGGTACAAAAAAAAAGTTTTTCAAAAAAGTTGTTTGGTTTATACTAAATCTTTTAAATCTGGTAGTATCGTTTATACAGGGTGTCCCAAAAGCTGACCACAGCATCCAACTTTAAAATTTTACATGAAACATCCTGTATACTATTTCATTTTTAGATTCTACGATAAATTCTAAGTTAAATCTGTAAAAGAAATATCTATTTTATCTTCGGCCGTTTTTGAGATAAATGCTGTTGGATTTTGCCTTATTTTTAGAGCTACAGTTCATAATAGAGCGTGAGCCTTTTAAAATGAAAAGCAGCTGTTTTTGAACTGATCTAGAATTGTTTTTTATCTTTTATGAGGCAGACTTAAGCTTCAAAGCAATCTTTATTCAATATGGTTGTCAAGATACAAATCCAGAATTTAGAATTTTTCACAAAATTGAACAGCATTCATCTAGAAAGTGGCAAAAGTTGCGATAGATTTATTTTATATCGAATTGACTTAGAATTTAACGTTTGATCTGAAAATAAAATAAAATACAGGGTGTCTTTTCTAAAATTTTAAAGTTGGGTGTTGTTAACAACCCTGTATAAATGATATAGCCCGATTTAAAAAAATCATCATAAACCAAACAACTTTTGTATCAAATTTTTTTTTCTACACCTTGTGTAAAATGAGTTAGAGTGGGTCAAAATATTGGATTTTCCACAAAATTTAACAGCCTTTATCTCGAAAGCCACAAGAGATAAGATAAATACACCTCATACACATTTGCCTCAGAATTTAACGTAGAATTTAAAAATAAAATAAAATACAGGGTGTCCCATTTAAAATTTTAATAGTTGGGTGCTGCGGACAGCTTTGGGGAGACCCTGTATAAATGATACTGCTAGATTAACAAAATTTAGTATAAACCAAACAACTTTTGTCTATAACTTTT
Organism: Orchestes rusci; assembly: GCA_958502075.1. Classification (NCBI taxonomy): domain Eukaryota; kingdom Metazoa; phylum Arthropoda; class Insecta; order Coleoptera; family Curculionidae; genus Orchestes; species Orchestes rusci. The sequence goes on from OY293303.1 coordinate 21,387,597, forward strand.
TTCAGTTCACTTTGTATAGATTGAGTTAGAGGGGGCGTCAAAATATAGTGAATCACCCTGTACCTACATGAAATACTTATGTCTACAATTTTCTAAAGAATCCAAAAATTGAATAATATAGTGGGTGTTGTAAGTAAAATAACAAAATTGGTAACTGCCACTGCTATATGACACACCCTGTAAAAAATATTTTTGCTGGAAAAAATGTACAACCAAAAATATCAATCGATATGTCCGAGCGTTTTTTCTGAAACATCCCCACTCATTATACTTATCGAATATTCCATTTGGCTGTTCCACACTGTATAGGATATGAGCACACTCTAAACATAACCACATCACAACACAAAAAAGTACAATAAAAAATATGTTTAATAAAAGATATGTTTGAAATTATCAACAATAAACAATAATCCACTTTAGAAAATAATAATAGGGAAGACAAATGTTTTGATTTTGGACATTTTTGGCCATAACACGCAATATATCTGTATTAAATATATGAGTTAATCTGCCCTGTCGTCCTGGAGCTCTCTAAACTCTGGTGGTCGAAAATCTGATACTGGCCATATTCGTATGTCATCATAATTTTCTAGTTTGGATCAGAACCGGTAACTATGTCCCCTTTTGTTAATTTTGGAACAAACAGTAATGGACATTTGGCAAAAAATTCTAATGGTTGCCCTCTTTCGAATGGTAAATTTGTATCAAAAATCATACAGAAAAATCGTTGCTTTTAGTCCTTTTTGGGACAAAAAGGGCACTGAAATTTTTTTTAAAGAAAAAATCGCCAAGACACCTAAACTGACAACTGGATTGAAGTTTTTGAATGCACCATTACTCCATAGGGCGGCTCTACAGGTCATCCCAGCTCAGGTTCCCCAACTTCTCCCGAAAAATGGTTGCCGCTCCTAGGACCTTTCTCCTCAGGCGACCCCATCTATCGCAAACTCTCGGTAGATGGTAGGGGGTTTCCTCCGGTAACCGGTTCCTCATTATATAAGTGCAAAACTCTCAACATCAGTCAGCGATTTTTCAAAAGAACCGCATTACTGACACTTTTTTGACAAAATCATGAATAAAGGTAATAAAAGCAGAGGTTCTATCTTTACTTTCCTAATATCTTTACTTTTATAATGAACAACGAAGAATTACCAACTTGTATTGGTGGTTATGCAAATCTGAATTAACGCACCATTAAATATAAGGCGCGTTAAAGAGAATCCTATGATTAATTATCAAGGTGGAGTTGATGAAAACACTTCCCTGTCAGCGATGACATGACAGACAGAGCTAAGATAGCCAAGAACAAGAGAACAAAACACAACTAGACTCTACAACAGGACACATCAAGCTGTTTCGGTAAAGTTGCTGTAACATTTATAGCCCTCCCCAGCAGCGAATTTAATTAAGCAAATTGCCGAAATTCCTCGGGCACCGGTCATTTATATTCTCGACTGAATACATAACACACCCTCAAGTCGAATTGTATATTTATTGTCGGCACAATTGAAAATTACATGTCATCGCACCACTCCAAATATATTCTAAGTTTAATCATTTCGCCCGACAATGGTCAACTCTATCCCGGCTAATAATGGATCCAAGTTGTGATTTATGATAGGAATTTGAATCAGTACCGCTTGACACGTGTTCCGTTTGCTAGTAGTGGTAGTGGTTTCGGTTTCTGCAGGTGTAGAAGAATCGAATAGCGTGGTGTATCGGTACTACCGGTCTGGGCCGTATCGAATTTCAGGATTGAATTCTCACAGTCAATGTCCGGGGTTGTAACTGAGTTACAAAACTATGAAATTCGCCATGAATGTTTGACGTGGATTGCTTCAATTGATATGAAATATAACTATGATTATTTTGGATAACTCCATTCTAAAAAGGAGCAAAAATTATACCGATCCTGAAAATTACAGTACGATTGAGCTTTTGATAGACTAGATATGCAATTCAAAAGATGTGAAGAATTGCCTAAAATTGGCAATTTTGGCTAAAAGCTTGAGAAATGTATCGTTTTTAGCAACTTTAAAACCGCATATCTAGGCTATAAAATTGTCGGATCGGTATAATTTCTGCCCCTCTTTCGAATGGAGTTATCCTTTTTTTTTTTTCTAAAACCACTTTGAAAAACCGTCAAGAGTGTCTTTTTTTTTCTTTCAGAGAACACAAAGGCACAATGACTTTTCAACAAAAAAAAGTCTGAGCACCTAGACTGGGAAAAAGAGTAGAGTACCTACTTATTCATTTGACCAGATTTTTAATATCTGTAGAAATGGGGAAAAAACATGGTGGGTCCAGACTTTAGACGTTGTGTGTATATGCCCACAATGAATATTTGATTGGATAATATTTCGTACAGTTTCTTCAACATTTTATTTTTAATGGATTACAATACAATCAATATCACTTTCATTTTTCTTAGCGAAATGTATACCTCTTCAACAGCTGAGATGAAAATCATTTTGCAAGTTCCCGTTTGAGTCATTGAGCGTTAGTGTTTGAATATGAAAGTTTAAATTCCTGATAGTATCTCGAAACTTTACTGCTGCTAATTTGGAATGCAAAATCACAAACTTCAAGCACGTGAGAAGATTCTCTTGAACAGAAACTTACTTCACATGGGACTGAGTGTAGTTCCTATAGTATTTTATATTCATTTACCAATTTTCTTGTCTAGTGTCTTCCCTCCGCAACCCTCTGATAAGGACATTTCGACATATACCCTAAGGGACGGCAACGATATTTGTGCCCCAGGAAGCAATTCTAATTACAATCCTGGGCAAGGTTACTTAATTTTTGGATTCCCCCAGGAAAAGACTGATTGAATGCTTCTCAAGTCTTATTTCTCGTGACATTGTGATTTACTCGAGCATCGATATTTCTTTGTGGATTGAACACTTATATGCAAGATAAAAAAGCTTTCAAACTAATCGCGCTCCGTATCAGATAGTTCAGATAGTCATAAATAAAATCGGTCATATTTCAACGGGCCCTTACGTCTCGTCGCATCGTCTATCTGTGTAAAGCGAAAACCTAACTAATAGCTGTTTATTAAAAAGATAGTAGAGAAATAAAAAAGCGTTCTCCCAGCCGATTCTGGACTATCCGTCATCGGGATATTTTTTATCTGCTGTCAAGCCGCAACATAAAACACTGCAAGATAAAGTGGAGTAGTTTCCTCCAGAGAGCTCTAACGCTGGAATTCGATATAGATGGGTCTGGACTGGGATGGACGGATACGGATATATACGTATATTATGGCCGCAGAGTGCCCGAATCCCATAAGTCAAACATTTCGTCGACACCTATTGTCACGTGACACACTTTCCCTTAGGTTCATCCAGTCTTCGCTTGTTCATTGACCTTAACCTACATTTTTATCATTTTTTTACTTTTCATTTAGACGTACTGTACGGGGCTTTTCATGATTGTTCCAAAACGTAAAATGTTTCTCCGGTTTGTATCAATGTATACAGGGTGTCCGGAAATAACATTCGAATAATTTAATGGGTGATTCTACATGAGAAAATAAAAATAAATCATATCAACAAGATGTCAAACTTCTTTTAAAAAATGGGGTTTTGATAAATATCTTGAATATTCTTGGCAAAATAATCTAATACACCACAGAAGGTTTATCGTGTTTACATAGCAACGCAAAGTCGTGCCAAATAATATTATTTTACTCAGTGAGCGCTCTAGTGCAATTGATTTTAAAGTTGCCTCAATATTGATTTGAAGAAATTACCAACAAACACTTTATAGGCGATTTCGTAATGGTTTTGGTAAGTACCCTGTTTGGTTGGTCAAAATAAATCAAATGGGTAATTTTTGACATTCTTTGGTATCTGGTACATGTGTCATCACCGTTTTGACGTATCAAACCAAACTTTGCCGAAATCGTTTGGTATGGTGGATTGGTTATTGGTTCGCCGCAAACGACATGTCTCAATATTTCCATAAATCACAGCATATATCATGGGCATGAATATTTTCATGTATTTATAGAAAATCTCTCACTTGTTACTCGCCCGCTTTATTATTGTATTCACTATTTATTATTTACCTGTCAAAACAAAGAAGAAAAACCTGCGTTTTGGAGATAGAAAGTCCTACAGCAAAAAGATAAACCATTTTCAGACCTCGGTATCCCATTGACAGACCAAACGCTTACCAAACAACATACCAAATCTGCCGGAACGTCACCGTTCATCATCCCAAAATTGGCTGGTCATTTTTTACCAACCAAACTGGGTACCAAAACCATGACGAAATCGCCTTAGGTATGGTAGAGCCAATGGTTGTGCTCTAGAAGTGCGTAGAGACTATATCACAAAGCCTTTCCAAATCGTCGAGAGAAAATGATACTTTCCCACCAAATAAGAAGAAGCCGTACCACACGGACTGTTGACATGGAAGAAAGGGTTCTTCAAGCGATTGAAGTGAATCCTCATATCAGTACCAGGAAAACATCTTTTCAAGAAAATATTCCTAAAAGCAATTTTTGGAGAATTCGCTTGAACAACTTCTTTATCCATATCATCTGCAAAGAGTTCAAGCATTGAAAGATCAAGACTTATAACCTAGAGTAAAATTTTGTCAATATTATCAGGACCGTTTTTTTTGTATAAAGAAGGTGTTATTAATCTCCATAATAATAATGTATCAGCCGACGAAAATCCCCATGGGATTTTTGAAACCGATTTCAAGATAGGTTTTCCATTATCTTTTGGGAGATGGACTAATTGGACCGTATGTTATCCCTTGGCGTCTAAACGGGACGGCATATTTAAATTTTTTGATCTATGCTTTGCCAGATTTGCTAGAAGAAGTAAGTAGCCAACGGATCAAGAGCAGAAATGTTATTCATGTATGATGGTGCACCAGCGCATTTAAGTGTAATAGTGAGGTTGATCTAAACCCGCTGGACCATTTCCTTGGAGGTTATTTGAAGCAATTGGTTTATTCGGTTCCTGTTGTTAACGTGCAGCCATTAGAACAGCGAGTCATAAGATTTTTGCCTCGACATACAGAACAAACAAGGAATTTTTTATCGAGATAGAAGGTCAATGAGAAGTCGTTCAGAGAAATGTATTGAGATGAATGGAAGACACTTATTTGAACATTTATTTTAGCGTGACAAAATAATGATAACATCCAGACAATAGAACAAACTAACCCATTTCTTAAAAAAAGTTTGACATGCTGTATCTGGAAAACTATGCATTTCCGGACAAAAAATTCTTATTTTCCAATATGGAATCGCCCCTCTAATTATTCGAACGTCATTTCTGGACACCTTGTAAAGTCAAAATTTAGACTAGGTTCAGAGAATGAAATGCCTCAACATAACGGGTGCCATGAAAACACATTGACCAGGGCTTGTAGGGAAATCTCTGTTTGACGCCTCTTGCCATCCACGTCAAAGAGGTCGTCTTGACTACAATGATGCGCATCCACACTGTAAGAATCGACCCAGGTTTGAAAACTGGTCTGCAAAGAGTCCACCTCTGGCGAGAGAAAAGTCAGTCAATCACAATGTTGGAAGCAAGGCTAACCTCAACTTTCAACACACTCTACACAATAAACTTGAAGTGTGCCCACTGGCAACAGCACGGTGGCAGGCGTAACAAATTTATAGTGATAGATCAAAAATTAAAAGTGACTTGGACTGTGAAGTATACTCCAAAACACTCAAAATGACCCTTCACCGGGCTCTTGGATACATGCGGACATGCATGTATGTTTGACCTAAACATCATAGCTGCAGCAACAACGTCCCTGACAAAATCATGCACATCCACATTGATTGCAGTCGAGTAGTACTAGCGATATCTAGACCAAAATACATGTTAGAACTAGTAAAACAAGGTCACCTTACATATAGGAATCGTTAAACAACATGGTGCGGCTGTGGTACTTCGCTGCATCAAAGGCAATAAACACAGCAAAAGAATTTGGGATGCATACCGACTCTCTCGCGAGGCTGCTAGGTCACGCCTTTCAGTATCATCGCCTTTCGTAGATCTGACCATAGCGGCTGCTATCTAAAGAACTACTAACCTATCCAGATAAAGCTACGCCTAAAAACGGGCCTTCTCACAGATCACTGTCATTACACAGAGCTTGAAAGAAGACCAACACTTTCTTTGTGACCGCTGTACACTGTCATCAATACACAGTACCATTCAAGGTCAATCTTGTCCATTTCTTGAAGAGGTCAGAGATACTGTCATCGGCGATGTCATCACTTACGTTGAATCGCCCGATGATGAGCTAGAGCACGACTTTATCCTTTTGCGAAGAGAGATACAGCTGATGCTTTTTGCCATCCAAGGCTACCGTTCTTTGCACCGGTTCAAACGTTGATGACAGTGGACCGCAATCAAAGGAAGCACCCCTATCAGTTCTTTCCTTGACAGACAGTATGAAACAAGCCCAAAGGCTGCAATGTGGCGATAAAATGTAAATACGCATAGAAACAGGTCAGTAATTTGACGCGTTGATGCCTGAAGTAGTTGCATGAAGCCTACCTTGACGCTCTCTGAGTTGACCTTCGCGTTCCTCTATCTACCTCTGTCCTCACATGATACCCACGCATTACCGTCATTACGGTACATCAATTGTACGACAGCAAATTTCGCGACATGAAAAAACAAACACTTCGGTAGACAACAATCCAAATAAACTTCTTGCGAAATGTGGGAAAACACCGATCGGTGAGACAAAACAAAAATCAATCTTTTTTGGCACACTTCATGTGTGGATGGATTCATAAACAAGCCAAGACAAGCGCTCAGCCCCTTTGATGTGTGCAAATCTACCTACATCGTTCGGGAATCACTTTACCAAAATACAATTCTCATATTCACACTGAGAGCTGTTCGAGGAACTGGAGTTTGGAGTTCGCCAACTACCGCATGTCTGGCCCCGGCTTAACTGTGTGGTCAACTCCAAGGTGTATATTTTGACTTTGAAAAAATCTTTACGCCACATCATCGGAGTACTATGTTTCAACGAACATTCACTTTTAATGTAATTCGATTATCCAATAAGCCACCTGAAAAATGTACTTCACCTAATAATGAGCCTAAGTTTAAAGTTTACTATAAAAAACATTTACTCAGTCTTCAAAATTCTACATATTAAATCACTACTCTTTTTTATATCTACTCTTGTTAGTTCACTCTTTTCTTTAGTAGGTTTCTTCAGATATGGCTGAAGTATTTGAACCGTTGGGTCTATTTTATATGTACCGGGTGATTGTTCATATTTCACTCAGTAGATATCTCAGTTATTTTTGGTTTTACAAAAAAGTTTAAATGAGCAAATTTGCAGTATTTTACCTGGACATTCAGAATCCGATATTCAAAAATGCCAAAAGGGATCAAAAACCTAAAGATTTCACATAACATGATATTTTTCAATTGGAAAACCCTGTATATTTTAGGCTAGATTAAAAGATCTTTTTCTTCTGATTCCAAATATACCATATATGTTGAGTAGATATGCTCTGTAGTTTTGTGGCGCATCCATGATTTACCTGATTTTTTGGGTATTTCGCCACACCCTATCAAAAAACATTCAAACTAGTGTTAATATACCGGATCTTCTATATTACCTGAAAAAAAATCTATTAGTGAACAATAAAACCTAACAATATCAAATGATATTGCTAGGTTTTATTGCGGGATCTTCTATCTCATCCTGGCATCAAGCGTCGCTCGTTGATCAAATGGGACGGTTCCCATATAGAGTTAATAGATATATGATGGAAGCGCATCATTGTAGTCACGACGACCTCCTTGACGTGGATGACAAGAGGTGTCAAACAGAGATTTCCCTACAAAACCCTGGTCAATGTGTTTTCATGGCACCCGTTATGTTGAGGCATGTCATTCTCTGAACCTGGTCTAAATTTTGACTATACAGGGTGTCCGGAAATGATGACCAAATAATTAGAGGGGCAATTCTATATTGGAAAATAAGAATCTTTTGTCATATAAACAATGGTCCGGAAATGCATAGTTTTCCAGATACAGCATATCAAACTTTTTTTAAGAAATGGGTTAGTTTGTTCTATTGTCTGGATATTATCATTATTTTGTTATGCTACAATAACTGTTCAAATTGTCTTCCATTCTTCTCAATACATATCCCTAAACGACTTCTCATTGACCTTCTACCTCGATAAGAAATTCCTTGTTTGTTCTGTATGTCGAGGCAAAAATCTTATTACTCGCTGTTCTAATGGCTGCACGTTGTCAACAGGAACCGAATAAACCAATTGCTTCAAATAAAATAAACCCCTAAGGAAATGGTCCAGCGGGTTTAGATCAATCTAACTATTACACTTAAATACGCTGGTGCACCATCATGCATGAAAAACCTTTCTGCTCCTAACCCGATGAGTACTTACTTCTTCTAGCAAATCCGGCAAAGTGTGCAAAGTATAAATCAAAAAATTTAAATATGCCGTCTTGTTTAGACGCCGATGGATAACATACGGTGCAATTAGTGCATCTCGCAAAATACCTGCCCAAACGTTAATGGAAAACCTATCTTGAAATTGGTTTTAAAAATCCCAAAGGTATTTTCGTCGGCTGATACATGATTATTATGGAGAATAATAACACCTTCTTTATACAAAAAAAAACGGTCCTGATAATATTGACAAAATTCTACTCTAGGCTATGAGTCTTGATCTTTCAATGCTTGAACTCTTTGCAGATGATATGGATAAAGAAGTTGTTCTAGTGAATTCTGCAAAAAATTGCTTTTGGGAATATTTTCTTGTCAAGATGTTTTCCTGGTACTGATATGAGGATTCACTTCAATCGCTTGAAGAACCCTTTCTTCCATGTCAACAGTCCGTGTGGTACGGCTTCTTCTTATTTGGTGGGAGAGTACCATTTTCTCTTAGCCCTCGAAGTATTGTACTAAACAATTTATCACAAGGAAGTCGACGATTTGGAAAGGCTTTGTGATATAATCTCTTCGCACTTCTAGAGCACAACCATTGGCTCTACCATACATAGGGTGATTTCGTCATGGTTTTGGAACCCAGTTTGGTTGGTAAGAGATGACCAGCCAATTTCGGGATAATAAACGGTAACGTTCCGGCAGATTTGGTATGTTGTTTGGTAAGCGTTTGGTCTGTCAATGGGACACCGAGGTCTGAAAATGGTTTATCTTTCTGGTGTAGGACTGTCTCTCTCCAAAATGTAGGTTTTCCTTCTTTGTTCTGACAGGTAAATAATAAATAGTAAAGATAATAATATAGCGGGCGAGTAACAAGTGAGAGATTTTCCATAAATGCATGAAAACATTCATGCCCATAATATATGCTGTGATTTATGGAAGATATTGAGACATGCCGTTTGCAGCGAACCAATAACCAATCCACTATACCAAACAATTTCTGCAAAGTTTGGTTTTATACGTCAAAAAGGTGATGACACAATACATCTACCAGATACCAAAGAATGTCGAAAACTAACCAACTGGTTTTTTTTGACCAACCAAACATTCACCCTGTACATATAGTACTAGCTGAGCTGCCCGGCACATTTCATACTCATAATCAATACTAAATGTTGTGTTGCATGAATTTCTTTTACAATTTTACTTTTTTTGATTTTTTTCCATATTTAATTCAAATAATTATTCTGTTATTCATACATTCTAGCTGATCCGACAAATTTCATAACTTCACTAGGTCAATTTTTGTTAAATTTCATGATCAAATCCCAAATTGGAACCCACATATCTCATTTGAACAAAATCCTTTGGAAAATAACAAAACTTCGCAATCATAACCTCACCAAGTAAATATTTTTCAAATTCTTCATCAAATCCCAAATAGAACCTACAAATCCATTTTGAACAAAATCCTTTGAAAAATAACAGAACTGTGCAAACAACCTCACTTAGACAATTTTTGTCAAATATCCTGATCAAACTCCAAATTAGAACCTACATATCTAATTGAATCAAAATCCATTGAAAAATTATGCAAACATAACCTCACTTGGTCATATTTTGTTAAATTTCTTGATCAAACCCCGAATTAGAACCTACATAATCCTTTGAAAAATAACAAAACTATGCAGACATAACCTCACTATGTAATTTTTTCAAAATTTTTTCCAAAGAGAACCTACACATCTAATTTGAACAAATGCCTTTGGAAAATAAATTATGCAAACATAACCTCACTATGTATTTTTTTTTTAATTTCTTGATCAAATCCCTAATAGAACCTACATCTCTATTTTGGACAAAAACATATGGAAAATAACAAAGCCATGCAATATCACCTCACCCAGTCATATTTTTTAATCTCTTGATCCCAAACCCAAATAGAGAACTTTATCTTTGGGATCTCTTGATTCATAAGTTATTAACATTGCACCATCTATTGAATACTTACTCAATCCAGTCAACAAATATCGCCATCTGTTGAAATCCTTTGGAGCTAACAGATAATAATTGTGACTGTCAAATAATAGACAAATAATTTGCAATTAAATAATATTGCCACCTTTGACTATAGACTGTGTCCCAGATTCGCTTCTCTATACAGGGATCTTGGCTCCTATTAAACCTACAGCGAAGGTTAAATGGACAAAGTTTTGGAGGAATCTTAGTACATTCGATATCCGGTTTCAGATTTGCGATCGATAAATTGGTTTTGGAAATATCGGCGAAAAACCAAAAATGGCGGATTTTGTTTTTTGCCAGTAAATCCGAAACGGCTAATTGGACAGCTATGAAAATGTGACATTATCTGGACACCTTTTTGAGACGAATAAAATGGTGTGTATGACATGTCTTAATCGTCTTTTGTTTTCCCGCAACCCGCCTCAACTTTCATTTTTCTTATGGCCGCCATATTGGATTTTTCGATTTTTGGAAAGAGTGTAAAATTTCCAGTCTAGTGATGTCTCACAAGTTCATAAAAGATTCAAGTATCTTTGGAATATCACATTTCGCCCTACACCATTGTATGATAAAAGGGTTTCAGATAATATATATATATATATATATATATATATATATATATATATCTTTGGAATATCACATTTCGTAGTTAGGACTCAACAAAGGCCATGATTTATTTGACAGAAATCTGGTTTATAAGCAAAATCCTAGGAGGCTCTGATATGTCGTTCAATAATTCTGCCGAAAGATGGCGTTGTGGTCTATAACACCCCGCAAATAATAATTCAGTATGAAAGTTGTGTTTACGTAAATAGTAGTACACTTCTATGCCATTAAAATAATAAATCTTATAAACAAATTGTCGAAACCTATTAAAAATGCACGGTGCCCCGTGCCCTATCCGAATGAAGAAAGTCTGGATATGTTAGCGCTGTACTTGCAGTCACAGAGAAATGCCGACATTACCTCAGCAAGGTATTTGGAGATGTACCCCGAACGACGGCAGCCTCATGTAACCCAATTCAGAAAAATGGTTGTTAATTTGATCAACTTTGGGACCTTCGAAAATCGCGCAACAGAAACATTTTACAAGCTGTCAACGAAGACCCTAGTAACTCGGTAAGAACTGTGGAACGGGAAATTGGTGTGTCAAAATCAACAGTACAGAGAGTGCTGAAAAAAATAAGTACCATCCATACAGACCCACAGTAGTTCAAGGACAAAGAAACTGATTTTCCAAGACAAATGCGCTTCTGTGAGTGGTATACAAGGAAGTGTAATGACAATCCCGATTTTGTTAATCATGTCTTGTGGTCCGATGAAAGTAGGTTTACGAATTGTGGAGTTTTTAATAAGCACAACACACATCATTGGGCTGTTGAAAACCTTCACGAAGTGGCAGCGAGACGTCTACAGACCAGATTTGTGTTTAACGTTTGGTGTGGGATCATTGGTTATTTAATCCAACTTACCCTTCTCAATTGGGCAACTATCAATCAATCATTTCAGAAAATCGACTTATAGGACCATTTTCATTTGACTACAGCCTAAACGGACAGAGATACCTAGAGCTTTTGCGAAATCGGGTTGTGCCGGCATTACGAGCTACTCTAACCGGAGATGAGTTCAGAAGAACCTTGTTTCAACAGGATGGATGTCCGGCTCAAAACACCATTCAAGTCAGGAACTTCTTGATAGAGCAGTTTGAGGAATGGATCATTTTATTGAATGGTACAATACCCTGGCTTCCTAGATCCCTCGACCTTTCGCCCTTGGATTTTTATCTCTGGGGTCATACAAGGAATGAGGTCTATGAATTTGATCCTCCTGCGACTATAGAAATCCTGAGACAAAGAGTTTTTGACACATTTACAAATATCAACAGAAACATACTTGCGAGGGTTGTACGAAAAACAGTTACCAATTGTCAAAAATGCCTCGATGGAAATGGACGTCATTTTGCAAACTTGTAAATCAATACCGAGACAGTTGAGACCACATTACGGTATTTTTATTATCAATATTTTGTATCTACCTGTTAGTTATGCAAAAGCTTAAGTGTTGATTGAATAAACAATGATTTTTCTGACTTTTTATTCAATACACTCATAGACTCGTTGAGAAGTCATTATTTACGTCCATGTTCTCATCAAAATAAGGTGACCTTAGGTTGATACAGTACCTATTAATGATGTTTTGCGACAAATAAATCATGGCCTCCTTAGAAAAGATTGAGTCCCAGCTATGAAGTGTGATATTTTGATGATACTTAGATCTTTTATGCACTTGTGGGACATCAGTAGACTGGAAATTTTACACTCTTTCCAAAAATCGAAAAATCCAATATGGCGGCCATAAGAAAAATGAAAGTTGAGGCGGGTTGCGGAAAAACAAAAGGCGATTGAGACATGTCGTACACACCATTTTATTCGTCTTAAAAAAGTGTCCCGATAATGTCACATTTTCATAGCTTCGGATTTACTGGCAAAAAACAAAATCCGCCATTTTTGGTTTTTCGCCGATATTTCCAAAACCAATTGACCGATCGCAAATCTGGAACCGAATATCGAATGCACTAAGTTTTCTCTAAAACTTTCTCCATTTAACCTTTGATGTAGGTATAATAGGTGCCAAGATCCCTGTATAGAGGAACGAATTTGGGACACACTGTATACTACGCCACTATAAATTGTGATGCAAGCTATCCTTTCTTTCAAGTTGCATCAAATTGCATACGGTGTGCAAATCAAATTCAAAATCGGTTCAGTAGTTTGGAAGTCTATCGCGGACATACAACGTGACACGTTATTCTTATATGAAGATTGTGCACCGTTGGCATATTTACAATGCCTCCTATGTGACAGCGATTGCTCGTCTCTAACAGTTAGGAAATGTAGTACAACATCCATTTCATTCCCTCATCGATTTGGACGATCATGCGTCGCATCGCGGATAGCATAATGCCTCTTATGTGAAATTATTTATTAGTTTTGTGTTCCAAGTTGAAATTAAACAAAATTAGTTGTGAGTTTGGGTTAGTTTGTGTTTGATAAAAAATGGTTAAAGTTATGAAGTTATGTTTATTTGACCAACATTGATGATGATTGATGACATAACAAAATTTGTTCAAAATTGCTCGACATGTGCAGAAGCTGTAAAGACGCCAAGAAAGAGGTAAGTATCACCTTGCCCGATTCCGAACAATGTCTGGGAGAGACTTCATATAGACTATGCAGGTCCTGTGAACGGAAATTATTACTTGATGATACTAGACGCTTATTCCAAGTGGCCAGAAGTTTTCATCATAAGAAATATGACTTCAAAATGTACCATACTGAAGATGAAGGAAATTATTTCAAGATTCGCATTGTATCTGATAATGGTCCATAATTGACTAGTTACATTTTCCAGAATTTTTGTTTGAAGAAAGGCATCCAAAATATTTCCAATGGTCAGGTTGAGAGATTTTTGGATACATTGAAAAGAGCATTAATGAAAATCAAAAGGGAGGAACAACCAAAGGAAGAACAATATATAAGTCAGTTTCTAGCAGCATTTAGGCCTTCACCAAATGTCAGCTCTCCAGATGAAAAATCGTCAGCATATTAGGACGAAATATGAGAATAGTACTGGATATGCTGATGCCGGAAGACAAACCAGTCAGTCTACACGAATTTCAGGAATCACAAAGTAGAAGAGACGATCATCAATATATCTCTCATCGTCATAGTGAATTTGAATCAGAGGCTTCAGTATGTGCAAACATATTGAGGAAAAATAGCTATAAATGGACACTTTTGGTGAAATTATTGAGAACATTGCAAATGTTATGTACAATGTCCATATACCAAGTGATCGTCGACGTATACTGACACTACATGTCAATTAGCTGAGAAGCAGGTATAACAACCATTCAATTCCATAATATCTGTTGATGGATACTTTCAAAATAAATACACGAAATATCAAGACCGACAAATAGAAGGAAGGCATGAATATCCAGAAAATCCACAGATGATTCTCTTCTAGCAGAGGGAAATGTGAACATTTCAGAATACAATTTACAAGACAATGAAAGCGATCAGGAAGATAACACGAAGGAGTCTAGACCCAATGGTACCTCACAACTACTCAAAAGAAGTTGAAAGATTCAACACTAAATGCAGCTCTAAACCAAGTCGAGAACGAAAAATCTCGAGCTTTCTTAAAAACTTCATGTTATCCTAAATGAGGGAAAAATGTAGCATTAATGGTATATGTAGCTACACCCCAGTGTAGAAAGTGTCAATTGATCAATTCATCCCATTCATTTTTATTTCTCAAGCAGTTATTATAGTTTCTATCGTACCTGGTCTACCAAATAATACGTACTATTAATCATAACACGAATTATAACATAGTGATATCCTTATTGTAAAGTTTGAGAGATTCTAGTGTTGATTATACCCACATGAGTGGTAACGACCATCAGTAAACGACAATCGTCCTGCTCGATGAGGAATTGGAATGTAGTTTATCAACTACAATTCCTAACTGGTAGAGACGAGTAATCGCTGTCACATAGGAGGCATTGTAAATATGCGCACCGTTGAGCCAAGCAGACTTCTTGCTAAGTTTCCATTTCACTCACGAATAATGACCCGTGCAAAGCATAGTCTTACAATGTGTTCCTGGAATGACAGTTAATTGTCAATATCAGTATTTGACGACTCACTGACGCTTTTTTCCTCATCTTCGGCTGCGTTTAAAGAACATTTCGAGCACATTTAAGGCAGACTGTTGTACTGTTTCGCCCTTTCTGATCAATACTTCAAATTCTTATTAAATGACAAACGTCAAACCGTTCTGGTAACTAATGTGACATATTATCAAATATTGTTTAACATAACTACCTAATAACCTCCAAAGAGATTTTTCTCTACAGCCTAGGAATTTCAAATTTCTGGAAATGACTGGTGACAGTGATTATGATTGATGCTTCATTTTATGTATTAACAAACGTCAAAACAAACAGAACTATCAGAAAAAATATTCAGGTTATGAAGTCATAACCGCCTTCATGCCCAAACTCTGGCTCTGGTTACGAAATTCGTAAGCAGATAAGCCAATCCAGTGTTACCAAATCTCATCACCGCATTGGGAAATATACGAAAAAACGCGGTTACATTACAAATTCTGATACCACATCGTAATCAGGTTAACGTCAAAATCGCGGTACTGTAAGTTTTGTTAATATTAAATGACAAGAGATTTGAGTCGCAACACTCTCTGACTCGATTTGCATGTTCTACACCATGTTAAAAATCGTGGTGTCATCCGCAAACATGTTGGATTTGCCCCGAATATCAAGGAAGCTCAAGTCATTCACATATAAAAAAAAACAGTACTGTACCAAAAACCGAATCCTGGGATACACCACACGTTCGCAGCATTTAATCAAAAGCTTTTGATAAATCACAAAATACCGTCGGTGCAGCTCCTCCATCGTTCAACCTGAGTGAGATAAAGGTACTTTAGAAACGCGAACTTTGCGTCGCGTCGTCTGTATTTTTACTGTCCTGATGAAAAGAAAATTGAGATGTACCAATCATTTTGTTTTTATTGAGACACGAGGTTTGATTACGCTCTCACTCACTTTAGCGAGAGTTGGAAACAACGAAAAGGGGCGTAAGTTGTATGGGTTATCGCAAACTCTTAAAATCTGGAATAATGATGGCAGACTTCAAGCACCGAGGAAGCCCGCTGCAAATGACTCATTGCCTCCAGTGCTGATGATATTGGCAGGTCCTTGAAAATTTTCATTGACATATAGTCCCTACCATTTCGATTTTTTATCTCCTCGAAAACGTTACTTAACTCAGTAACATCCGTGGGCGAGAGGATGAAGGTATTTTGAACAGAGGCCACTACTGTGATGATGAAGGACAGAGGATTCTCAACCTAGGAGATCTTTTTTGCTAATTCTGAGACAATTTTGCATTAGAAATTGATTAAGTCATCGCACTGAGCCACTTTTCTAATGATTTTTTTTCCATAACATAAAATCACTTTATTCGTTTTTTAGATAAAAATAAAGACCCTGTTTATTTGAGTCATATTTTTTCACTGGTAACCGCATTTTTCAAGAAAACAAAACTTGATTTATGAAGAATTTTTTTTTTTCGTAAAACCCATGAACAAATACTTTTGGCTCTTTGTAATTCAGTCCGTGGACATACTGTATATTGAACACATCAAAAATCTAAATCAGAAAGTTGCGATCAACACTGATATGATTTTTTTTCTTTGATTCCTTAAATCAAGTATTTTTTTTTTTACTCAAAACTAATTTATCAAACCACATAAGCATCCTCTCTAAATCTCCTTTTTACCTACTGTTTCCAAATCATAGCTCTTCATCAGCATCTTCTCAATGCCCTCATATCTCCTCTCAACCAAAATGTTTCGGTACTTCTCCAACAATTGCAACCAGTCGCAGAAAAGCCACTCGTTTTGAGGCTTTTGTGTTTTGGCAAATTGGCAAAAGGACGCGTGCTTCAGATGCTCAGTCGAGGGATCGTCATCTTCTTCCCAGCCATCCAGAGATTTGGAGCAGAAGAAACATTCAAGTATGCAGGGTGCCACAGATTCGAGTGCATGCATGGGGATCTCAGTTATTATAAGAGATACAGGGTCGATTAAAAAGTTGAAAAGTTGCGCATTTTTATGCTCAACAAAATGCCGTTTTGAAATTTGAAAAATTCCGACTACTTCCAAAGATATTCGGGAAAAACCGTTCGCAAAAACGTTATTATTATTTCCTGAGTTTATTTGAGAAGATATTGTAAAATGAATTAGACTTTCTCATTGCCACTTTTTCTTCTCCAAAACATGGCGGTATCAAATTGAGAATCTGACGTTTCGTCTTTGAGTTGGGCAACCCTTTTCTCCCTAACTCATACTTTGGTTCATAAATTCATCTTTATTCGACACGTTATTCTTATGAGAGAACCTGCACAACTAAACAAGCCAACCGAACCAAAATCGAAATAACATCCAATAACGATACATTTGATGAAATTAAATCAAATCCACAAATGACATGGAAAATAAAAAAAAACGTATAAAAAACTGAATCAATTTCTGCAAGTGTTCAAGAATATTGCCATTTTAACAAAATATTGAAAATAACAATAATAGGTGAAAAATAATTGGAAATATTGACGTTGCTTAGGCAACCCATCGCTCTACACCCTCATCTAATTACCTCAATGCCTCAAGGACGTCAAAAGATAACTAAACATAAAATAAAAAATCCAGGTCCGTATTTAAAAAAATGAACTTGATGATGGCCGCTCAAAGACGAAACGTCAGATTTTCAATTTGATAATGTCATCTTGTAGAGGAGAAAAAGTGGCAATGAGAAAGTGTAATTCATTTTACAATAGCTTCCCAAATAAACTCAGGGAATAATAATTTCGGTTTTTTCCGAACATCTTCGGAAGTAGTCGGAATTTTTCAAATTTCAAAGCGGCGTTTTGTTGAGCATAAAAATGTGCAACTTTGCCACTAGACTGGAAAGTGCAGACCGTTTTTCTCTATCTTGAATCGTTTGAGCCCGCGTTTGAGTTTTAAAGCATGGCAAAAGATGCAAACATGACATTTTTAAATCGCGATCACTCGAAAACCGCTGAGTATAGAAAAATTATGTGTATAACAATCTTTGTTCAGAGTTTCGAAGCCTATAGCACAATAAAAAAGTTGGCCTATGTCAGGTTTTCAGAAACTTACGCTGTATTTTGAAACAACCTCTAGGTACATGGAAGTTGTCATGTTCACTAGTAGACAAGGTTGGTACAGCCGGTTGCAGAAAAAAAAAACTGATACGACTCTTGAAGCACTTCTTCATCAAGTTTGAGCAGTGCATTCTGAACGAACAAGTCGTCGTCAAGCAAACTTAATTGTTTCAAGAGCATTGAATTGAAGTTGTCAGTGTCAAATCAAAAAATTGTCAATTAAGACCTCGATTAAGACCAAATAAAGTAAAAAAAACCAATGTTAAAATTAAAATTAGCCAAATTGAGCACATGTTAAAGTAGGCCATATTTAATGATACTCTTTACATAACCCGCCATAGTCATACTAACACTTTTTTGTCAAATTGTAATAATTAAGTATGTCATCCTAAAAATATACACTGCTTAGAATTAAAAATATTCAAATCACGTCGTATCAGTCATTTGATACATTCTTCTTCCAACTTCAAACGAACTGATCAATACATTTTACAATTAGTTCGCCTTCAAAGAACATTTTTTTTCCAAACATTATTTTTATATTGCCTCTAAACACTATACTCTTGTCGGAAGTTAAAAATAGCAATTATTATTATTCTCACCGTCTACACATAATTATAGAACTGTTTACATTGAGGTAGAACGATAGGTACTAAAAGATTGAGGTTTATTTTGATAGCATCGAGGCGCGATAATCAAATGACACATCGGCGAGTGGAGAAGATTAACGGCCGTATCCACTTTCCAAAACTAGCGATGCACCCGAAGGAAAATAATCCAATAAAAAACAACGGGATTTTATTCGTTTGAAGCCGTATTGTGGTGGAAAAAAATCCAAACGAAAGCTTTTAGATGAGCTAGTTGTCACGTATGGTCTAGTCCGGATCACTTGCTAGTCCATTATCCAAATTAAATCATACGGACATTCTAAAAAAGTGGGATTTCGAAGAGCGACACACTTGAATATACGGTATAATCAGCTATATTTTCTTATTTGTTGACGATATTTTCCAAGTTCATACAGTCATATTTCAAAAATTTCCGTGCCCATCATAAAATAAGTCATACTCCATTTCGAAGGGGCGATTTAATAAAATAAATGACACGAAACGAATACACTTTTTGCCCCAAATGGGTCGTGGGGAGTCTAAACAACACCAAAATAAGAGCCTGTTATTTTTGTTTTGGTTTATAGGTTTTTGAATGGAATTCCATCTATTGATAGAATGTAGACTTATAATGATTTGATTAAAAAATCGTGCAAAATGTCCTGATATTTTTGGAAATTATCAAGACATAAATATAATACATCTGCTGGTATACAAATTGAATTAAAGCAACCCCGAATGAAGAAATTGAAATAAACAAATGAATAGGGGGTGGATCATGGATGTTGGGGTCGATTTGCGGCTCATTGGCGACCCAGCCACAATAGGGGTGGTTGAAAAAGCAATATAATCCATCCCCATATGCGTGTCCTGCGGTTCGCCTTTGTAACATTTCAGACCGCGCTGTGGCCAGAACTAATTCAGCCTCTTTTTAATTAACTTTTTCTTTTTTTTTTTCATTTTTGTTGATGTATTTTTCATAAAGTTCAACCAAGTTATTGAGGTGTTCGTGATTTCTTCGTCTATTTTGACCTTCATTTGGCAAAAATTGTTTATTGGATTAACAGTCTGAACCGGGTGATTATGTTACGAATTTCTGTATACAGAAAAATCAAAAAAAAAAAATAATAACAGATATCTCACAAAATGCACTAAGAAACTCTTGTTGGTTATAAAATCATTTTTGTGAAAGAACATATGAAAAGTGAACCATAATGCAGTAGGGGGCGGACGAAGGGTTGGAAAGAGAAATTTAATTTATTTTCAAAAAAAGTATCGTTTGTGAGGAATAAGAAATAATTGTGGGAAATAATATTGATTGAAAAGAACTAAAAATATGGGAGGATAAGAAATAATGTTCATTTTGGGTTAATAACTTGGGAAAAATTAGTAAGTTATATGGTAAACCATCATCGAAAAATATAAACGTTACTTGTCCTTTGGCAAATGTGGATGACAATAAGTTTCAAAATAAACTGCTGGACACTCGAACATGCACATTTCTATGTAAAATTCAAAGTCAAATTTCTTCAACGAAAATAGAGATATTTCAATGCGGTTTGCGGAATTTTGAAGCTAGTTTCATCTGGATCAGGCTGGGGTAGTAGTTCGCTCGTAGAAACAAAGAATCATGATATACAGGGTGATTCATGGAGTCATGCATAAAATCAAAATTTTTGTATAAATGCCATTCCAGTGAGCATCGAATTCAGGCGTTAGAATATGATTTGTTACTTTAGTAATGTCAATATCTCCAGACATTTTTGTCAGTTTTTGAATTCAAGGTCGTTGTCTTCAGATACCCTAACAGACATCAAGGTGGGGTAGCAAAATGTTCGAAACGCCATAGCTTTGCAATCGATTGACGGAATTCTACGGTTTTGCAGAGATGGTAATCTTATTCGCTAATCAAAAAAAAATCAAGATAAACATATTTTTTTGGAATCTATAAGGTACTAACACTTATGGTCACATAAATAGCACAAGCCAGGAATTTGTTAAAACTTTGATACATCATCAGAATTATTGATGCAATCAAAAACTTGAACCCATTTCTCAGTTAAAGAGGATTTTTTTTATCTAATTGTTCACAGCCTCCTTATCACGTTTAAATAAAAATGTTAGAAGTAAATCTCTTTTGAAGTCTAACTTTTGATAAAAATGGCTATCACCAATTTTGAAGAAATCATGAAAAATGGGCCAATTTTATACCATGTTTAAAATTTCATGGCATCCTTTGTTCAGTAGTTAAGAAATAACATAAATTTTGCACCTCTTTCAAATTGTGCTAGCCATTTTCCTCAAAAGCTACACAGAAAAAAGTCCCATTGTTGACATCTTTTTTCAACGTGTTAAAAGGGCCCTAAACAACTTTTTTTTTAAATTACCGGTTCCCATTAACTGACAAATCGATTGAAGTTTTTATATGCACCAAAATACTTCTTTGCAAACTGATGCAGTATCAAAGTTTTATCCAATTCTAGACTTGTGCCGTTTATTTGACGATGAGTGTAGGTGCCTTATCGGTAAAAAAAATGTTTATTGTTATTCCTCTTACAAGGTATCCACCACTGCAAAAACCTCACTGGAATGCCATACTCACAAAAATTTCGATTTTTTGCATGACTCCATTAATCACCCTGTATATGTATATTGATTCTTTGTTTCTACGAGAAATTCATTTCATCCAGCTTAAACGGGATGAAACTAGCTTCAAAATTCCGCAAACCGCATTGAATTATCTCGATCTTCGTTG
The DNA here is from genome assembly GCA_958502075.1 of Orchestes rusci. Classification (NCBI taxonomy): domain Eukaryota; kingdom Metazoa; phylum Arthropoda; class Insecta; order Coleoptera; family Curculionidae; genus Orchestes; species Orchestes rusci. The sequence goes on from OY293303.1 coordinate 21,409,190, forward strand.
AAGATATTGGACTTTGAATTTAACCAAAAAATGTGCATGTATAAGTTTGAGTGTCCAGCAGTTTAGTTTTAACAGTGCCTATTAATACTATCACAAATTGCGATTTTCGTATGAACGAAAAAGTGGATGATTTTTCCAATGATTTGTGTGTATTTTTAGTTCCATTTCGGACTATTGTGAGGAAACATGTGCCTATCCGGTCCGCTGGTCGGATAGGCACATGTTGTCGAGACTGACTGCCGGGAAAAAGAACGACTTAGAAGCCATCGCCGCTCAATCAGACTTTGCGATGCTTGTCCGTTCAATGCAGAATCGTGTTGTTCCATAGCAAAACAACGTTACACCAAGTAAACAAAGTTATGCAATTTTCCATTTGCATCACCTTCAATATTACATTTTCTGCATGCTGAATTTGATCCGCACGCCCATGCTGCAGTGCAGAGGAAGAGCACCAGGAAACAGAGTCGAGTATAGAAACGAATTACATCTGCTAAAAAGCGTCAAGATACTCTAGGCACATAGTGGAAACCGTAATGTCTGTTCAAGTGGCTTGATCGCATCACTTCCATCTAAGCATCCGGTGAGCTTTTATTTGACGGATTCCCCCGCGTTCTCGCTCTCATTCTAAAAGCTTCAATTTGAATGTCGAAATCCAACCGCGACTCTATTCTAGTTTGGTGTACGTCGGATTAAACCGCTATTGTTTGAAGAGTCGAAAATGTCTTGTAGCCAACTTTTTCCGGCTCACTATCAATTTCCCGTTACCCTTTCTCGCTTGATTGAATTGAGTGCCTTTCGGGGTGACGGAATATATTATTCAGGACACGCATATGGGAACATTTTTCAAAGCAATTTTGATGCTTTGGAGTATCGAATTGTCCAACCCCTCCGAAAGTTTAAAGTGAACCTCAATAATCATATTTTTCTACAATAGTTGCATCTTGTTTTTTTCGACACACTGATTTTGAAACTTTATCAAGTTGCCGCTCTGGAATGATAAATAGAAAATTTTATTGAATACTGAAAAGTCTGAAAATAGTAGTGCTTTCTGAAAACATGAATGACTGCATGTTTTCATAAAAATCAACGTACTTTATTTAGTTCCTGTCATACAATGGATTCTTGACAGAGTGTTATCAAGTTATAAAGTTTCTTATCATTTATTATGAATTGGCCATTGGACAAACTTTCGACAAAGAAATAGATAATCTTCGGGACCCGGAAATCTTTCCTCTTCTTAATGACTTATAAAGAATATTTTGTTGATATTAATCCATCTGAAATATTTGTAGCTATTTCTGCTGAATACAAACGGTAGTTCTGTAACGTTAAAGTCCTTCTTTTTTGTTAATTAGAGAACTTGTAAATGTTTCATTTTTAGTATTCTTATTAATAATAATTTGTTGGTTGAAATAACATCAAAAAATGCCTTTGCGAATACTTTCTTCCGAAGATCTTTCTGCAATTATTGCGATTTTACTACAAAAGAATTTTACCCAACAAGTACAATGTCTTACAGAATAAAATTAGTTGCGCTTGGAATCGTTACCAGCAAACTGGTAGTGCCAATATGAAAAATGGTGGTGGTTGTCAACGAGCTACCAACGGACAACAATACCGTTTTTCAATTACCAGTGCCAGACGGAAAACGCTGCATGAAGCTGGTCTTCATCGTGTTGCCCGCAAAACAGGGACTCAGGATCATAGAATGGAGTGGCTGCATAATGAATAAACTGCCCATCCACGGAGTCTAGGTACGCATTATATCACTCAGATAGTCGTATTTCAACGTGGAATGAAAAAGGCAAGAGATTTTCGGACTTCCATCGACTTGAATTTATTGGTTATACAACCGACACGACGGCGACGTCTCGATCAATATTATCATTGATCGTCTTCAGGTGTGAACTCAGATCTTATCCTAAGGCTACATGCTTCAATACCAAGTTTGTGAAGTGCACTATGGTACGGAGAGAAAAAACGAGCTTGAGCCTGGGAATCCGACCAAGTACAGATTTTCAAATATTGGGGATTTCCTCACTGCTGTGATTTAAACTTCTCTCGTTTTCTTCCAATGAAGGCTGTTTCCAAGAATTTCCGCTTCTTCAAGTGTTGCTCCTTGTACAGGACTCGTGCTCACACCACTTCATCCGATTTTGGTATGACTGGACGTGATTTCTGATCTCCCTCCTCGAAGTGCAAGGGCCGGATTCCGTGTATTGTGGATGATGAGTAAGCGACGTGTCGCTTAGAATTCCACCGGTACAGAGAATTTGGCCCCTGGTGTCGTGTTCTCGAAATTCAAAACTTAGTGAACGGTTGGTAGCACCTATATGTACAGGACTCACCACACTGGCAAGTGACTTCGTAGATGCAGTCCTTTTGTCATTGGTTTTCCGATTTTGTTATCGTCAAAAAGCTTCTGAATGAGTTATAAGATCCAAAAGCTATCTTGATAGTTAGCGACCCTTCCAATTTTCTCGGATGTGCTTGACACTGAAAAATAGTTCTCGTTATTGAATCCAGAATCAAGCGTGTATGGTATGGTGTGCATGGATTCTCTTTACAGTCACGCACCGAGCTTGTCATCGTGATTCGAGCTACTTTGAATGCGCAATGGTACCATGACTTAGCTAGTAAACCCATTGTTAAAATAGTTTAATAGTAAAATAGTTTGTAGACGATAATGCCCTGCCTAACTGTGCAAGAATAATACATTTGGTCTTGTAAAGCGATGATATCTCAGGAATAGAGTGCCCTCCATGTTCATCAGACTGGAATTCCATCGAGCACGTATGAGACCATCTCCTACGTCAACTTTGAAATCGACTGCATCAGCCACAAAATTTGGAAGAACCTCGCATGCTGAAGCTCTGAGAGAAGAATTTATTCGATTTTATTCGATGAATTAAATTAGTTTCAGGTAAGCCTGATTCCGGGGTTACTCGGGAAATTATGCACACATGTATCTTAACGCATTGTTTGTTTGGAAATTTTCGCATTTCAACTTATATTTATTTGTTCTATTAGTTGAACCTTTCTTTTTCGTCGTAGTTCAAGTTCAAGGGTCTTAGGATAAGTCATCTCTAGCGTATTTTCATAGGATAAACACGTTTTTCCTATTTGGGGTTAGTTTACATCTGTTATCTGTTTCCTTTCATTTCGAACAGCTGATTTTGGCATGACGTATCGACAGGTGATGGACGGTGTACTGCAGAAGAATCATAAGTTTCCAGGAATGTTTCGGCTGGAGGCTTATTTCATTCACATGTTTTGAGTACTGTATACACACTATACCCCTTTTCTTTCCCTGGTACTGACTCTCACAGATATTTTCAGGTTCCCATTTCAATTGTAATACTATTTTTCGCAAAATTCTAATAAGCCTCTGCCCTTTTTGCCATTTCATCTCAGTTTTCCGACTTAGCAGGAACTTGCCTGGAGCCTGGAGTAGAACGTCATCATTAAATAAACATGGGCTCTTATAAGTGCGCAGTAAAGAGACGGTTGCGTAATCTTTCTAAAAACCACCGAGATTATTCGAATGAGATTATGTCATGGCCAATGTTTGTTCTGCACAAAGTCAGCAGTTCCACCTGTTACCTAAATAATGTTCATATTATCAACTATTATGTAGGTTTGGTTGCCTGAAATTCCATAGTTTGAAGACTCGTCGATTTCGTGATCGGTTCTGGTTCTGAAGGTTCTGTCTTTTTCTACCTTTAGTAAAGGAGATTGGTTTATGACATTGTGTCAATTTGAGACACTAGTGCGCTAGTCTTGATATGGCGTTATTGTAGACATCTTGAGGACTATCTTTGAGTTTTAGAAATTTTGGGTTTTTGGATTGTGCACCAAGATTTGCTGTAAGAATTCGGTACCAAGGAATTGGGATCAACTCCATCAACTCATGCACTGTGGACAGTTTGGCCATTTTCGTTTGTGGATGACTTCGATATTTGCGGATTAAGATTTGGCAGACCACACCACACGTTCGTGGGATTTGAGAAATTTCACTACTCAGGATTACATGTGCCCGGCTCAACATCTTCAGGTAGGCTTCTAATCTTCTTACTGGGTCAATTTGATGTCCACAAAATTCCGATAGATTTCTAATCTGTGGAGGGTTTTTAGGACAGTTTCACTTATCAGGGTTCAGCTTACTATTAGCTTGCTTTTTCGCACCGTTTGGCTTCCGGCTCTATCAGCCTCCGACAGAAAAACATATATTCCTTTGTGTATGGAAACTCATTTATCTGGTATTGTAAATTGGAGCACCACGCGGTTTTGGTCAATCTGATCTGACCCTACATCTTGAAGAGCTGGCACAGTGTCCCTGGAGTCCAAGAGTCAAGAGTGGAGAGTATAAAGCTAACAAAAGTTTCACATTCAACTAGATTTCACACTGATATTGATTGAACATTCACGTTAGCTTAACATATCCGTTTCACTATGGTTGGACTGTCAACAAATGGAACATTTCCATTAGTAAGCAATTCTAACAGATACGTTTTGTTTACGAGAACAGAAACCATATTATGTTGATAATTTATTGTCAAAGAAGGAATGTACCAAAGATAATGTACAAGTGAGCAAAAAAAAACCCACAAGCTTCCAAGATCTTTTTTCATTTTTTTTGTCAGGAATTAAAGATTTTTGGAATTTTCCGTAGATTGCTTTGATGTGTCTATATGGAGAATAATGCTAAATGGAAAATCAGTGTAAAATCACCAAAAAAGTTCAACGCTATTTAATGCATGAATTTGTTAATTTTGTTGAAAAATAACGATTGAACTTATCTTGGAACCCTTCGTTATATTATAGGATTTTTCCAACTGATAAAAGCGATGAGCGTTAGTGCTTGAAAAATTGGACATGCTATTGTCAAAACTCACTCATAAAGCCACTTAACATCAGGATGAGCTAATCCTACACTTGTAGGTTTTATTGCTGAAGTGGGATCTGTTGTTCGGATTACATGTAGCGAGCAAAATCACGCCTTAATGGGGATATTACAAGTTCTATAATGTGTGAACGGGAGACGGATTAGTCAGGCAAAATATAATATTGTCGAATTGAAGATCACTTTTGTAAAACTTCCCCTTATTATATTTCAACACCCGGGCCATTGTGCTTAGGATATGAGATGGTGAATATATTTCTTTGTTCTCGATCAAATATGATAGATCTTATACAAAAAGTTTGGAAAACACGATTGAAAGAAATAGATTTGAAATCTATATGATGATTTTAAATTATAAGTGGACAGTATACTTCGAACGAATTCTCGTCAAAGATCACTCGAATAGTTATTAGATCATTGACTTGAACGTCGAGAGGAAGAAAATTCATAAAATGGCGGCATTGGACACCCAGTTCATCAGTTCATCAACTGTGAAAAATGAGTACTCGACCCCATACATTGACTACTTTTTACAGAAATCAAATATTCCTATCCGTTTCCGAGATATTGACGTGGGGAGTTTTAAGTGAAAAACCCTGTATATACAGGGTGTCCCAGATCAACTGGTCAATACTTATACAGCAAATAGAGAAACCATAAATAAGAGGTTTGAGAAGAGCAACCCATGGCCGGAAGTGAATATCTGAATTTATTTTGAAAACCGCTCAACCGATTTTGATGAAATTTTGAGAGTTCAAATACTTGATGGTATTGCATGTTTTTTTTTGAAAAAAAATACCTTGTCCAGGGCCGGAGTTAGAGAGCATGTGTGCAATATTTTTCAAAAAAAAAATGATATGGCATATTTTTCTCAAAACAATAATACTTTTTCCAGAAACCTCGTTCAATTTCCAACAAAATAGTTCTCCTGACTTTTTTCTCCCCTGCACACCATTTTCGTTTAAAAAAATAAAAACCAGACTAGTGTCCTTCAAAGCGTTTGATAACCGTAAATTTTCAGTTTTGTTAAAAGTAGGAAATCTTACTGTTCTACTCTTCGGAGAGAAAAAACTCAAGAGACATTTTTCATTGGAAATTGAATGAGTACCTATTTTGAAACAAAACAAAATTTTGTTAAATAAACAGTGGCGTGTAATTTTTAGTATCTTGAATAACAGAACACCCTGTATCTTGGAAATGGGGCACTTCCGGCCATAAGTTTCCCATCTTAAATTTCTCATTTCTGGTTCTTCTATATCCAGTATAGGTATTGACCAGTTGATCTGGGACACCCTGTACAGGGTTGTTCCAACGATAGAGTAAAGTAGGTTTTATCATATAGGATATGAAAAATATCAATATCAATATGCGTCACAGGTTAGGGGTGTAAATAGCGCACATTCTGAAAATATTTGGAAACATACAGGGTGCGTCACAAAAGTATGTCACGAAAAAGTATAATTTTTTTAAATGGAACCCCCTGTATATCAATTGATATTTCAATTCTTTTTTCAATTTGGAACAAAAATTGTCATACAACTAATGTTCCTAAATTCAACCGTTATCGAGATATCGCGTTTTAAAAATGGCATTTTTGCAACTTTGACATGCTATAAAACTCAAACTATTCAAGTTAGAGAAAAATGGATTGCACATTCCTGTCTTAACTTTTCAAGAGCTATTCAAGGAGATTAAATCCATTATTATAAAAAAATGTCAATATGTGCCGAAAAAAGTTGACATTTGACGTTACCTTATATCCAAATGACAGAAGAGCTCTTAAAAAGTTAACACAGGAATGTGCAATCCATTTTTCTCTAACTTGAATAGTTTGAGTTTTATAGCATATCAAAGTTGCAAAAATGCCATTTTTAAAATGCGATATCTCGATAACGGTTGAATTTAATGACATTAGTTGTATCACAATTTTTGTTCCAAATTGAAGAAAGAATTGAAATATCAATTAATATACAGGGGGTTCCATTTAAAAAAATCATACTTTTTCGTGCCATACTTTTGTGACGCACCCTGTATGTTTCCAAATATTTTCAGAATGTGCGCTATTTACACCCCTAACCTGTGACGCATATTGATATTGATATTTTTCATATCCTATATGATAAAACCTACTTTACTCTATCGTTGGGACACCCTGTATAGTCAAAGATCACTTCACTGGATTCTACGCAGAAAAACTCAATAAAAATGCGTTTCTACTCTTATCTTAATTATATGACAGCTGAGATACGAGGGGTGCCTGAAAATGGACAATGGACAATTCTCAATTTCGTCCTGTATATCAGAAACGTAGTGAGCTAAGAAAATGTTGTTTGTGGCATCGTTCGATTCTCGAAAAAATAGCACAGCATCGCGAAAACCGCATCATTATAGGGAGATCCCTCGCAAAGACATTGAAAATAGGACACTCTGTACATAATTATACAGGGTGCCACAGATTCGAGTGCATGCATGGGGATCTCAGTTATTATAAAAGATACAGTGTCGGTTGAATGGTTGCAAAGTTGCGCATTTTTATGCTCAAGAAAATGTCGTTTTGAAATTTGAAAAATTCCGACTACTTCCGAAGATAATCTAAAAAAACCCAAATTTCGCAAAAACGTTTTCATCATCTCCTGCGTTTGTCTGAGAAGATATTTTGGAATAAATCAAACTTTTTCATTGGCACTTTTCCTCCTCTACAAGATGGTGATATCAAAATGAAAATCTGACGTTTCGTCTTCGAGCTGCCATCATCAACTTTATTTTTAAATACGGACCTGGATTTTTTATTTCATTGTTAGTTATCTTTTGACGTCCTTAATGCATTGATACCTCTGCAACCATCGAAAAAAATACTCATCTAAAAAATAATACCAGAGAAAATCAGTTAGACCACCCTTGTCTCCCTAACACATAGTTTGGTTCATAAATCCTTCTTTATTCGACACGTTATTCTTATGAGAAAACCTGCACAACTAAACAAAACTTATTAACTGAACCAAAATCAAAATAACATCCAAAAACGATACATTTAATGAATTAAATCAGCCACAAATGACATGGAAAATAAAAAAATTGCAAATAAAACACTGAATCAATTTCTGCAAAAGTGTTCAAAAATATTGCCATTGTAACAAAATATTGAAAATAACAATAATAGGTGAATAATATTTGAAAATATTGAGGTTGCTAAGGCAACCCATCACTCTACGCCCTCATCTGATCACCTCAATGTCCCAAGGACGTCAAAAGATAGCTAAAAATAAAATTAAAAATCCAGGTCCGTATTTTAAAAAATATAGTCGATGATGGCAGCAGGAACATGAAACGTCAGATATTCAATTTTATACCACCACCTTGTAGAGGAGAAAAAGTGGCGATGACAAAGTGTAAATTATTTGAAAATGTCTTCCCAACAAACGCAGAAAATGAAAAAGACGTTTTCGCGAAATCTCGGTTTTTTTCGAATATCGTCGGAAGTATTCGGAATTTTTGAAATTCCAAAATTGCATTTTCTTGACCATAAAAATGCGCAACTTTGCAACCATTCAACCGACCCTGTATCTCTTATAATAACTGAGATCCCCATGCATGCACTCGAATCTGTGGCACCCTGTATACTCTGGTGAGCTGTATCATTGATGATTAAAATGAAATAAGAAAAATGTACTCAATGTTTCTGTTTTTTCACAGTGAATTTTTCAAAACTTGTATTTAATTTTTGTACGTAAACAGGGCCGGATGAAAGGAATTGCCAAGGCCGGTTTGTCTGAGCCCATCCAACCCTGCGTGTTCCATGCTGGGACAATCCCTGGTTTGGGAAGACATTTTTAAATAAATTACACTTTGTCATTGCCACTTTTTCTCCTCTACAAGGTGGTGGTATAAAATTGAATATCTGACGTTTCATGTTCCTGCTGCCATCATCGACTTTATTTTTTTTAAATACGGACCTGGATTTTTTATTTTATTTTTAGCTATCTTTTGACGTCCTTGGGACATTGTGTTTTATTTGTAATTGTTTTATTTTCCATGTCATTTGTGGCTGATTTAATTCATTAAATGTATCGTTTTTGGCTGTTATTTTGATTTTGGTTCAGTTAATAAGTTTTGTTTAGTTGTGCAGGTTTTCTCATAAGAATAACTTGTCGAATAAAGAAGGATTTATGAACCAAACTATGTGTTAGGGAGACAAGGGTGGCCTAAATGATTTTCTCTGGTATTATTTTTTAGATGAGTATTTTTTTCGATGGTTGCAGAGGTATCAATGCATTAAGGACGTCAAAAGATAACTAACAATAAATTAAATAATCCAGGTCCGTATTTAAAAATAAAGTTGATGATGGCAGCTTGAAGACGAAACGTCAGATTTTCATTTTGATACCACCATCTTGTAGAGGAGAAAAAGTGCCAATGAAAAAGTTTGATTTATTCCAAAATATCTTCTCAGACAAACGCAGGAGATGATGAAAACGTTTTTGCGAAATTTGGGATGTTTTAGATTATCTTCGGAAGTGGTCGGAATTTTTCAAATTTCAAAATGTCAATGTTTTTCACTCCTCTGTTGCCCATCTTCAATCATTTGAACTGCAGTGAAACTTTCTTCTCTCTGGTCCGCTTCTCTTGAAGCTATCTATTGAGAGATGGTCCTTGGTCCTCTTTTGTTTCTCTCATTTGTTAATAACTGACCACAGTTGCTTATCCAGGGCCAAGGTACTATTATTTTTTTTGCTGATGACACTTCTATCATCTGGCCCGGCTCATAATAATACAAGTTTATTGGAATACTTTTCTATACAGATGCAATCCAAAAGAAAAATTTGGCAGTATATACTGGTATTTTCCATAATAATAGGTTCTAAATACTAGAAGAAAAGGCAGAAAATGAAAAAACCTTCATCTCAAATTGGCGATTCTCCCAGTGTCTGCATCTGCAACAAGCGTTTTTCTAGGAGGTATCCAAAGCTTGTTGTGGATATTGCAATATTTACGCCAAAAATATCTGTTTAGCAGTCTTGGTGCCCAATATGAGCGGCAACCTGTGAATTTGGCTGTTTTGTGAATGTTTGGGTTAGTATATAGAGAATGATTGGGTGTTTCTCAGATTCAAATTATGAAGCTCATTTCTTCGAGTCCGTGAATTATACAGGGTGTCCCAGCAAGGGTGGCCACCGGCCATATCTCAGAAACTACTGGACCTAAAAGTTCAGGAAAAAAAAATTATTACTAAAGTGGCCACGAGAAAATGCTGGAAAATATTTATAACTTCGAAATTTTTCCGCTAGGGGGCGCAATCAAAGCTTAAATATTAAAATTCGAAATTTCTCCGGAAATTCTCAGATTGAGGTATATCTTTATCAACACGGTTAGAAAACCTAGACAATTTCACGTCTTTTTGGTACAGGGCTCATTGGCGTACCGATCTTCGTGTGAGTAGGGGAAGGTAGTGAAAGTGTAATTGTTCAAGTGGCTGTAACTTATAAACGACTTGTCCGATTGTGTTGCGTATGGGCTTGTTTGGAAGATAAATGTGAGTACTTTCGTATATCGTATCCAGTGATGCGTGATTGTCTCCAGAAAAGTTGCTAGAAGGCGTAATTTGAATTAAAAACTGTTATTTTCGTTTCACCGCAAAAATTTAAATGGTACGGTATAATTCTGATAACAGAATCGAAATGAAGAATAAATTTACAAGAAAAAACCTCCAAACCGCAGGTTGATATCTTTTCTCGTTTTCGAGTTATGGCCGAGAAAATAATTTTTGACACTCGAAAAGTTGTTTGTTGTGTAGTTTTATTTAACTTTATTAATGTTCGAATTGTCCTCCATCTTGTAAAATACATTTCTCAATTCTGTGCCTACAAATAGAAACAGCTGTTTCTATTTCAATTGGTGCAATGGAATGTATAGCATTCTCAATCCGCTCAATCATATTTTCTCTTGTGGTGGGACGAGTTTTGTAAACGATGTCCTTGATTCGTCCCCACAAGTAATAGTCCAACGCAGTTAAATCGGGGGATCTCGGTGGCCATGGGAACAAACTGCCCCTTCCAATCCAGCGATCTGGATAACGGTTGTTTAAAAAATCACGAACTCTCCGTGCATAATGAGCTGGGCAACCGTCATGTTGGTACCACATGGACATCCTAAGACCAATGGGAACATCTTCTAAAAGTATTTGCAAGTCATTTTCTAAAAAGTTTAAAAATGATTCACCATTTAAATGGCCATCAATAATATACGGCCCAATAATTTTGTTTCCTAACACTCCGCAACAGACGTTTACACTCCACCTGTCTTGATGATCCACTTCCCGCATCCAGTGTGGGTTTTCCCGCGACCAAAAGTGCATGTTACGCAAACTAACATTTCCAGAACTAGAGAAACGGGCTTCATCGGTCCATAAAATTTGGGAGAGGAATTGAGGATGTTCGTTGCACATTTCTCGAAGCCAATAGCAATGGTCTAGTCGCCTGTTGAAATCATCTTCTGATAGAGCTTGGTGTAAGGAAAGATGGTATGGACGAAGTTTGTAGTCTCTTAAAAGTCGGAGCACTGAGGAACGACTAAATCCTAGATGGTGGGAAATTTCTCTTGTGCTCAAATGCGGTGAAGCTTCCACGTAAGCGAGAACGTTTATAATATTGTATTCATGGTTCCTTACCGGACGTCTTCTGATTGGAACTGGATTGAGCTGTACACTTCCCGTTGTTCTTAAACGTATTGCCATTCGCCGAAATACCTTTCTGCTGTAGTGCCTTTGTTCAGGATACCTTGCAGCGTATTCACGTGCCGCAATCGGAGCATTTCCAAAACATTGAAAATATACGGCGAGCATATCAAAAGCCCCGGCATTGGTGTAAGACATTTTAACAGAGGATGTTGAAATGATAATTAAGAGATTGTTATGATTGCAATATCTGTTTCAATTATCTCCATGAAAACCCGCCGATGTTTTTCCACAGTTACCTAGATTTTTTTTCAACCCATCATTGCAATATTTAATACATAATTATGCATGATTTATGCTCATCAAAATATTTTTCATTTATTATGAGTTTTGTTCTATTGAAATAACAAATGAAAACATTTAATTTTACATAATTTGGACTAGTTATTATTATTGAAGCCAAAAAAAAAAGCAGGTTGCAATAGAACTACACAACAAACAACTTTTCGAGTGTCAAAAACTCTTTTCTCGGCAATAACTCGAGAACGAAAAAAGATATCCACCTGCGTTTGAAAGGTTTTTTCTTGTAAATTTAATGTACCTTTCGATGCTCTTATCAGAATTATACCATACCATTTAAATTTTTGCGGTAAAAAGAAAAACACTGTTTTTAATTCAAGTTACCCCTTCTAGCAATTTTGCTGGAGACAATCACGCACTACTGGATACGATGTTCGAAAGTACTCACATTTATCTTCTAAACAAGCCTATACGCAACAAAATCGGACAAGTCGTTAATAGGTTACAGCTACTTGAACAATTACACTTTCACTACCTTCCCCTACTCACACGAAGATCGGTACGCCAATGAGCCCTGTACGAAAAACACGTGAAATTGTCTAGGTTTTCTAACCATGTTGATAAAGATATACCTCAATCTTAGAATTTCCGGAGAAATTTAAAATTTTAATATTTAAGCTTTGATTGCGCCCCCTAGCGGAAAAATTTCAAAGTTATAAATATTTCCCAGCATTTTTTCGTGGCCACTTTAGTGATAATTTTTTTTTCCTGAACTTTTAGGTCCAGTAGTTTCAGAGATATGGCCGGTGGCCACCCTTGCTGGGACACCCTGTATAAGTATGTTGGTGATTCGGTTTTCACAATATTGAAGAGGCATTCACTGTTCACGAATAGGGAGTAAAGATCAGCCACATACACGGAGATGAGCAGCTGTCCCAAAATACTGCCTTGACGCACTCCTCTGGAAATTTGGAATTCGGCAGAAGGGCTTCCATCCAGTACCGCTGCTTGTGTGTTGTCTGGAATCACATTGGAGATGTCCCTTGAACGCCCTGATATTTCAGATTGGAAACAAGAAGTGAGTGGTGAACTAGGTCAAAGGCCTTCGAGTAGTCAAGAGCAACAAGTAGAGTGACTTTTCCCTGATCGACAGCTTCTGCCACATCATTTATTATTTTTGTGAAACATGTGGATGTGCTGTGCTTCGTCCGAAAACCAGACTGTAGTTTGGGAAGTATTTGGTGGAGTTCAAGATAAATGTCAGGTATTGGCTCAGACAATTTTCTCTAGCACTATAACTGGTAGAGGGCTGATGGGCCTCAGATCTTTGCATTTTGTGACAACCGGAACTTTGGATATGAAAAAAACAAGGGCCTATTTTGAAGCTTGGGGAATGTCGCCAGATGAAAGAGATAAAATTGATAACGTGTAGTATGGCATCCTTTCAGTGATCAAAAACAAGTATTGAACATTTTAAGAGTTATTCCATCTTGTCCAGAGGCATTCGAATTCACCTTCTTCAGGTGATTTTCCAAATCTATGATTGTAACAGGTTTGAATTGAGATTCAGTTTCGCAGTTGACGGCGTATCCATGAAAATATGAATACGTGGTGTCAGCGACTTTAGTATTATAGTATTCCTAACGTCGACAAAAAAAGCATCCACCAGATTGGCATCCTGCAGTTTCCGACCAATTTCGCGAACGACTTTTTTGTGAACGTTGCAAGAATCCAAACCTTTCCACAACTTTCTTGGGCAGGACTTGTTTTCACTCACTTTAGCCTGGATAAATGCTCGATTTTCATTGCGAATGGCATTTGACAGGTAGTTTCTCAGGTCTTTGTAATAGTCTAGTTCTGCTTGGCTCTTGCAGTGCAGACACTCCCTACATGCCTTTCTTTTAAGTCTGCTGAGTTCTTTAATAACAGGGGTAATATAGGATCTTGGAATATTCTGGTGAATAGTTCTTATCTTCAAAGGCGCATGCATATCGAAGAGAAAGGTAATGATCTCGTTTAGATATCTCAATTTCTCAGCCATATCAGGAAGGACATACACAAAATCCCTGTTGATGCAGCTAGCATCATCGTCGAATATGGTCTGATTGAATAGTCTAAAATGTCTAAGGGTTACTGATGGAGGCTAAGCGGCGCATAGTTTGTAGTTCGATTGACAGTATATCAATCGATGATCTGAGCACTACTTCAGCGCTATTGAGTCAATCATAGATGTAGTTCTGTCCCCAATTCTCGTGGGTTCATCAAAAATCTGATGAAGGACATAACAGTTCAGGATGTTCGCCAGTTGGTGCTTCAAGGAACAGTTTCGCGAAGAATGAATATTTAAATATCCGATAATCACAACCTCATCGTCTGTTACGAAGGTCTGGGGGTCAATTTTTGAGCCTTCGTATTAAAACGTATACGCAATTGTGCGATCAGCATCATTTGAAATAACATGATGATCGCATTTTTGCGTGAACGTTTCAAATTTGCGAACGGTCAAGAATTGACCCCCTGGCTGATAGATTCCTCAATGGCTGTTAGAGAAACGACTGCCTAGTTTGAAGTGTGATCTTTCGTTGTTCTACGGTGATGTTGGTCCAGAGCTGCTCCACACCAGTTTGAACCGATACATCAAAGTTGATTGCTTTGAAGTCAATATGCCCCCTAATGTGGACCAGCAGGCCGCCACCACTCCGTCCAATACGGTCCATGCGATCAATTTTATAGACAAGCATATTTAGATGTTGAGAATCAGTGGTACTATTCAGCCATGTCTCCGTCAAAGTCTTTTTCTTTGATTAAACTCGATATTTCGTCGGGTGAAGGAACCAGTGTACGGTTGTTGATATGACCAATTAGAAGATTTTCACTGCGATCTCTGGCCAAATGTTTTGGATTTGATAACCTTTTTTAAACGATTTTTTTCACAATGATGTTTTCCGTCCATTTGGACTGTTCGAGGACTTTCTCGACCACTTTGTTTGGAAAGTCCACCCTGAAGCTGCAATAATCTAAAGATTTTTCATAAATTTTATCTACTTTGCTGGGCTTCCAACACGTCACAAACGTAGAACGGGTGTAAAAGCCGTGATTTTAACAGTGGAAAGCTATGGTCGTTACCGTACTTCAGAATGTGCATTGGGTTCTCCTTGAATTCCAGATGAACTGCTTTTCCGGCTGCATCCCAGAAGTGACGAATTACACTATCCACAGATTGATCAATAGCTGATAAATCATTGGAAGTTCCAGTTTCAGCTAAGAATGTTTTTTTTTGTTGATAAAAAACTTATCTTAGATTTTGGTTCGTGGTTTTTATCGGGTTTTTGTTGTGTTGATGGCTTTGACTCATCAATGGACGCGCGTGATTTTTGAGAGATTCAATCTCTGCATTCAGATTATCTAATTGTGCTTGAAGTAAAGCCACTCGTTCTCGAAGTTCAGGTAATAATTTACTCTCGTTAATTTGTTCGGGTGTATTTACTGTATTTTCCGTGAATGTGACCTCAGGCGGGTTAATGTTCACAGAGAAGTCAAGTTGGAGGTATTGGAACAAAGAGTTGTCTTCAGAGAGTCCTGATAAGTTATTTAACATTGATGATATTTCAGCGATAATCCTCTCAGTCTGTTGTGAGCACACATCGTCAATAGATTTTTTAATAATTATCTGGTGCAATTTCATTGAAGTATTCTCATTGATATGTAAAGTTGAGGGAAGTGAGGAACCTGCCGTTTTTTTTTCATCGTTCGTGGTAGAAGGGGTTGATAATTTTCCACCACGATATATAAGTTTAAAGCATTCCACACAGTAATAGGAGCGCAATTTTCTCTTACGCTCACGCTTACGAACATCGATTGCTCTTATTTTGGTTATAGTTAGAGTCGAACAAGTGCTACACAATGTTACAACAGTTGATGTTGATATAGTCAAGAACTGGTTGGTCGGTCTCAATGTGGATAGGCACACAGAGACCATTCTAGGTCCTTGAGAGACACATTGGATAAGGATTTGAAGTTTGAGAAGCATATTGAAGAAGTATGCAATACAGCAGTATCTGAATGTTGGGCCGTGGGGGCCATCAACTCTACCTATGTATTTATGATTTGGTTAGTTTATGGAGTAGTGTGCGTAAAGTGATGTTAATATTGTCATAGCAATCCCAGACAGGTAAGCAAAGTATGAGGAGTATAAACGGAACTACTTGTTTGACAATATTGGAGTTGAGTATGTGTGATAGCACCTCTCTATTGCCGTGTTATAGCAGTAGGTACGTGGCATAGTCCATATGATAATGCCTCAAGCGGAAGTCCTATTAGGTCCAACCATCCCATCTGAAGTAATTTCGGTACTTCAAGTACTTTGTATTTTATTTGAAAATACCTGGTATTCAATTTTTTCTTTTGTGAAATAAAATGGCGAATGATTTGGATTATGTATTTGAAGTATCAAGTTAAAACAAACATAGAAATACCTACTTTTTCAAAGTGTTACCTAGGCAGTATGCGGCAAGAATCTAAAAAGTTGGCGAGGTTGATCAAAATTCGTCGAGCTCTGCTCAATTAGGGACATTTGAATAGCAAAATCAGGACTCTTCCATTTTATATGGAGCAAAAGTTTATCGGGCAGAACCGGCCCGGCCTGGGTCTATAGAAAGGCAAGCTAATCTAATAAGGAGTCTGTGGGCTGACAAAAAGGAGTTTTTCATTAAAAAAAGTCCCTTCGGCGGGCTGTCCGCGACTCGGCTCCGATTCCCAATTAGGCACCCGTCTATCTCGTCCCGATGAAGTATTGTCTTTGCACAAAAGAGCCCAGATAAGCCTCTCGGGCCGAGACTTTCTTCCTCCTGGAGTCTTCGTGAAGAAA
This sequence comes from Orchestes rusci, assembly GCA_958502075.1. Lineage (NCBI taxonomy): Eukaryota > Metazoa > Arthropoda > Insecta > Coleoptera > Curculionidae > Orchestes > Orchestes rusci. The sequence continues at coordinate 21,425,930 of OY293303.1, forward strand.
AGCGCGGATCATATTCGCTTCGAATTCTAAATTAACCGCGATCTCATGTCCTTTTTACCTCTGTTCAGTGGCGTAGCCTGGAAGAACTGGCATAATAATATTATTAATAATACTCTTCATTTCCAATCATTCAATATATCTTTCTTTTAAAAAATATACTACAATTAACGGAAATAGGGTCAACGGAAATCAAGTACTTGAATTTCATCGATCGATGTCAGTTAGCAATTTCCTAACATTGATTTTGAACATTCGCTAAGGAATGATATTTTCTTGTGATAGGTAGTTGTGAAGCTTCAGATCCATATAATATGGGTTTTTTTTTTACTGTTAGACTTGATAGATGAATAAGGTAATCTCGTTGTATTGTAGTCATGATAAACTTGCATTGGAAAAAGGTGAAATATCCCGTTTTGAAGATCGAGAGGGTATCATCATGGCGATTATAAAAGCATGAAGTTATTTGGGGTAATTATTGGGGAACTGAAAGGAAAATCTTAGAACCAAGATTTCCTTCTCAGTTCCCCAATAATTACCCCAAATAACTTCATGCTTTTATAATCGTCATGATGATACCCTCTCGATCTTCAAAACGGGATACTGATTCAGGCTTGAGTTCTGGCCAGCTCGATCAGTAGAAAGATACTTTGGAACCATTGTTGAAACCGCTACAAAACACCATGGAGGATATGAAGCGACTATACGCGTCTAGAAAACCTTCCACTTTTTTTCTACTGATGCAATTGAGATCAATTGTGGCATATCCTCATGATATTTCAGTTAGGATATCTATACGACACTCCATCTGCCGGGTGATTAATAACTTCTTTGTGACTGGAAGGATGTTTAGTGCTTTGAAGTTATCTGAAGTTGTTTCAATTTTGAAGGGACATGCTTCATTGTTTCCTGCTCTTGGCAAATTAACTGAGACTACGGTGATAACTGAGACCATGAAAACGCATCGGCGGTTTCTTGTGATTTCAAAGGCGTTTGATTGCGTGGATCATGCACTTGTCAGCAAGAACGCAAATGGTTAGCTTCAGATTACGTCCCTTCAACATCAAGACAGGTTCAATTCCGGGACCAATCCTGTTCCTTCTTTATGTGAATGACCAAACAAATGCAGGAATTGTCGAATCTTTCACGCTGTTTGCAAATGACACAACCATGTTGTGGAACTCTCAGTCATCCGTCCACTTCGAGCAGATGAGGATCTGGCGATCCTGGGCAGATGGTATGAACAGTCTTGGGCTAAATGTGGAAAAAACCAAGACAATGACCTTCAAATGTGTACTGGAGAATAGTACTGGTTTCATGTAATCTAGAAATGTCGTTTTCATCAATTGCCTGGGACAATATGCTCAAATTTAGTGCACCTCCGCAAACTTGCCAAGATTTGTTATATGCACAAAAATATCATTAGAATCAAAAAAAAAAATACACAGTAAATTTGATGTCCAACCAACTACGAACTTAATCCATCAGAAAAAAAATGGCATTTGAGTCCATAAAATTTGAAAATGGATTGTAGCAATCATTCATAGAAAAAGGTACCACATTCTAAATTCACTCAACAATACTCATTTATCAACACGTATTAACAAAAGCAAAATGGTTATTTATACTTATAAATGGTGCCCAGAAATTACAAAGATTTCATGAGCAGATTCCACGACCAAATCTATTGAAAAAGTTTCATATTAATATGGGTCACGCACGCACCCTTTTGATACAATAACAAAATCTGAACCATAACATTTGAGCCCGATTCAAAAATGTGAAAATGTTCTTGAAGGGTTTATGATCTCAATTTTCTAACCAATGCAATTTTTCGAAATTAGATCATAAAATATAAAAAATTTGATATCTTTTATGTTGGATATAAATTATGTTGTTAATATAGTCTCCCACTTGAAATTATTTCGCGATTCTTTAGAAATAACAATCGCCCCAGAGCTGATGATGGATTTAAACCGAATGCATACTAAACAAAAAAAGATCAAAGCAAATTGAAAATTGACACATTCTGTTTTAGGTCATATTCAAATCGACCATTCATTTAGTACTATGCGAAACGTTTCAGTCTGGTGTTTCAGGTGACATCAACACCTCATATGCATTTTGAGAAGCGTATAGTTATCCAAAAATGAATCAAAGAAGTTGAATCAGAACTAAATAAGGAGTTGATGATGATTGCGAAATTTTGAAAAGGCGGATGATAATTTCAAATGCGCTACCAAAAAAGTGGCCATGAAAATGAGCCATTCTTTTTCAATTATATTTTCGAATCAATTTAGGAAAAAATGAAGGATATGGGAAAAATCGGTCATATTCGAATAACTCTTGAAGTGTTCGCAATTTTAAAGCGGAATTCCGTCAAGACTCAAATGACGCATAAAATTGTGCCATTCGTTTTTGTTTCAAAGCGGCATTCCGTTTAAATTCAGATTGCGTTATCTTTACATCAATTCAACCGACGCTGTATCTCTTATGGTTAACGGACTACCAATGCTATCGCATCGAATTTGTTATACCCCTCTGTACATGGTGTTTCATTTTGGTTGCAATAGCGGGTTATCTAGGTTATCAATAAAGATAGAAACTTGCGGTTTTGACGAACCATAACTACTTTTTTGAGAAACGAAGGATGACATGAACAAAAATGCCAACAACAACAACGAGGGGTGGAAAAAATCTGATGCTAGCAGAGCCCGTCTTCACATTTTCGATAAGTTACCAGATAGCTCAGATGCGGGGAGTGTACAAAAATGCAACTTTTTCATAACCACATTGTATCTCAAAAACTAAGAGGTCTATGATATTTTTGTTTGTGTAATCTTCCGTTTCACAAAAAAGTAGTCCAGTTTCGTCAAAACCGCAATGTTCAATCGGCAGCACCCTGTATTGACGAGACGTTTGCATCCTATCCACAAACGTCTCTACAAAAAGTTTTATCTTTTTATATACTCAACCTACCATGAAGAAATGCGCACTTACCTAAGACTTATTTATCATGTATTTGACGTAGGTATAGGTAAGTTGGTTCATCAAACAAATTGTACTAGTATCTCCCGGACACCCTGTATATCACGATAAGTATAATAAATAGATACTTAGTTGTAACGGCTAATATTATACACTCTCCTTTTCTTGAACTCAAGTGAGGTTATTTTACGTTTACGTTTGTTTTTTGACTCCATTTTCTCGTAGAGTCTCAAAGATAATAATACGGAACTACCAATAAAAATATATTTCACAAAATTGCTTCACATAACCGCACAAATAACTCAATAGGCAAGTGGTCTCGTCCCTTGTCTAACGACACCTTGAGCGAGCTATCAAGTCTCTGCGCAAGATGGCAGCAGCGCACGGCCACGATTGAATATGAATTTCGCGAGAAACAGCCCAGTTTCTAAAGGTTCAAATTAGAAAATCGCACAAAACCGAATGGTTTTTTGAATGGGATATCAAAGTTGAATAATAAAGGTATGTGAGTATTGTTTTATTTTCTTAAAAAATGGCCTATAGTTAGATTTATACGACAATGAAAAACGACCAAATTACACGATATTCAAGACAGAATATTCGGATTGAAATTTGTTATTTTAAAAAAGTAAAACGACAGTCACAAAGAATGATCTTCTCTCAATCTATTTCTGTTTTTATTTTTACAAATCCGTAAGATAATTGTTGTGTTCTCGCCCCAGGAAATTACCATGTCTTTCGCCGGGTTTTTAACTTGATGGAGGCCTCTTAACCTTCATTTACGTTGCATAAAATAATCCAAATGCTTAGGTTCGACGTTAAGAATCAATATCCAATAATCATGAAACATCCAATATAATATCGTCCCCTATGTGCAACAACTTACTAGATAACTCGAAAATTATGCATTTTGAGTTATCCTGTTGAGTCTGACCCATTTTGTATAAGATATCTTGTATGAACAAGTAGACTTATCTCAAGATTCACCGCATACAGATAACTCCAATGATGTGAATAGTATTACTTTAGATCTTGAATTACATAAGGTGTTTTTCTTCATGTTACACTTTTTACATCTTTCTACACAGCCGTCAAGTTCATCCATTTGAAACCATATGGACCATATGTTCGCCTGTCAAATTTTACATCAAAAAGTGTAAAAGGTGTAGCATAAAGAAAAATACCTTTATTCAGTTGTTAAGCTGGCATTACCAAAGTGTATATTAGTAAACTTTGGCATTACTGAATTACTGTCTTCGTCTTTATGAGATGTCTAGTTGTATTTTTCAAACAACAGGTGCATTTATGTGTTGCTAGACTGTATAACAGTGATTTTTAAACAGTGTAAATGCAAAAATGTCGTCAAAAGTTGGCAGAGAATGTGGTTAAACTTTCTAAAATCGGCGCCATTTATCATTAATTTCAAAGAATATTTTGACGACTAATATTTAATCGTGAAACACGTACCACATCTTCTGCAAATAATAAACTAGGGCCTTTGTCACTTACCTCTTATGATGAATTGCTTGAAGAAGACATGGAGAAAAATGGTTATCAAAAATTATTGATTTCATAGGACTAGTCTAATCAAATGAGTTTTTTTATCTGGTTACTTTTGATATCAGTGTCCTATGTAATAAACCCATTGAAAACTATACAAACGTCTCTTTGATTCGGCATGCTATTTTCACAAATGATTGAGTAGTTGACAATGGATCATAATTACCTTAGTAACGAAATTAGTTGCCATGTTGTTGGCATATCGTCTTGTCTCGCCCTAATTGCATGTCTGGTGTTTTCCGTTGAAAGTCTATTTTGCAGCTCAAAGGTTTGATTTTCTTATTGGAAAGACTCTTAACACCGCGAATCCGAAAGCAAATGATAGTGCCATGCTTGGAGACTTTTAGGACTGTGGCCTTGTTTTTTATTTCATTCGAGACCAGATGTCTTGTTTTCAGTATTTTTGTATGAACATACTTTTGTTGGACCACTTGATTATCTGTCTTTCAAAGCTAGGTACATTACCTTATTCATTTGAAATCCCCTTTACCATGATGCAGAGTGCGGCAAAACAAACAGTGCTCCATTAAACAGCTCTAACAAAATTGGTTTATTCTGTTTGAGGTAGTACTACACCCCATTTCTTTACATTAATTTCAAACATCGTCTCAGTGACGTCCTACCAGAAGCGATGCAGTGATGTAGGCGATTTATGAAGTTTTCAGCTGTGTGAGGACAATGCTTGAAGAAGAATCGCCATTGCTCAAATCCAGTCATCTCGCCGGCCACCACAGGTCGCTCCTCCGAGAAACGAGGTGCGCAGGGAACATCTGCCACAGTTTTTTTATTTAAATTTACGCTGAGTGGGCCGTAGACTTATCTGGAAGGTCCCCTGAGTCATGATGAAGAACGACCGCTTCCAAAAGTTCCAAATCATTGCCACGACAGAGTGAGTGCCCGGAAACAAGAAGTCCCCTCCCAGGTTCCCATCCCCACCCGAGTGGATTTAGTCACCTATCGCAGCTGCACTGTTTGTTTTGCCGCACCCTTTATGATGTTCCTCCACTAACCTAAATAAGTATTCCAAAACCAGATCAAGTTTTGACTGTTGAACAAGAGTACGTTTAAAATCATTGAAGTAAACAACATAATGGAATATACTTGCCCCATTTTGACCATTCAAATCATGACTAAACTTTCAGAAATTATAGTACATATTACTATTTTTGAACACAGAACACGAAAACACCTTGATGAGTACCACTTTTTAAACAACCACGTTGCCAACAGGTGGATAAACATCGCCTGTGGGTTCGCCAGACCTAAATCATGCCATCCCGTGTGGGTTTGCAAGTCCTCCATCGGGCGCCTCCCCAGGTGGCGGATAGGAGAATACCTCCCTGATATGGGAGGTACCGGGGAAATTAAATACCCGGGGCGGACCAAAACTAGCGCCTTGGAACTATGTGTGACAAACCTGAGGATTCTGTACCCCAATTGAGTTGCAATCTCACCGTTGGTTCCGACCGGGTGGAAGCCCCGGTGGCCAACGCTGTTCTGGAATCCATGGCACAACCAAACCTCGATGTAACAACACACACATCAACCACGGGCAATCAGGGAAGCAGTGGTGCAATCCCTAAAGCCGGTGTATCTGACATTACCACGGGCGTTGGCAACATCAGCCTGAACAGAATGGCAAAGCTTTCCGGAGCACAGCGACGGAAGCTTGCAATCGCGAGGGCTAAAGCCAGGGGAGAGCCTATTCGGCCTCGAAAACCGGGGCAAACCTCAGGGAACACTGGGAAACCTGATGCTCCATGCAAACAAATCCTCTGCAAAGAGGGGTCGCTCTGAGGGCAACACTCCAACCCCAGAAAAAAGCGCTAAGAAAAAGTCACGGCACGGGGATGGTGAAGTAACACTCAGTACATCAACTGGGAAAACTCACAGCGAAGACCTTTCCGAGCTTAGGATGGCTATCACTTCGGAGAAGTATCCGGGGGCAACTCTCACCGAGGACCAGTGTGGAGTCCTACAGCAGACTCTACTCCGGGAGGTATTCAAATGCGAACCCGAAACTGGTCCTCAGTTCAAGAACAGCGGCTCCAGAGGTGGAGTGATCTATTTCACTAGCGCCAATGAAGCTGCCAAGACTTGTCTGTTGCGGGTGGTTCCAGGCTTCAGCCACTACTAAGAAACCAGTCTTCGGATTGGCCTGGCACACACAGTGGTGCCAGTCGTGAGGGCTGCCGTCTGGATACCAACAAAATCCGCGGGAGTCAAGGAGCCGGCACAAGCTCTCCAGCTTCTTGAAACCAGAACATGGGGCTGAAGACCGAGGTCTGGAGACTTGTCAGCCAGAAGACCGACAATGAGGGCATGACACTCATTGTCGGTCTGCGGTCTGGCAGTAGATCTCTGAAAGAGCTGCAAAACCGAAATTTCCGGGCCTACTTTGAGTTAACGCAGCTAACCTTCAGACTTCTCAAGAAGGAGGCTCTCGATGCTGAGGGTAATTCAAATAAACCTTCAGCACAGTAAGGGAGCATCTGCTGCCCTTTGCCAACAGCTGGCAAAGAATACCACATACCTGGCTATTATACAAGAACCCAGGATTACGGAGGGGAAAATAGCCGGTCTAGGAAACACAGGTGGTGAGATCTTTCACGATGAGCAACCAACAGGCAACGTGAGAGCTTGCATATACGTGAGAAACAGGGTGCAGGCTCTCAATATTGAAGAACTAAATTCCAAGGAGCAGGTAGCCGTCCAACAAAGCTACAAAGAGGAACGATCCCAGATAGACATAACAATAGCCTCGGTTCACCTTCCCTACGATGCACCCAGACCCCCATCATCGGAAGACCTGGAGAAACTAGTGAATCACTGTGGGCAGAGAAACCTACAGTGTAAAATAGGTATGGACGCCAAAGCATCACACCATCTGGGCGAGCAGTGAAATCAACAAAAGAGGTGAGTCCTTATTGGGTTTTATTATAACCCATGATTTGGAGATTCTAAACAAGGGCAACAAGCCCACTTTTGCAAATCGCATACGGTGGGACGTTATTGATGTCACTCTGTCCACCTCCCGTATCAATCCTAGTATCCAGCGGTGGCGCGTATTCGAGGAACCATCCCTGTCGGACCATAGGTACATACTGATGGAAATCAATAGCATTGATAAGCCGTCAGAAATGTACCGCAACCCACGCAAAACAAACTGGGCTAAATACTGTGAGGAGCTGGAGGCTGGAGGTTCAAGGAACGTATGTTTAACAAATTTGATGTTGAGGTGGTAGCGGAAAAATTACAAAACGCTATAATCCACTCTCACCATCAAAGTTTTCCGCTAATCCGGCGTTCTACATGTAAAGACACAACCTGGTGGAACGAGAAACTTGACAAGATGAAAGAGGAAACACGTAGACTCTTCAATGAGGCCAATAAAACCGGTGAATGGGATAAATACCACCATACTCTGACAAAATACGATAAAGAAGTAACGGAAGCTAAAAGGAACTCCTGGAGGAAGTTCTGCCCTGAGGTCGAAAAACCCTCGGAAGGTGCACGCTTTCAGAGAATCTTAGCCAAAAATCCCCTTTCACCAATGGGGACACTAAAGAACCCCAACGGTGCATACACGAAAAGTGGCGAAGAAACCATTGAGACACTACTCAGGGCAAACTTCCCAGACTCGACTATAATCAACTCGCAACAGGGAACCGACTCCATATCTTCTGAGATCCTCCTGATCAGAGGATCCAGGGATGATTGGGCCACAGCCCGACAAAATGTGACACCAAATAGAATTGAATGACCTATAAACTCATTCGAACCAAACAAAGCACCTGGATGTGATGGGATAATACCGGCTCACCTGCAGCAGGGCAAAGCCCAACTCATATCGATGCTTCGTCAACTATTCAGGGCAAGCCTGGCAATGGGACACACCCATGATCTGGAAACTTTCACGAGTGGTCTTCATACCGAAACCCGGGAAAGATAACTCTCAGCCCAAGGCATTTAGACCAATAAATCTCTCGTCGTTTCTACTCAAAACGATGGAGAAAGTGATTGAAAGGCACATTTGGGAAACGCTCCTGGTAGAGAGGCCACTACATAAAAACCAAAACGCCTATCAACCTGGTAAATCATGTGAAACTGCTCTGCATGAACTGGTTCATAAAATAGAGCAACCAATGAACAACCAAAGAATTGCCCTAGCTGCGTTTCTTGATATAGAAGGAGCATTTGATCATACCTCCTTCAATTCAATGATTACCGCAATCAATCGGCGTGGAATTAGAGTAAGAGTCTGTAGGTGGATAAAAAACATGCTAAAAGGTAGGAGAATTCAAGCAACTATGCTTGATAAAACTGTTACTATAGAGGTAGCTAAAGGCTGCGTCTTATCCCCTCTCCTCTGGAACCCAGTGGCAGATGAACTACTGGTGGAGTTTAACAGCACGGGATTTTATACCAAAGGCTATGCCGATGACATAGCAATACTTATAATTGGTAAACACACCAAGACAATATCAGAACTGATGCCGACAGCTCTGACTATCGTAGAAGACTGGTGCAGGAAGGTGAACCTGAAGGTCAATCCTGAGAAAACCCACCTGGTCAGCTTCACGAGAAAGAGGAATATAGCGGGATTATTCAAACCCATATTCTTTGGACAAGAACTGCAGGTGGCAAGAAAAGTCAAATACCTAGGCATCATCCTGGATGTCAAGCTCACATGGAATTCACACCTGCAGAAAGTAGTCAATCGAGGCAAGGCCACAATAATGGCAACAAAAAGAGCGAAAGGAAAGAACTGGGGCATAAATCCGCGCATGATACATTGGCTCTACTGTACCATGGTAAGACCAACTCTTGCTTACAGCTCTGTTGTCTGGTGGCCGAAAATCGAGCAGAGACAGTCAGCCACGGAACTTGCAAAAGTTCAGAGGCTAGCATGTCTCTGTGAAACGGGAGCCATGAAAACTACCCCAACACTTGCCATGGAAGCCATGCTTAACCTCCTTCCTTTAAATATCTTTATCAAAATGGAAGCAAGTATGGGAGCATATAGACATCGGGAACTGGAGCTACTCACTAAGATTACCAGCACAATCACGAACCCCTTAGTAACAATGAGGAGTGATATCATGCTGAAAAATATTAACTCTAGCACGTCTCTCAAGACCAAGCTAATATGGAAAGAGGAAACGGTGAAACAACTACGGATGGCAAATGGGGCAATGGTACACAGACGGCTCCAAAACATACCGAGGGACTGGTGCCGGAATCGTGGGAGAAAACGAAAAGTTGGAAACATATGAACAACTTGGGATGCACGCTACCGTTTTCCAGGCAGAAGTACACGCAATAAGTGTATGTGTGCAGGAGAATCTCAGAAGAGGCTACAAAGGAAGGAGAATCCTTATCTTTCGTGACAGCCAAGCTGCAATCAAAACCATCTCCTGTCGGAAAACCAAATCTAAACAAGTCATGGACTGTCAGCAAAACCTTGTTACACTGGGAGCATCTAATGATGTTACTCTTGGATGAATACCAGGGCACACAGGGATAGCTGGGAACGAGCGGGTGGACTTACTAGCACGCAAAGCTGCAAACATATCACTTCTGGTTCCAGAACCTGCCATTGGTATCACAAAATCATTTGTAAGAGGTTGGCTGAACTGTTGGTCCAAAAAACAACAGAGAGCTAGATGGTGCCAATCACCAGGACTGAAACACAGTAAATTAATGATGGCAGACGAGATCGAACCATCATTTTCTGGAAGCCTACTGAAACTCAGCAGGAATCAGCTCAGGAAAGCAACAGGTATATTAACTGGACACTGCACTCTAAGGAAACACATGCATATCATTGGCCTTTTCAACGAGGAACCCATATGTAGGCTGTGCAACGAGGAGGAGGAAACAGCCTCCCACATTGTATTTGAATGTGAAGCGCTGGCGTACTGGAGAAGAGATAACGGGGAATGCACAACCGCTCCTCAAAGGTCGGACAGAGAAACAGAAGAACGAGTTATAAACCTTATTCGGGCAATGGAACTCTTCGACTGAGAGGCAGGCACAGGGAAAATACAATAAGCCCAACTAGAGGCTGCGGTGTCGGGGCCCACAGCCCGAAACTCGTAGCGCCTGTACTTCAGTTATCAGTGATCAGTAATCATGTCATTTAAATATTTGCGACTATATCCAAAAATAAAATTAACGTCTGAACACAGGGACCGAGTTGCGTAGACGAACAAAAAGTGCTGCGGAAATAATTTACAATACTGAAAATCTTTTCTAGTCAAGCAACAAGATCATTATACTTTATACTTATTTAATCCATATATTTAATCATTTTTAACCTAGTAGCACGTCACTGGTCGTAGATTCTTCAGCCCCATGGAGGCTTCATTTTAATTCATTTTGTCTCCACTGCAGATTTAATGCTCGGTTTAGTTTCATTCAAAACGATAAGATTACGCGAAAGCATAAATAACTCGACAGCTAAATCTGTTCGGCGCTTTTAATGCCATCAAGGGTTTAAATTGTGTTCCAACTCCAACCGTCGCAACGTGTTGATGTCTGATTTTTGGCTATTTAGAAAAATGCTTATTTTTGATTTTGGAAAAGTCAGACGGACTGTTTAATTTGGAATTGATTTTGAAATTATTATAAATTGTATTTTTTTGCTGACACTTTTTTGATGATTTCATGGTTTTGACTAAGACTCCAAAGAAGTTATTTTTGAAAATGTTTACTTTTAATTATCATGTTTGCAATGTTTTATGGATATTGAATGGTTTGTTCTTATCCTCTCACATATAACTCACGAAAACAACCGACTCTCAACAATCATGTACTTCCCTGTTTGTCCATTGTTACTCCATATTCGCGAACAGCACTCGAGGCAAAAATATTAATACGCCCATTGAAAGTGATCAAGTTGTTGAGGTCGTGAAGCGTGCACGGAGTGGGGTAATTTTAATGGGATGACGCGCCTCACAAAGGGATGAACTCCACTCAGCTCGCAACTAGCTAATATACAAATTTACCGATTCAGCTTTGCACGTCTAGCAGAAATGTCAATACCTCTAATCTGTCACTTGTTGGTAAGTTTGGATGTAGTGTTCCAGAGATTTACATTGGACTAACACTAATAATAAACACTGCATAAAGGATTATTATTTATTCATGAAGTCTGATACTGTTTTGATCTGAGAAGAAATTACGTGACAAATTGTGCTGATTAGGAAGCCACTGTTTTCATATTTCAACTCTTCTTAGATCAACAATACAGTACTTTATTTTGCATTTCAGTGAGATTCTGTAAAAGCAGGATTAGCCTCCCGAAGGACATTCTTCATCCTATCCTAACCCGTTCCACAATATTCCGTGCCATAAATCAGCTACCTAACCAACCCCTATCGCGTACACATGAGGTTCTTTGTACCTTAAAAAGCAGAAGTTCGGACGTTTTGTTCATTATCACAAAGAAATGGACAATTTGCATACATTCGAAATTTTATATACGTATTCCAAAGCCATTATTTGGAAGTCATCAGAGTCTAAAAAAATGCTCAAGAATAGGATATACTAAGATACCTGAGCCAATTATTGCCATCCTTTGGAATTTTTATTTTTGTTTTGGACGTTTTGAACTGGATCAACCTGTACGTCATTGGAGGCATACTAAAGCATATCTTCTTATGGAAGAGGCACACTTTATGAATGCACATTTTTTTTTTATTTTATTTTTTTTTTAACCTGAATGACAATATTTACAACTTGTATCTCAAATATTGCCATATAGTGGCAATATTAGGAACGGTTCTTTAAAGTCTTCTTCTGACTACTCAGCCCTCTTTTCCTTTGTCTGTAAAAACAACAATAACGTCCGTGGCATGAGTATGTCTTTGCTATTTATACACTCAAACTCACTATAAATAGATAATAGATAAAAAATACATTACGAGTTACATAACCAACACTCCACGTGCCGCAATAATAATTGAGTGTCTTTTATCTATTATCCATTTCTACGTTTAATTTTTGTAAAGTGTAGAATAAGCATATCAAAGATTATTAAATGTGTACCTTGTCGTATAGACCGTCAAATAATGGCATATTTTGCTGACTGATTTTCTCGTCGCTGGGATTTCAACAACTGAAAATAATATCATTCTTGGGCTCAAAAGATGAAAATTCAGCGACCGCAAGTGTGCTAGGTATACCAAAAATCTCTTCGCAATAATGTCCGACCGGTAAATTTTTCTCAACAGCTAAGGGAAACTTGGCCGGCTTCTTCATGATATCATAATTCATTCTGTTGATTGACTTAAGCGAAAAATTACATGAGTTCGTAAAAACCTTATGGCACTGTTTTTTTACTCACTTGGTTATAATACAGTGAGGACGCGTAGTTTGGAATAGATTCATTCAAATTCAGAGGTTTGTTTTGAGGAAGAACGCTCGGACGCGTCGATTTTTATTCTCTACTGCGGTTCTTTTTTGGTGATACTTTATGTGTACGGGGTGGACCAAAACTAACTTACTGGCGTCAACTTCATTTCTTCAAAGGGAAATCCACATTTCTTATTTCATTTTCGACTTCTTCATCAAATTCTAAGTAATATGATCATGATAATTTTATGTGAACAGGGTGGACCAAAGATAAGTTACCATCATAAACTTCATTTTGTCAAATGGAAAACCAAGCGAAAGCTTGTCCTCAAAGGCTCACTAGGCTCATTGGCACTTGAAGTAATCCATGCATGCAATCTAGTTTCAAATGGCAAATTTTGAAAATAAACATAGGTGGATTTGGTAACGGTGTTATCGGGGGTAATACCACGAGTGCTTAAAAATTACCGATAAATTTTCTCGAATGCGTGTTTTCTCAAAAAAAAAATTGTAGGGAAAACACGCATGAGCGAAAATTTTACCGGTTAATTTTAAAGTACGAATGGTAGGTATTAAGAAGAATATTTCACGAATTCTAGAATATAACTTCACTAAATTGGCGTTGCCATCTTGATTGCCCTGACAACGTGGTTATTTGTGTCAAAAAATTGTCGTTGCCATATAGATTGCTCTGACAACGTGTTTATTTGTGTTGCCATGACAGAGGGGGTAATACCACGAGTGCTTAAAAATTACCGAAAAATTTTCACGAATGCGTGTTTTCTCTACAAATTTCACTCGACCTTCGGTCTCGTGAAATTTTGAGAAAACACGCATGAGCGAAAATTTTACCGGTTAATTCTAAAGCACGAATGGTATTTAGAAGAATATTTCACGAATTCTAGAATATAACTTCACTTAATTTGCATGGGACAACGTGGTTATTTGTGTCAAAAAATTGTCGTTGCCATATCGATTGCCCTGACAACCTGGTTATTTGTGTACTTCAATGTTTCTTGATAAAAACAATCAATTCAATTTTGTATGTTTTTTTTTAAAAACATCAAGACGCTTATCAAAATAGCCATGTTAGCGGCGTTCGCAAAGCTACCTATGTTCATTTTCTAAATTTGTCATTCAAAACCAGATTGCATGGATTACTTCCACTGCAAATATCTTAAAAGGATACTACTAATCACTTTCACAAAGTATACTTTTTTCGTGTAAATATGATTGAAAAATCATTTTTTTCAATAAAAAAAAAATAGGGCTGCGTACAAAAAAGTTATGGATATTTGAATCAATGGAGAGGTATGTGGTGAGAGCCATCCCAAGGCCAAGTTTGAATTTTGCATGTCAAACTACCCTCATATACTAAATTTCATAAAAATAAATTTTATTATTTCAAAAGTTATGCAAATCAAAATTAAGCTTTGACATCTTGGTTAGGGGTTAATATCAACTTTCGAAATAGACAAGTTGGGCTCTATTGCAATATTTTTTTTTTGAGAAGAATCTGCTGTTAGTTTATAACCCTTTCTTTTTGGGACACCCTGACATAATAATAAGATGTATATCATTTTCATTCATATTATGACACATCCAAATTCCTTAAGCTACATATAAAGTTTACGTCTACTAATCTATTTTACACATATTCTTCTGTTTTTGTTTCGTTTCTTACTCAAATGCATCATTCAATTCACTTCTTAGAAGAAAATCTTCCATTCTTCACAAACATATTCAAACACTTAAACAGTCATACCAAGCAGAGACGATATGAACTGGCATGTCCAAAACTGGCATGTGTATTTTTGAAAACTAGCCACTCGTATGCTATTTTGATGACATGTGTACTCTCGCCTTAAGATGCGTATTTTTCCTCGATTCTGAATGCTAATAGAATGAAATTTTTAAATGCGAAATTATTTTTGAGAGGGTTTTTGGATATGCCAAATTCGGTTATGAAAAATCTTGAAGAAACTCGACTTTCATGGTCAGTGTATGCATTGAAAGTATTAAAACTCTTGAGTATAGCATCTAGTTACAAAATCAGAAAATAATAATTTGTTGCAATCCAGCACAGGTCAATATGTTTATTCATGGGAGAGACCGCAGAAGAACATAAAGCATATTATAATATGCTTCATGTTCTTCTATAGAAGCCCCATTGTTGAAGATAATATATTTGTTTATCATCATTTTTTCATTATAAAATCTATTGAGTACTTCTAGAATCACCAAGGATCAGCAACCTTCCAAGTATCCCAACAATCAACTTGGAGTAATACATGACCTAATTTTACCAAAAATTGTTCATGCGTATAAAATGTTTTTCAAATAATAGAAGGGAACATCCACAAAATTCATAAATATTCGATTAGTACAATATTATTATGTGCAACAAGATCTTTTGTAGATTTTGGTTAAAAAAAAACAAGATGATAAATTATTATGAATTTTCAACGACCAAACAATCATGTTATCAATTTTCATGAGCTGATTGACCAAAAATATAATTATCGAAAAATTCCAGATCGCGCCCTTTATAAAGAAACCCATGCAGAAAAACAGGGCTGCATCACCATAGTCATCAAAGGTCAAGATAGATATGCATCGGTATGCAAAGGGCGATAGGGCGAATTCTCCCCGTTCCCACGGTGCGTTCAAATATATCATGTGTCTGTCCAGTTTGCGTCCTGCCAAATTTCTCAATACGGATTTATGCCCATGAATATGCAAAGCCCGAATTATTGCCCGGCCTATGGGGTGACCTTCCGTCCTTAATTAGCCATGTCTAAAATCTTAACCCCAAGAATCGTATCGTTTTCTTTCGATGTAACGGTCGAGAGAAAAGGACTTATCGGCAGAAATTTGATATTTGTTTTGTGGTCTAGGGCTAGGTAGATCTAATCTACTTTATGGGATTGTAAACTATACTCACGACTGCCTGTGTTGAAATTTATATGTTCTGGGATAGACTCTGGTTTTGATGAATATTTTGTACGGAATAATCAAAGGGTGGATGACTGAAGTTTTATCAGTCATGTGTATTTTTAAAATGTTTGATTGTCGTTTTTATTGTAATGACAGCCTGAAAGGTTTGACACTTATATCTGATTAGATTTTTGTAAGTAACTGTGGATTTTCTGGAACCCTTCAACAAATATGAATATTGCTATGGGATCCAATAATTAACTTAAAATGAAGCCCAATTACGTCTTTTTTTCTGAAGTGAGTTTCTTCTCAACAAACATAGAAACAAGGATAGAATAATGAGAATCATTTGCCAATGTGGTAATTTTAATTTCTTTACAACTTTAATTTCATTTTAGATGGCAGCTCTATTTTTCTGTTGCACCTATACAGTGTGTCCATTTGAGTGTGCAACATATGAGATGTTTTTTATTAATTGCAGGACCAAAATTCAAAAATAACCAGAAGTTGATGCATGATTGATAAACTTATAAGGTGCATTTAAAATGGTTGCTAGTCAAACATCATAATAATAATACCGAAAAATTTAAAGACTGTACTGGCTAAAATAAAAAGTTATCCCTGAATATAAAAATAGTGGCGTCCTGTTTTTTTTTTAATCATTCATCATTGCCCCGATTTTTCTTTTCAATATTCACCTTGAACACATTCATAAATTGATCAAGATCAAAACAGCTTCGCATAACTTTGTCAAATATTCAAGCATTTTTGTGAGATTCACTTGGATTTTAATTTTTTAAGAAATCACATACTTCATCGTTGTTGCAACGATATCAAACACAACTTCAAAATTCCACAAAAAGTCTTTTTAACATGGTAAACTATCAGTTATCATGAAATGCATATCAATAAACTCTTATTTAAAGTCCAAAGTTATCTGAGTCTATTATACAATACAGAAAAAAAAAATCTAGGGCGCTTTGTTTTTGGTATTAAGGCAAAACTCCAGATTCTGAACCACTTTTCTTTATAACATTTTGCTGAATTTTTTGAAATAAGGGTACCTACTTTACTCATATACAGTTTTTATATTTTTTGGGTAGCTATCCCTGGAATTTTTATTAGCAACCCCCACTTATTTTGAGATTTTTGAATTCTTCATGTTATCCTTAATAAGTTACATCACTTTTTTTTCAAAAATGTAGTCCATAACCCCCTTACCCCCAGGGCACCTATTCCTTCAGTTAGGTGTACCTTCCTCAAGTTTTGAAAAAATAAATTTTATTATAGAAATTTGCTTTACATCAGCTTTTCTCAATGTTCTCGGATCGGACTTCTTGTTCTTGATCAAAGCTTTTTAAAGGGAATTGGTAGCGTGCAAAGCATGCCATTTTAAAAGTTGGCCATCTTTTTGTGTTTTTCATTTTTTTTGTCTCTGTTAACATATGGTATGTTATAATGATCTTGTAGCATTTTATAATTTTGGCTATTGAAAAAATGTGTGATTTCTTTTTATGTTGTCGAACATTTTGAAAAGTTGCATATAATGCTGGTTCTTCAAGTTTTTTTGTGTGCTTGATCCAAGTGTCGATGATCCAGAGTCATAAAGGGGAAAAACATATCTTCAGCCTCCATAAGTTTCATCTACAGTAATTAGGATTAGGCACTAAAACTCTGATTTATCAAACCTTAACTGCATCAATAACGCGTTGGACATGCTCATTCGAATAAGCTTTTGGTCTGATGTGAGCAAACGAGGCACCAAACGCACGCACAGCTATCATGTCTAAATCTTGATTCGATATATGTATGTATATGTGACAAACACGTTATTTGAACATATTCATTGCCTCTGCTATCTCCCTCATCACAATCCGATGGTCGTTTAGCACCATTTGGGGAACTTGGAGATGAAATCGTCTTTTTTTAACGTCCCGAATGCCCATCGTATCCCAACCTAGTATGGATACGTTTAAATTCAGCTGCCCAAATTTCACGGGACGAGACATGCGGTAGTAAACGAACGAGATTGATTCAAATAGCCAACAACCGATTAGTATCAAACCCACTTGAATCTAATTTTAGCTTGTATCCACACGTGCGGAATTTGCCAAACTCCGAGCGAAATGTGGAAACACACCAATCGTTCGCCTAGATCGTCAGTATGCAAAATATAGAAAAACACTGTGTGATTCAGCAGAGTTTTTTTAAAATAGTATTGTAAGAGTTTCAATTGAGTTTATTTAGTATATTATGAAAAAACGACATATGTTTATTAAATATATTATGAAAAAACGATATAGACAATCGCTCGTCCCTTTTGATGTTTGCCGATCCAAATACTGATACTCGCCAAACCGTTTACCAAAGAGCAATCTTTCCATCCACAATGTGTGCTCTTCGGAATAAGTTCGACAACTTGCCAACTACCACACGTCTGACCCCCCACGTCTATCCACGTCTGGATAAGCGTGAGCGTATTGCCTTTTAAAAACAAATATTCAATGTCAGTTGGATAATCGATTTTCACAAAAACACTCAAATCGACTCACTCAAACCATTGTCAAACAACAGCTGCACATCCACTGGAACAGATTATTTCATGATTGAGGTAAGACATTTGATGTCAAGACGTTGAATTTATGAAACTACAACTTCTAAATCTTTCCAATTGTAATATACGTTCACCCTGTAAATTTCAAATAAAAGATATCTTCATCCACAATTATTCTTGCCGAAATGAGGTACTTAAAATGCTGGATCTGATGGCACGTATAGTAATAACTTAAATAGGGCAATTTGGGCTCCAATAACACCGTACATTAGCAGACACTAGGAAACCTTTAGGAAGGGTTAAGGGGTGCATTGCAAGTCTTGATGGTCTTTTGCATAGATTATCACTTCATCAGTGGAAGAAATTGCGAATATCTTGGACTTTCAACAATGGTTCTTAAGAAGTTGTCATGTTATAATAATAGGTGTCATAATTTCAAAATTCACCAGAGGAAGGAGTAGCAGAGACCATTGTTGATCAATAAATCCTGTCAAAAACGTCGGAGACGATGAGCATTTGATGATGTTTTATAAATTGTAGAACAAAATCATCTCATTGAGGAAGGAACCAAAAAAAAAGATACCATAATCCGATCGTTTTTTACCCTCTGACTCGTGCTAGAAATGATCCATCCCAAAAATGCCGACCAATTAACATTTCGACCTCCCTAATTCTTAAAAAATATGTGACAGGTAGGGTCGAAACACACAGATCATCTAGTCTCCAAATAAAGGGGATGCTGTGCGTGACAAAAAGGCTGTTTTTTAATAAGCCCTCATCAAGTGTAGATTTGTTCATCAAGCAAGGGTATGTTGCCAAGCACCTGTATCTTGAAAACTTGAGATGGATGATGGAGGGTCATTTTGGTGCAAGCAGGTTCATGAAATATGCTTCTCACACTTCCAGGTGCTAGGAATATTCCTCTGGTGTCTCTTCGGAATTTTTGAAGCTGATTGTGGATGAGCATGAGCGAAGCTATATACTGAGATTTTGAATTACCGATAATGGATTGCTATTCACGGGACACTTGATACAATGATGTTCCAAATAAAAATTGTTGAGTGTAAAATTATCAGTAATAACAATTTCTAATTCTTGAGGTGAATATATGGGAAAAAATGGTACCTTTTTTTCTTTCAGTGCTTCTATGTTAGCCATAAATGCTAATTCTGCTATTGAAAAAATCTTGGTTCTCAATGTATTGAATTGGCAGGGCACCTGGCGTTAATATAACCATTACAATTTATAGGAATGAGAAATTGTTATCATAATAATAATAATGATATAATTGCCTAGATTTCTTTCCAAAGAGCCAAAATCCCAAAAAATAGAATTATGCCATCAAGATTTAAGTTAAGCTTTCAATTCTAAACCACTTTTCTCATTAAATTCTTGTTATATATTCTAAAATGAAGACTGTTTACTCCTGGTCATTTTCTAAATTCGGCTCAAATACATCCTGTATATTAGTTGATTGGCGGATACCAAGAATTTGGACATCCAGCTCTAAAATTTTCAACTATTCGAATACTTATCCTGCGACACACTGTATATGATGAATATGACCTTATGAGGTCAATTACCTTGAAAAGACTTGGATAAGTCGAAGTATATTCCGCTAACCTTATTTCCCTTATCCAGTTCTTTGATTATTATTGTACTTGACAAATTACACACTTCATCATCAGTTGGTTTTTTGGGAAACAGCTACTGATCTCGAGAGAGAAAAATTCGTCTCTTGTGAAAAATCAAACATTCTCACAAATATGGCACTATTTTGGAGAAACACGACAGTAAAGCGATAGATCGGGAGATATTAGCAAATGTCAAATCACCTTTGTGGAGTAGGAACGGTACTATTGTCATCAGGATAAACTCCACTTTCAAATATCAAACTTATACATTCAGTGAGAGGTGGACCAAGAAGTTCAGAACTTCTCTTCAAAACAACAGTGCGAATCTCATCAAGTCCCGTCAGTTGGAAGTAGACCCTTGCCCTTGATTATATCTATAATTTCCTCAGGTGTACACGGAATAAGAAACATGGTTGTGGAACTGAAATCACCTCTAGCTAGATGGCTATTTGTTTTTGATCACAATGAAGATAACACAATGATCTGAAATGTCAACATCGAAAATTTTGCATAGATACGATATTATCAGGATTAAAATTTGAGCATACCTGATCAATCGGAGTTTCAGAGGACTTGTGTATGTACTAATCCTTATCCTTGTATGCTTGTTCAAGAACGAGAGAACTTTTTGTTAAGATGCAAGTTATGTTCCAGTCTCCGCAAATGATAATGTTAGAATGCTTTCCAGAAAGTTCAAATAATGTCTCATTCAATTTCTCGCAATACAATTGTAAATTTGAGTTAGTTGCCTGAGAAATACAGGACACAGCAAACGATTATTACATTTTTTGAACAAACCTCCTCCGGTTGTATAGTCAAGGGCATTGGGGTTACTCTTTTGATAATTTTGGAATTTTGGGGTAAAAATATCGGTGTAAGACATATCATACTATGGTTAAGAATAGATGAATATTTGAATCGAACACTCGAATAGTTTATATCATCATACAATACATTATGCAATGTTGAAAACTACCAATATATATATGTTAAGATCATGCTTATACAATATACATAGTTGGGGTTAAAACGTTTTTGTTTTTTGGGGTCTTTGGTTCAATCCCTACAGTGCGGAAGCGCATCAATCTAACCATAATAATAAATAAGAACAATGATTTATTTGAATAAAGAGAGTCAATCATGATCAAACACAATAAAACTTTTTTCCTAAGAAGTTCCAAGATGTACCGACAACGTATCATTTCCATCCACATGTATCATAAAAACTTTTTGATCGATAGATAACAGGTTGCACTAGGTATTCTGGATTCAATTTAGTGTATGCGAAAATTGATAATCTGACACTGACATTTGATTAACTAGTTGACATTGACAACGTTTGTTATGATAATTATGCTATGACATTATTAAGTGCTCTGATTACATATTGTCTGTTAGAGAATAATTGATTTTTTGTCTCTCTGTATATTTCAAAAATTTATTGTTTGACAGATGTTATTTTTGGACCAAGCAAACACTATTCCGGGGAGATACTTTATACGCGTATAAGAAATAAAATAATAATGTGGCGTGGAAAAATTAAATACTCCGTTGAATCGTCCAAATATCTCTTGAAGTATTATAAATAAACTCGTTGGACAAATAAGAGTTTAATTGGCTAAACTGTTGCGATTGGTTATTTTAATCTTGTTCTTTGATGTGTGAAATGCTGCTAATTGTCAAATAGGAAGTCGAAAGTAAAAAACAATGAGTGTGATGTGATCTGGCAAAATGAAGAAAAACGCCATTTTTGACTGTCTGGAAAAAAGATGAAGAATGAATCTAATATACAGGGTGTTACTTAATGGTATGTCATAATTTCAAGAGGAAGTTCCTGGATAAATTTTAAGTCGAAAAGGTCACATAAACTTGGGTCTTAAAATTCTTGGTTTTTAAGATACAGGGTGTTAAAGATTTATCTTATTTTCAGTTTTTACTACATTTTCCAAAGACGGTTTGAGATATTGAACTGAATTTTGCCACCGGATATTAGGGTATAGGAACACACTTTTTTTTATTTTTATTTTTTTATTTGTATTTTATTTTATTTTATTTTTTTTTTAGACCCAAGTTTATATGACCTTTTCGACTTAAAATGTATCCAGAAACTCCCCCTTAAAATTATGACATACCATTCAGTAACACCCTGTATTTCCACCTAGATTTCCACCCTCTATCAATTTATAAAAAAAAACAATCACAAATAAAAACATTTTTGCAAGTACGCTGAAGTAAGCTCTTAGTAACCTAAATTGAATAATTATGTTTCGGATAATTTTTTTTTTCTCGAGTACAGTACGACCAATAAAGAATAATGAATAAGTTTGAAAATAATGTATTTCAAAATATCTTGAGATAAAATTTAAAATATTTTGAAATAAAAAAAAACTTCAAGACAAAAAGTATTTTCAATGAAGGGAATTTTTTAATACAATAATCGACTGGGTGACTGGGTAATCCATTTTTTCAACAAGGCTCCCATAAAATCCAATGTGAATTTTAGAAAAGTCAAGTATTCAAGATCTATATATCAGATCTTGAGAAAAAAGCCTTTTTTAAATTGAAAAAGATTAGGTGCTTTTCCAGAGCCTCTCAAGAATCAGTTTAGCCTATGTTATTGTCGCATGGACATCAATACGTGAGCCAAATATTGAGCCAAATATCAAGTTCATATCGCTTTTCATGCGACCCCTACACAAGCAAGAAATATGGCGAGCAAGCAGATGAGCATCGACTATCGACTGACTTTTTCGACCTACTTTGTCAATAATTGATCCTAGTAATCTTGATAGATAAACTCCATAGAATATAACAATATTCTTATTTTGTCCAAAACCCATTGATCCAAAATAACAGTTAACTTCACCCAAAATTTCCTGATACACAATCATGAAATTTCGGGTGAAATAGATGATGATATTTGGTTACCCTATGGCTTCTTTGTCTTCGTTATGATGCAAAATTCTTGATTCCCAACCAAATGCTATTTTTTTAATTGTCATCTTTTCAACGAGATATCAATTTTCATATCACTGTTCATAATCATCGTGAATGAGAATAATAATCAATTATGAATGAAATTTGACAGGACATCTTATTGAGTCATTGCCATCAAGTTAACGTATAATCTTCAAAACTCCAAAACCCTGAATGTTTCCAGACACATGTTTAAAGTAGGTTTCATATTTCCTCATATCACTAATTCACCACGAAAAAAATCCGTTATATGTGTTTCATGCCTGGAAGTAGCCTATAAACCACCAAAAACCGTCGAGGGTCGTAAAGCGCAAAACCTAAGCCCCTTTTAACTGTTTATGTGTTTGGTGGTTCTTTAACCTGTCTTGGACACTTTGTTTTGGCCTTGGCAGATGTTTGGATCTGGTAAAGAAAAAGTCTATTGTCTGTGTGTGAAGTGACATGGAATTGTCGTTTAATCTGTCAGGGACAAAACGGTTATACCCGCATTAATAATTTTTCATATTTTATGCATACTTGATTTTCAATAATTCATCACCTGCACCTGTTGGGTCAGTTTGTGAGCTAGAGATGAGCCAAACCAATTTTAGTAGTTTTTTGGAGTGGATCCTCATCGATCAAAAATTGTCTCACTCGGACTCGCTACTGGTACATGGACATATCAATGCCGTTCAAGTGTGTGATACGAGGTTGAATGGAATAAAATTTGTTAAAAATGTACCGAACTCCAAATAAAATTAACCAAAAGTAATAAATACACTCCCCTTCAATGAATTCCGGACAAAAATAATTTGAGACAATTTGATATTACTGTAACTTTTTTAGAGAAGATACAGAAATTTAAAGAAAAGGCTACACTTTTTCGATATTTTTACCAGTTGATAGATTACTTTAACATACGTTGGAAGCGGTGGTATCATGGTATGAGCAGCTCATGGCCGTACAGATCTTGTATTAATTGGAAATGGAAAATCGAACACGTAAGGGATATGCTTGGTAGACATGTTCGCAATAGACATCTAGAAACCTTGTCTGTTTTGCGAAAAGCCCTTCTTGAAAAATGGGATATATTCTTCAAGAGGCAATTCAGAGCTACATCAAAAGCAAGTCCATAAGAATGTTTTCATTTACTTGTTGATAAAATGACAAAAAACTGCAGGACTCAGCTACCGTATAGGGTTCGAACTCATGAACGTACCCCAAAAAGAGCCCTCCTGGGCAATTATGGCGGGGAACGAGTGACAATTTAGGTGAACGATCACAAATCGATCAAAAACTGTATTTCGATACCGCGCAATCATCACTCCTGTCAAGAGAACGTTCATTCTCCTGAAATTCAAGAATTAGGGTCCAGAAGCATTCCAAATCTGGAATGTGTCTTATGGTATTGAATAGCCTATCATAGTATGTAATACAAGAGTGTATTGGGCTACGCTCAGACTGTCTAATCTAAGTCTTGGCACAGCAATGTTCAAATCCAGTGACCTAGTATTATGGTTGTGATTCTGAAACTACTCTCTAAATAACACCTCATTCCTCCTCATAAACATCACTCATAGATGAATAGCCCCAAAGTAAGCAAGCCATGTAGCCAGAAGACTTCCCTACAAGATTCACGCCAACTCATACACAGAACCAAACGCAATGCTCTCTTCTGGATTAATAACACTTTATCGACAACCACCGCATCGACCAAAAACACGGCAAGCAGTGTTTTATCATATAGATATTTCTTGAATATTGTCAGCAAATAACAGACCCTGTTCAATCTCCCGATCTATACATACCTATTACCAAGAGCTTGGCTTAATCTGAAAACCTCACATCCCACCCTAATAGGTCAGCATGCTCTGGGAACCGAGTTGTTGATCGATCTGTTCTGAATATAACGAAGATAGATTTTCCTGCGTTCAGGATAAGGTTGTTGCTCTTGAGACATCCTTCAGATCAAGCCTTCCCAACCATAACAAATCATCAACTGGTTCTACCGTACTGTAATTCACCAATACAACCTTATCAGCGGAAATATTTGGGTCTAGGTCATTAATTGATATTAATCAATTTAATAATAATAACAGTTCAAAATACACAGTACAAAAATATAATGAATGATTCACAATGAACACCAATAGGTATAACAAAACTATAAAATTATAGAAAGTAACAAAAAATAGAAATGATGTGTCAATTAACATTCTTGTAGAATATATTCTCTTAATAAAATCTTAAATGTATGTATATTATCACAGTCTTTTATGTCTTGAGTGTTTTGAATTTTGAAAATTTGCACTTGTATACATTGATCGTGAGATTGTTTCTACACAGCCATTGAAAAACTAACTCTAGGTCCTTATGCATGTCAAATTGCAACTGGTTCAAGTCTTTTCCCGTGATGTATAACATGGTATCGTCTGCAAAAAGTTCAAGTTTCACTTTATCCACCACGTTTACCAAATCATTTATGTAGATTAGGAAGAGCAATGGTCCAAGCACTGTTCCTTGTGGAACACCATTCATTACAAGTATGGGATCTGATATTTTGGATTTGAGCTTCACAAATTGACTACTGTTGGTAAAGTAGGACTCGAAACACTTCAATACATTTCCTCCCAATCCAATTTTTTCCAGTTTCTTCACTAAAATGTTCCTATTGATCGTTTCGAAGGCTCTTTTGAAGTCTAAGAAAACCGCTAGCACAAGATTACCATCATCCAGCTCTTTGAGGAATGTATCTTGGGGTAACCTTGGATACCAGGGTGCTGACTGGTATGGGTTACCGGGAGGCTTGTAGGGAGGCCTTTGAGCATTGTCAACTTCTAACACTGCCATGTCTATATATTTTTGAAAACCTACTATATATAAATCAAATCAAATCAAATCAAAAATGTACTTTATTGTCAAAAAATAAGACATTCCTATTGACAAAGCATACTATACTATAACTAACATGATAAAAAACACAATATAACGACAAAAATTTAGCTAAAATATATAGTATGTTAAAATTGTATAAAATAAAAATAAAAATCACAGACATCACGCACGAAGGTTAAAGCTCAAACAGTTTAGCAAGGCAATGTATCATTATAATATAATTGAAATGCCGGTAATTCAGAGGATACATAATAATAAGGAACAGAGGGAGAATTTGAACTGAGGTATTGGTTACTCCAATGTATCCTCAAAAGAAAAGCAACATGTATTTAACACAAGATAATGTGCAGGATCATGATACTAGAAATAAGACCAACTTCGTTCCACTTTATTGGCGTCTGGGAAGGTGCCAGGATGGACCCAGATTCTGGACTATCAAGTTATTTAATGTGTTACCAGCAGAGATAAAGGGGTTACCTGTAAATAAATTTTATACAGTAGTGAAGTCCATTTTAATAAGTAATTGTTTTTACTCACTAGACGAGTTCATGAAATTTAGATTTTAAGATGTGTGTAACAAGTGTATATTTGATATTGCCTGACATATGTAAACAATTGTTTCTTTTGTATTTTACATGAATAAATGAGTATTGAGTATTGAGTATTGAGTATTGCATATGTTGACAATAACCGTTTCGCATGAGTGTTTTTCACGAAATCCTGATTGGTTTGGCACTATAATATCATTGTCATTGCAGAACTGTAGCAGTTGGTCTTTCACTGGTACTTCGTTTTTCATAAACTGGTACTTTGTTTATTGGTCTTAATTCCTCACATTTATTTGTGTTGGGGATTTTTGGCACAGGCGTTATAACAGAACTTTTCCAGGACTCGGGAAACACTCCATAAGTGAGCGACGTGTTTATTATATCCAGGACCCGATCAGCTGCAACATAGAATCCGTCCTTGAAAATACTCAGACATATTATAATATGAAATGTCGTCTGGTCGAACGCTTCTCGGACAAGTTACCGTAACCCATCATCATCTGTGACTGTGAACGTGAGTACATCAGTGGACTTCCAGTGAATATCACGTATGGAGTATTTCCTGACCAGTTAATGTCTTCAGTAGTCACACCAGTTCCCCAGGTAATCCACGCGAAGCTCGGAAAAGAATTCAGACCCACAAATACTCTTCTCTCGTATGAAAAGTTTTTGGAGTTGGTAGTGGAGGAGTTTGGTGTCCAATCAATCCGGCTTTGAACATTAGCACTCATGTGAATCCGTTGTTGTCAATGTGTGTGACGAGTTTCCGAAGAAAATTGACAAGGACAATTAATATGTGCTTGCAATGTTTTTGAATTTTCAGGAAACTAGAACCCTAACCGTCATCGTTCTAGCGTGGTTCATCTCGTACTTATGTGATAGAGCCTCAAGTTGTTAGTCTCGCGAATGTTTTGTCAAAAATGTTGAACACCGTAAGGTGCTGTGCTAGGACCATTGCTATCCCTCATTTATATGGATATGACCTTGTGCAAAAATTGAGTTATTTTCAGGCGACATAGCGGGCAGTGACTCAAGAAAATGGACAATTTGCACATTTTTTGGAAATTTTGGAAAAGAAAAATATAAGGATTAGTAAGTACTGATATGCCATTGGTTTTTAAAAAAGCAACCTACGACCTTTATTAATGTAGTAATCACCGATTAAAGAGAGCCAATCAACATGCACGACGTCACAGAATACATTATCTATCTCCGTCTGGCGTATTGACTGGGATGACTCTCTCTCTCTCTTTCGGGAGGGTAATTTGGCTCCGCCCCTTTTCCGAACAAACAGTGAAATTCGCGATTTCTTTTTCATTTATTTAGTATATTTTTGCGTACTTTGGAAAAATTTTTACGCTGATGACTTTCCAATATTGTCTTGAATACGGATATTAAATTTCAAGTCATTTGAAAATGTTTGCAAATTGTCCATTACAAGTGTTGGAGAAGTCGGTATATTCTTTATATGGGATCAAAAATTCAGAAAAAAAAACAAAAAAATTAAATGTTTTTTTTTTCGTTTTTTATTGGGCAAAATTCTATAAAAATCCTATTTTTCTACTTGGTGTTGGTTGTTACGCCCTCTAGCGACCAATTCAGAAACTTGAAAATATTTTCCAGGTATTTCTCTTGGCTGTTTTATTATTTTTTTTTTGCCGCAAGCCTCTACGATGAATAGTTGTCCAGATACAGTACCTCGCATTCTTATTTGCCACCCTGTGCGAGGTACTGTGTCTGGACCACTATTCATCGTAGAGGCTTGCGGCAAAAAATTTTATGCCTAAAACGGGGGGCGTAACAACCAACACCATGCAAGTAGAAAAATAGGATTTTTATAGAATTTTGCCCAATGAAAATATTTCGATGATATTATTTTCATATTTACTGACTTTTCACCTACACTTTTTGTCTGAAA